>CAJGYO010000004.1:1752780-2182916 GCA_904845875.1 Miscanthus lutarioriparius | reverse complement strand
ATCCCTCGCCCGTCCCTTCTCGCTCTCTCGCTCACGCTCTGGCCGCACCAGAGCGATGCCGCCATGGCCGCCGTCGCCGAACTTCCTTGCCGTCGCTGCTCCCTCTCCTGCAGCCCGTCCAGCGCCACCTCCGAGCATTCCTATGGCTCCACGACCGCCTCTCCAAGCCCTCATCGTAGCCGAGCCTCGCCGCGCGCTCGCTGCCGCCCTGCGCCCTCGCCGCTGCCGGCAGTGCCGTCCTGGCACTGCTCAGCTGATGCGCTGCTGCTGCTTGCTGCTTGGCCGGCCAAGGCTAGGCGCGGCCACGGCTGGCCGCGGCCAAGCCCCAACGCGTCCCCTCCTTGCCTCCGCCGGCCGCTGCCCCGCTGGCCGAGCCCGCCGTTTCCTCGGCTGGCTGCTGCTCCGCTGTTTTCTGATGGAGGAAGAAGAAGGACCTCGCGCGGAAATAAGGGAAAAGGCAGGGGGTTATGTGAAGAACCTGTGACTCATGTGAATAGTGCCGTAAGGACTGGTTTGTAATTATTTTGCAGGAACTTTGGAAATTCATAGTAAATCGTAGAAAATTCGTAAAATAGTAAATGAGGACTTTTTGGAATCCTTGTGAAATTGTCTATGCAGTGGATCTATAATATGGCATGTTTTAGTTTAAATATTTTGCGGTAAAAATAGATTTGTGTAGTAAGGTTGTAATGCTAGTTGAATTTGTTATTTTTCATAACTATAGATCTAGGGCTCCAAATGAAGTGAAATTTTTGTGGCATGCTACGCATGTGATAGTTGATGTGTGGTAAAAATTTTATGAGTATTGGATGAAGTATGAGTGAGTTATTGGTTTATCTTGCTCTCACATGAATTCTTGCTTTAGCAACTTGTCTTTTTCATAGAGTTTGCTATACATATCCAAATGGAGTGAAATTTGTACAGTAGACTATTGAGAGGATATGTGAGCCACTGTAATTTTTGTAGAAGTTATTGTGCACTTTTGGTATATGTTCATTAAGTCACCTTGTTATCTAAAATAAATTAAGAAATGCATTTAAAGAATTTATTTGGTCATGGACACTAGGTTTTCTGGTGTTCTTTAGTCATGTGTGAAATGTTGGTAAAGTTGGTTTTGCCCAATTATGTGTTTGCAACATAAGTTAATAGTTATTTTCTTGCAAATGTGGTTTTTGGACAGATCTGGGAACTTAGCAAAGTTCTTCATGATAATGTGCTTTGTTGTGAAACTTGTTTATACAAAAGTTGTAGATAATTCATGTATCTAGCTTCTATTAAAATTTGGTGTCATTTGGCCAAGTAGTTTAAGAGTTACAGCTGTTTAAAGTTGGGTTTCAGAAATGGCTGTTTTCTGTCAATTGTGGACCAGTTTTTGTAAATGGATATATTTGACTTAGTTAACTTGAGAATCATGCTAAGATGATTAAAGATGAATTGTAGAAAATTTCATAAGCTTTCCATAATGTCTTCTTGCAAGTCATTTGGATTTGTGTAACTCCAGTTATAGCTAAATCTTGTAGCTGCTGTTTGCATGTCCAGAAATTGGCATATTCCAATTATAGTGTTTGCTTGTATATTGTTAAGTGTGACTTATGCCTTGAATGATGACTGAGTTAGAGCACCTGAGATCTTGGGAAACTTGTGCCATGCTTGATGTGCTTGCTCTCTATAGTTAGTGGTGTGATGTTAGTTAAATAGTTATTGGTGTCTATGTCTTGCATAATAACTTGTTTGTCTCGTATGCTTATGTGATGCATCTTGTGTTACCATTCATCACATTCATACGCATGCATCTGGCATCTCATCTAGGTGCGCTAGATGAACCACGTGAAGAACATGATGTTGAAGCCCGAACCCAAGACGATGTATGGAGGATCTATCCCGAAGATGGAAGGACTAAGCGAGTGCTAGGATCTCGAGACGTCACCGAGTATGGTGCAAGCTAACTGAATCGACTTGTGTCGGATCCTGCAAGCCCCGAGCATTAATAAGTCTCCTAATTTATAAAAGCAATTCTTTCTATATATGAGTTATATATTGTTGCATTAAGTTGTAGGAGTTGATTGAAACCGCTGATGCATTTATTACTATCCTTGCCTACCTTATTACCTTTTTACCCTGTTAGGTCAGAATCGAATAACTGCTTAGCCTTGCTTAGACCGGTAGCGATCGGTGATATCCGATCACCTACATTATAGGTGGTTACCGGAAGAATTTAGCTATGGAAAGAATGATATCCTGGAATTAACCATGTGTGATGGATAATTGGAGACCGGACGGAAAAAGTTGGAGGCAACCTGCACGGGGTTACGAAGTGCTTTGTTAGTTTCCGTGCAGTCGATTAAGGACCGTTCGTTGTTGGGCCTCGAGTCATTTGAACGCATGCCTTACATTTAGCTGGCCGGATAAAGTACCTTCCGACCGCTGAAGCCGGGAGATTTTTCGGGCCGAGTAGATTGCCCAGCGACGCCTTGTGCGGCAGTGTGTGTAGGACACGGGCGGGATGATAAGACCAAAGTGCGATCGGTCGGCCCCGGGTACATGTGGTTCTGGCAAACTCGAGATACCGGAAAGTTGACTCGGTGATCAATATCTCACTTTAGCGGGTGAGTGAGGTTTGTGTAAGGAATAAATCACCACCGGTTAGGAATCGTTTTGAATCGCCATCGCTCCCGGATAGTGAGCACTTGACTCGAAAGTTATCGCATCGTAGTAATTATTATGGAATAATGATGGTTATCTGGATGGTATGGGATATGCTAAATCTAAATTGGTAATCGGATGTTATTGGTTAATCAAGTGATTGCTATAGTACAGTGCTTACCTAGATGGATAGGTCATAATAAAGATGATGCAAAGTATTTAAAATGGTTTCTTCATGATAGCTTATGCTTTTCGCAAACAAGTCATTTAGCCCACTAAAGAAAGCCTTGCATGATCCTTGGTGTCATTTGTTTTGGTTTCCGACGGGTAAGTCTGGTGAGTACATTCGAGTACTCGGGGTTTATCCCACCTTGTTGCGGTGAAGTTCTCGACTGCTGATGATGGTGGCTAACCGCCGGTGGGCTCGGTGATTCTATACTTACTTCTCATCTATATGCTTTTGTCGGATGATGTCACTATGCTAGCAATATATTTGGAACTTATATTAATGTAATCATTTGAAAGCTATGTTGTTTTCACTAAGCGGTTTTGAAACCCCAAACTTGTACTATTATTTGTTAAACCCTTTGTAACATTATTTCCGCTGCAACCCGATGTATGTGATGTGTATTTGCTTAATCACGCGATCTTGGTTGTGATGTTGATTTACCGAGGTCTTTCGGGACACTCGGCGGACTACCGGGTTTATATGAGTGAAAGTATGGGTGTGTCAACGTGTTAGCGGGGACAACCATACTTGATCTTGTATAAATTGGGCGGTTCTGTCACAGCTGGTATCAGAGCGAGATTAAGCATAATACTGTCAGGTACATAGTTTTAAAAGCCAAGTTTTGGTTTTAAAAGGTCTATTTTAACTAAAACTTTAGCTACAGGCAAATTTGTCAAAACTTATTTGCAAAACTATGCTAGCGACATCCTCCTTTATGCCCAGTTAGGACTATTAGGTGGCTATCTAAGTACTAACTTTGGGGGATGTACTTTATTGAAATTTTTACTTTAAATGCGTCCATACGGCGTGCTATTGTATGGATGCCATTCGTTTGAATGGTAATGTATGGATCAATTGCCTCTCGCCCGTGTAAGTGTGAGTTGTGAGAGCATGACCGTCCAACCTGCCGGTCTAAGGGAGAGTTAGGCGTAGCTATTGGAATATTTACATGTTACACACATGTATATATGAAGGTACTTAATTATGGGTATATTTATCGGGTAGCTATGGATCTCAAAGTATATACATCCAGGGATGTATATATGGAGAGTATCTTAGTTTACTTCGCTTTCATTGTGCGCTTATTTATCTCTTATGGGAATGGGCTGCAATGAATTTGCTGCGCAGTACGCTAACCACGAATGCGTAGATTGAATGTAGTGACGACTAGCTATATATCGAGAGAGTACGTGTTATGCCACCAACCTAGAACATGATTGCCACCTCGGTCGGGCAATTTCGTGAGGACGAATAGGACGAGCATGCATCATGATTGTGCTTGTGCATCAATATGCTTCCTTCCTTTGTTCTAAGTACTAAGTAACTTGTGGTCGATGTATTGCACTATCTTCCTTGTGTGGAGTTAAACAAGATTGCCTTGTTCCATGTTGTTTGAATAGGAAGTGCTTGAGAAAAGTGTGTGCTTAGCCTTGCTAGAAATAATTGTGGTTACATGCTTAAACCTATAATGTCCTCTAGTTTCGCCAAGTGGTGGGTATGTATGCTTGTTATCTAATTAGTGCCATAGTTATCACCCCTTTGTCCTCGGTAAGTATCACGAGTGTTGAAGAGCGCTATCCTAGAACCGCGTCCAAGTTTTGGTAATCACTTGGTGGACACAAGACGATATGGAAATTTGGCAAGAAGTCCCCCCTTTCGCTTGTCTTTAGCAATTAAGCTATGCTCCCTTGCGTTGTGTTTTAATCTTCAGATCCCCTGCTTGTTGACTCCTAACCTTGTGACTATCTTTGTTTGCTATCCCTCCTTCGCATAGTGCTTGCTCCTATGCAACCCAATTTATGCCATGTGAGATTTCTGGTGGGTTGTATGTTCAGTAATGGTGCCACGATTAGCGATCTATGGTGCCGCGACGAAACCGAGAGCCTCTTGTGGGTGCACACACAAGGCTGTGCTGCTCGGCACGCGCTGGTATCGAGGTTTCTAGTCATGATCCATTACAGAACTACACCGACATGTTATTCTCACTTGAGCTCTTCCTTGGTTATCTCTCCTTATCATGTCAAGAGATCTATATGTCGAACTAGATGCAATAGGACTCCCTTGTGAAGTCGTCCAACGGTTAACATTTGAAGAACAGGTCACTAACAGGAAGATAAACAGACTGCAAGAGGGTAGACAAGTGACTCTACTTGACGATCCCTATAATGATGTCAGTCCTCTAGTGAGCAACTTATGTCATTTTCATTGGATCAGAAAGGTGCACCACACTTAAGGTTGAACAAGTTATCAGTCGAAAGGCAAATGGACCAGGATATTATGTGCTGTGATAGGTCACCTGATATATATGAGTTCCTATCCAAGTTCTCAATCTTTAGGTGCATAAGGATCACGTAGACGAACCGACCTTCTTTGGTGTGACCCCTTTCTGCTGACTTCAATGGCGACCATCTGTAGGCTTCGACCACAAATTTTTATTGTCAAGAGTAAAGATTTGGAACCTTTTTAGTGTTGAGGGACAACTGATTTGTTACCAGTAGGAAAGTTAGTCTTCAGTTAAGTAACGACTATTTGGTAACTATGAAGGCCAGATCTCACAGAACAATGTTGATCAAGGAAACAGCAAACCTGGCCCTACAATGCAAGTGCTACTTCTTCTCCAAATGTGCTATCAAGTCAATTCCATCATGGACAATCACGTATATAGTACAAGACGTTGTATCGGCTAGGTAGGAGCTAGCGAAAGCACGTCCCTAGTTTTTAGTCAGCATCTTTGTGCCCCAAGGTGCCACTAACACATGTGTCCAGACTCTATTGGATGAAGTGCCGAAGGATATATAGGAATGGTTCCTTGTTAATGTGGAAATGCCCTACATGTGGAATAATGTTTTGTGCCCTGCGAAAATAGCCCACAAGTCCAATGCTTGTGCATCGTCAAGTTGGTGTCTAGATCAACGACGGAAATTGTTACCTAAGAAGCATGACAGGAAGACTATAGCCTCCATCCTCGGCTAGAGAAAAGTTGCTGCTACTATGAGAAAGATTAGAGAGTGCAAAACACACACCTCAACGTGTGAAGCAAAGAAAAGGAAGAACAAGAAATCTGTCCAGCTTTTGTGACACAAAAATTGGTTATCTTCAAGCCAGCAATTAGTGACTCAAACGTGGTTGGAATGGCCTCAAATTTTGGTGACCTCATTCCTCACTTAGGACAGGTTGATGCCTCGAGTTTGTTGGAGTATCGGTTGAGTAAAACATCGGATTTGAGAGATATCTTGTCGGCTCGGTTGCTGCCATTTCAGAACACAACAGTTTTGGTAGAGGAATTATTTGGATGGTCAAACGGTGTCCGTTTGAGTTGATTTTTGGTGAGTAGTTAGAAGACCCATGGATCTACAAGCCCACCAAATTTTGTGCATATTGGAGCAGTAGTTTGTGAGATATGAATAGAAAACAAAAGGGTACAGAATCTGCAATTTCGCTGTGACTGCGATCATCATTTGCATTAAACGGTTGTGTTTGTAATTCATGCCAAGGAATTACAACTTGTAGGTATATTGCTGATTAGACAACCCTCCATGCCCTAGAGAAGACTCCTTGCACCCATGTTTGTGCCGTACCTTTGTCCTCTCGTATCGATAATAGTTGAGCAGTCAAGATGTTCTACAAGTCAACTTGTGCCGTTGCAAGTCAAAAATAGATTGGAAGGGTGTCAAACCGCAGATTTTTGGATTATGGGTTCTGAGATATTGATTGGCCTTAGAATGGAAGCCTCGACGACAAATGTAGTAAGAAAGCTGGTTTTGCTACGATGCAAGTCAACCTAACTTGCTATTCAACTGCACCACGAAGGCAAATTGTACTTAACCTGCTTGGTAGTGAACTAGTCCCTAGTTTTGTGATTACTTGCAACTTGTGTTGTCCTCCAAGCCTCGCTAACACCCTTCTACATCAATGGTTCTCCATTGCTGACATGCCTTTGGTACCTTATATGTGTTTTTACCCAAGAGGTTGCATCAGATTCCACCCAGATCCCTGTTGCAACCTGGATCCAAAGGCTCCCTAAGGAATGATCATCGAGAATGTTGAGCCGACAGAGTCAGCTACTATGTTTACCACTCACTCAGCAGACTCAGACCATACAATATTGTTAGCAGAGAAAGAGAACTGCACACATGGAACCATTGCAACGAGTATCCTTCAGAAGATTATCATCTAGTGCAAAGTCTATAAGGTCTGTGTTATATCCATTTGGGAAGTAGATGCTGCAAGTATTTAGTCTACGTTTGTATCGCTCTTTGTACATCGAGGACGAAGTACGTAGGACATTGCTATCTTGGATTCCTCCCAAAGTAACAATACTTCATGAAGGCCAACGAAGGAAATTCTTCAGACAAAACTTACTACGAAGGATAAGTATCAGAAAGTGTCATGACCAAATTAGCCTCTCTGATGCTCCGAAGTTAAGTAGCCTAATGCTATCACTGATGTTGGAAACTGGATGACATGTTTCTCTTCCCTTAAAAGTCTTTCGCATCGAATCTCGGGACGCGATTCCTTTAAGGGGGAAGGGCTGTAACACCCCAGGTGTTTGCCACCAGTTAAGCAATGGGTTTGACCTAAAACATGGTATATTAAGTGATGATGAAGATGTCAAGGTCAAACCTATAGAAACGAGCCCCAACCTAAACTTGGATATTGCACCTTTTGCTCGCCTATAGACCCCTTTTCAAGATATATGCTTGGGTGGTGTGATTGGGATATCTTCATGTGTCTCACATCAATACCCATCTATATTGGACACTCGAAAAGTTTTATGAAGTTTGGAATCAAAAAGTCACATGAAATGATAAGTTATATCCTTGTTGGAATGATTTTACTAAGTGCTTGAATTGCACTATTAAGTGAATGAGAACATGAGATGTCAACCAAACCTTGCAACCTTGCCAAAATGACTCTAGATGAACTCTACAACAAAAGTCATGAAGGGTTCATGTTGGGCAAATGCCAAGAAAATGCTCCAATGGATCAAAAAGGATAATTTAAGCTTCATCGTGATCCTACTTTGGTCAAAGTAGAACAATAGGTTCTATACCAGTTTTGAGGTTGGACCTTAAATGAAAGTTGTAGTCCATATCATGTAGAACAAACTTTGTTTTTGGACCAAGAGCTAGATCAACTTGGAAATAAGTCAAACAGAGGCTCGAAGTGGGAACCTGCTGCTGATTTCAGCACTTAGAAATATTCTAAGTCTGGAGTTTCGCTAAGCAACGACGTTGGCATTCCGCGTTCTCCGAAATTCATTAAGCAACTTGAGTTGGTCCAAAATAAAAGTTGAATGTTATATTATGGAGAAGAGCATGCAAAAGTTGCACTGAGTTTGACCGAGTTTTGACCTCTGAAGGCGAGTTCCGTGACCGTTATCAACATGTTGACACTTTGTCATTTTGAGGCTTAATTACCCGCTGTTACAGAGCTCAAATGATCAGGCACCTTAAATGAGAAACGTAGAGTAGGCCGAGGTGAGCAAACTTCATTTTTGGCCCAAGGACTGATTCAGCCCGGAAGTGGCCCAAATTGGCTCCCCACCATGTCAACTCCGGCCACGCGCCCGTGCTCGACGGTTTGTCTTCGTGGGCGCCATGCACCGGGCGCGTCCCGCCATGGCCGACGCGCGTCCTACCTCGTGCCACACGCTACTGCTGAACGCCCTTCTCCTCCATAACAGAGCGCTAGGGCTGCCCATCCCTCGCCCGTCCTTCTCGCTCTCTCGCTCACGCTCTGGCACACAGAGCGATGCGTCCATGGCATGGCCGCCGTCGCCGAACTTCCTTGCCGTCGCTGCTCCCTCTCCTGCAGCCCGTCCAGCGCCACCTCCGAGCATTCCTATGGCTCCACGACCGCCTCTCCAAGCCCTCATCGTAGCCGAGCCTTCGCCAGCACTTCGCTGCCGCCCTGCGCCCTGCGCGCCATGCCGGCGATCCGTCTGCACCTTCGCTTTCGGTGATCTTATTCTTCTTTTGCTTAGCGGCCCAAGGCTAAGCGCGCCCACGGCTGGCCAGCGGCCAAGCCCCAACGCGTCCCCTCCTTGCCTCCGCCGGCCGCTGTCCCGCTGGCCGAGCCCGCCGTTTCCTCGGCTGGCTGCTGCTCCGCTGTTTTCTGATGGAGGAAGAAGAAGGACCTCGCGCGGAAATAAGGGAAAAGGCAGGGGTTATGTGAAGAACCCGACTCATGTGAATAGTGCCGTAAGGACTGGTTTGTAATTATTTTGCAGGAACTTTGGAAATTCATAGTAAATCGTAGAAAATTCGTAAAATAGTAAATGAGGACTTTTTGGAATCCTTGTGAAATTGTCTATGCAGTGGATCTATAATATGGCATGTTTTAGTTTAAATATTTTGCGGTAAAAATAGATTTGTGTAGTAAGGTTGTAATGCTAGTTGAATTTGTTATTTTTCATAACTATAGATCTAGGGCTCCAAATGAAGTGAAATTTTTGTGGCATGCTACGCATGTGATAGTTGATGTGTGGTAAAAATTTCATGAGTATTGGATGAAGTATGAGTGAGTTATTGGTTTATCTTGCTCTCACATGAATTCTTGCTTTAGCAACTTGTCTTTTTCATAGAGTTTGCTATACATATCCAAATGGAGTGAAATTTGTACAGTAGACTATTGAGAGGATATGTGAGCCACTGTAATTTTTGTAGAAGTTATTGTGCACTTTTGGTATATGTTCATTAAGTCACCTTGTTATCTAAAATAAATTAAGAAATGCATTTAAAGAATTTATTTGGTCATGGACACTAGGTTTTCTGGTGTTCTTTAGTCATGTGTGAAATGTTGGTAAAGTTGGTTTTGCCCAATTATGTGTTTGCAACATAAGTTAATAGTTATTTTCTTGCAAATGTGGTTTTGGACAGATCTGGGAACTTAGCAAAGTTCTTCATGATAATGTGCTTTGTTGTGAAACTTGTTTATACAAAAGTTGTAGATAATTCATGTATCTAGCTTCTATTAAAATTTGGTGTCATTTGGCCAAGTAGTTTAAGAGTTACAGCTGTTTAAAGTTGGGTTTCAGAAATGGCTGTTTTCTGTCAATTGTGGACCAGTTTTTGTAAATGGATATATTTGACTTAGTTAACTTGAGAATCATGCTAAGATGATTAAAGATGAATTGTAGAAAATTTCATAAGCTTTCCATAATGTCTTCTTGCAAGTCATTTGGATTTGTGTAACTCCCAGTTATAGCTAAATCTTGTAGCTGCTGTTTGCATGTCCAGAAATTGGCATATTCCAATTATAGTGTTTGCTTGTATATTGTTAAGTGTGACTTATGCCTTGAATGATGACTGAGTTAGAGCACCTGAGATCTTGGGAAACTTGTGCCATGCTTGATGTGCTTGCTCTCTATAGTTAGTGGTGTGATGTTAGTTAAATAGTTATTGGTGTCTATGTCTTGCATAATAACTTGTTTGTCTCGTATGCTTATGTGATGCATCTTGTGTTACCATTCATCACATTCATACGCATGCATCTGGCATCTCATCTAGGTGCGCTAGATGAACCACGTGAAGAACATGATGTTGAAGCCGAACCCGAAGACGATGTATGGAGGATCTATCCCGAAGATGGAAGGACTAAGCGAGTGCTAGGATCTGAGACGTCACCAGGGCGGTGCAAGCTAACTGAACTGACTTGTGTCGGATCCCAGGCAAGCCCCGGAGCATTAATAAGTCTCCTAATTTATAAAAGCAATTCTTTCTATATATGAGTTATATATTGTTGCATTAAGTTGTAGGAGTTGATTGAAACCGCTGATGCATTTATTACTATCCTTGCCTACCTTATTACCTTTTTACCCTGTTAGGTCAGAATCGAATAACTGCTTAGCCTTGCTTAGACCGGTAGCGATCGGTGATATCCGATCACCTACATTATAGGTGGTTACTGGAAGAATTTAGCTATGGAAAGAATGATATCCTGGAATTAACCATGTGTGATGGATAATTGGAGACCGGACGGAAAAGTTGGAGGCAACCAGACAGGGTTCTGGGGTGCTGTTAGTTTCCGTCTGTGTCGATTAAGGACCGTTCGTTGTTGGGCCTCGAGTCATGTTGAACGCATGCCTTACATTTAGCTGGCCGGATAAAGTACCTTCCGACCGCTGGAAGCTGGGAGATTTTTTGGGCCGAGTAGATTGCCCATGCCGCACTTGTCGGCAAGCGGTGTGGTAGGACACGGGCGGGATGATAAGACCAAAGTGCGATCGGTCGGCCCCGGGTACATGTGGTTCTGGCAAACTCGAGATACCGGAAAGTTGACTCGGTGATCAATATCTCACTTTAGCGGGTGAGTGAGGTTTGTGTAAGGAATAAATCACCACCGGTTAGGAATCGTTTTCAATCGCCATCGCTCCCGGATAGTGAGCACTTGACTCGAAAGTTATCGCATCGTAGTAATTATTATGGAATAATGATGGTTATCTGGATGGTATGGGATATGCTAAATCTAAATTGGTAATCGGATGTTATTGGTTAATCAAGTGATTGCTATAGTACAGTGCTTACCTAGATGGATAGGTCATAATAAAGATGATGCAAAGTATTTAAAATGGTTTCTTCATGATAGCTTATGCTTTTCGCAAACAAGTCGGCCTAGCCCACTAAAGAAAGCCTTGCATGATCCTTGGTGTCATTTGTTTTGGTTTCCGACGGGTAAATCTCAATTTGAGTACATTCAGTACTCGTGGTTTATCCCACCTTGTTGCGGTGAAGTTCTCGACTGTTGATGATGGTGGCTAACCGCCCGGTGGGCTCGGTGATTCTATACTTACTTCTCATCTATATGCTTTTGTCGGATGATGTCACTATGCTAGCAATATATTTGGAACTTATATTAATGTAATCATTTGAAAGCTATGTTGTTTTCACTAAGCGGTTTTGAAACCCCAAACTTGTACTATTATTTGTTAAACCCTTTGTAACATTATTTCACCGCAAACCCGATGTATGTGATGTGTATTTGCTTAATCACGCGATCTTGGTTGTGATGTTGATTTACCGAGGTCTTTCGGGACACTCGGCGGACTACCGGTTTATATGAGTGAAAGTATGGGTGTGTCAACGTGTTAGCGGGGACAACCATACTTGATCTTGTATAAATTGGGCGGTTCTGTCACATCTGGTATCAGAGCGAGATTAAGCATAATACTGTCAGGTACATAGTTTTAAAAGCCAAGTTTTGGTTTTAAAAGGTCTATTTTAACTAAAACTTTAGCTACTGAAAAATTTGTCAAAACTTATTTGCAAAACTATGCTAGCGACATCCTCCTTTATGCCCGATTAAGGACTATTAGGTGGCTATCTAAGTACTAACTTTGGGGATGTACTTTATTGAAATTTTTACTTTAAATGCGTCCATACGGCGTGCTATTGTATGGATGCCATTCGTTTGAATGGTAATGTATGGATCAATTGCCTCTACGCCCAGGTAAGTGTGAGTTGTGAGAGCATGACCGTCCAACTGTCGGTCTAAGGGAGAGTTAGCTGTGGCTACTGGAATATTTACATGTTACACACATGTATATATGAAGGTACTTAATTGCGGGTATATTTATCGGGTAGCTATGGATCTCAAAGTATATACATCTGGGGATGTATATATGGAGAGTATCTTAGTTTACTGTTTTCATTGTGCGCTTATTTATCTCTTATGGGAATGGGCTGCAATGAATTTGCCTGCAGGTACGCTAACCACGAATGCGTAGATTGAATGTAGCTGACGACTAGCTATATATCGAGAGAGTACGTGTTATGCCACCAACCTAGAACATGATTGCCACCTCAGGCTGGCAATTTCGTGAGGACGAATAGGACGAGCATGCATCATGATTGTGCTTGTGCATCAATATGCTTCCCTTCCTTTGTTCTAAGTACTAAGTAACTTGTGGTCGATGTATTGCACTATCTTCCTTGTGTGGAGTTAAACAAGATTGCCTTGTTCCATGTTGTTTGAATAGGAAGTGCTTGAGAAAAGTGTGTGCTTAGCCTTGCTAGAAATAATTGTGGTTACATGCTTAAACCTATAATGTCCTCTAGTTTCGCCAAGTGGTGGGTATGTATGCTTGTTATCTAATTAGTGCCATAGTTATCACCCCTTTTGTCCTCGGTAAGTATACGAGTGTTGAAGAGCGCTATCCTAGAACCGCGTCCAAGTTTTGGTAATCACTTGGTGGACACAAGACGTATATGGAAATTTGGCAAGAAGTCCCCTGCTCAGTTGTCTTTAGCAATTAAGCTATGCTCCCTTGCGTTGTGTTTTAATCTTCAGATCCCCTGCTTGTTGACTCCTAACCTTGTGACTATCTTTGTTTGCTATCCCTCCTTCGCATAGTGCTTGCTCCTATGCAACCCAATTTATGCCATGTGAGATTTCTGGTGGGTTGTATGTTCAGTAATGGTGCCACGATTAGCGATCTATGGTGCCGCGACGAAACCGAGAGCCTCTTGTGGGTGCACACACAAGGCTGTGCTGCTCGGCACGCGCTGGTATCGAGGTTTCTAGTCATGATCCATTACAGAACTACACCGACATGTTATTCTCACTTGAGCTCTTCCTTGGTTATCTCTCCTTATCATGTCAAGAGATCTATATGTCGAACTAGATGCAATAGGACTCCCTTGTGAAGTCGTCCAACGGTTAACATTTGAAGAACAGGTCACTAACAGGAAGATAAACAGACTGCAAGAGGGTAGACAAGTGACTCTACCTGACGATCCCTATAATGATGTCAGTCCTCTAGTGAGCAACTTATGTCATTTTCATTGGATCAGAAAGGTGCACCACACTTAAGGTTGAACAAGTTATCAGTCGAAAGGCAAATGGACCAGGATATTATGTGCTGTGATAGGTCACCTGATATATATGAGTTCCTATCCAAGTTCTCAATCTTTAGGTGCATAAGGATCACGTAGACGAACCGACCTTCTTTGGTGTGACCCCTTTCTGCTGACTTCAATGGCGACCATCTGTAGGCTTCGACCACAAATTTTTATTGTCAAGAGTAAAGATTTGGAACCTTTTTAGTGTTGAGGGACAACTGATTTGTTACCAGTAGGAAAGTTAGTCTTCAGTTAAGTAACGACTATTTGGTAACTATGAAGGCCAGATCTCACGTAACAATGTTGATCAAGGAAACAAAGAAACCTGGCCCTACAATGCAAGTGCTACTTCTTCTCCAAATGTGCTATCAAGTCAATTCCATCATGGACAATCACGTATATAGTACAAGACGTTGTATCGGCTAGGTAGGAGCTAGCGAAAGCACGTCCCTAGTTTTTAGTCAAAGATCTTTGTGCCCCAAGGTGCCACTAACACATGTGTCCGCACTCTATTGGATGAAGTGCCAAGGATATATAGGAATGGTTCCTTGTTAATGTGGAAATGCCCTACATGTGGAATAATGTTTTGTGCCTCTCATGAAAATAGCCCACAAGTCCAATGCTTGTGCATCGTCAAGTTGGTGTCTAGATCAACGACGGAAATTGTTACCTAAGAAGCATGACAGAAGACTATAGCCTCCATCCTCGGCTAGAGAAAAGTTGCTGCTACTATGAGAAAGATTAGAGAGTGCAAAACACACACCTCAACGTGTGAAGCAAAGAAAAGGAAGAACAAGAAATCTGTCCAGCTTTTGTGACACAAAAATTGGTTATCTTCAAGCCAGCAATTAGTGACTCAAACGTGGTTGGAATGGCCTCAAATTTTGGTGACCTCATTCCTCACTTAGGACAGGTTGATGCCTCGAGTTTGTTGGAGTATCGGTTGAGTAAAACATCGGATTTGAGAGATATCTTGTCGGCTCGGTTGCTGCCATTTCAGAACATAACAGTTTTGGTAGAGGAATTATTTGGATGGTCAAACGGTGTCCGTTTGAGTTGATTTTTGGTGAGTAGTTAGAAGACCCATGGATCTACAAGCCCACCAAATTTTGTGCATATTGGAGCAGTAGTTTGTGAGATATGAATAGAAAACAAAAGGGTACAGAATCTGCAATTTCACTGTGTGATCTGCGATCATCATTTGCATTAAACGGTTGTGTTTGTAATTCATGCCAAGGAATTACAACTTGTAGGTATATTGCTGATTAGACAACCCTCCATGCCCTAGAGAAGACTCCTTGCACCCATGTTTGTGCCGTACCTTTGTCCTCTCGTATCGATAATAGTTGAGCGATCAAGATGTTCTACAAGTCAACTTGTGCCGCTGCAAGTCAAAAATAGATTGGAAGGGTGTCAAACCGCAGATTTTTGGATTATGGGTTCGAGATATTGATTGGCCTTAGAATGGAAGCCTCGACGACAAATGTAGTAAGAAAGCTGGTTTTGCTACGATGCAAGTCAACCTAACTTGCTATTCAACCTTTGCCACGAAGGCAAATTGTACTTAACCTGCTTGGTAGTGAACTAGTCCCTAGTTTTGTGATTACTTGCAACTTGTGTTGTCCTCCAAGCCTCGCTAACACCCTTCTACATCAATGGTTCTCCATTGCTGACATGCCTTTGGTACCTTATATGTGTTTTTACCCAAGAGGTTGCATCAGATTCCACACAGATCCCTGTTGCAACCTGGATCCAAAGGCTCCCTAAGGAATGATCATCGAGAATGTTGAGCCGACAGAGTCAGCTACTATGTTTACCACTCACTCAGCAGACTCAGACCATACAATATTGTTAGCAGAGAAAGAGAACTGCACACATGGAACCATTGCAACGAGTATCCTTCAGAAGATTATCATCTAGTGCAAAGTCTATAAGGTCTGTGTTATATCCATTTGGGAAGTAGATGCTGCAAGTATTGAGTCTACGTTTGTATCGCTCTTTGTACATCGAGGACGAAGTACGTAGGACATTGCTATCTTGGATTCCTCCCAAAGTAACAATACTTCATGAAGGCCAACGAAGGAAATTCTTCAGACAAAACTTACTACGAAGGACAAGTATCAGAAAGTGTCATGACCAAATTAGCCTCTCTCGATGTCTCGAAGTTAAGTAGCCTAATGCTATCACCGATGTTGGAAATCGGATGACATGTTTCTCTTCCCTTAAAAGTCTTTCGCATCGAATCTCGGGACGCGATTCCTTTAAGGGGGAAGGGCTGTAACACCCCAGGTGTTTGCCACCAGTTAAGCAATGGGTTTGACCTAAAACATGGTATATTAAGTGATGATGAAGATGTCAAGGTCAAACCTATAGAAACGAGCCCCAACCTAAACTTAGATATTGCACCTTTTGCTCGCCTATAGACCCCTTTTCAAGATATATGCTTGGGTGGTGTGATTGGGATATCTTCATGTGTCTCACATCAATACCCATCTATATTGGACACTCGAAAAGTTTCATGAAGTTTGGAATAAAAAAGTCACATGAAATGATAAGTTATATCCTTGTTGGAATGATTTTACTAAGTGCTTGAATTGCACTATTAAGTGAATGAGAACATGAGATGTCAACCAAACCTTGCAACCTTGCCAAAATGACTCTAGATGAACTCTACAACAAAAGGTCATGAAGGGTTCATGTTGGGCAAATGCCAAGAAAATGCTCCAATGGATCAAAAGGATAATTTAAGCTTCATCGTGATCCTACTTTGGTCAAAGTAGAACAATAGGTTCTATACCAGTTTTGAGGTTGGACCTTAAATGAAAGTTGTAGTCCATATCATGTAGAACAAACTTTGTTTTTGGACCAAGAGCTAGATCAACTTGGAAATAAGTCAAACAGAGGCTCGAAGTGGGAACCTGCTGCTGATTTCAGCACTTAGAAATATTCTAAGTCTGGAGTTTCGCTAAGCAACGACGTTGGCATTCCGCGTTCTCCGAAATTCATTAAGCAACTTGAGTTGGTCCAAAAATAAAAGTTGAATGTTATATTATGGAGAAGAGCATGCAAAAAGTTGCACTGAGTTTGACCGAGTTTTGACCTCTGAAGGCGAGTTCCCGTGACCGTTATCAACATGTTGACACTGTCATTTTGAGGCTTAATTACCCGCTGTTACAGAGCTCAAATGATCAGGCACCTTAAATGAGAAACGTAGAGTAGGCCGAGGTGAGCAAACTTCATTTTTGGCCCAAGGACTGATTCAGCCCGGAAGTGGCCCAAATTGGCTCCCCACCATGTCAACTCCGGCTACGCCACGTTTCTCGACAGTTTGTCTTCGTGGACGCCATGCACCGGAAAGCGCCCCGCCCATGGCCGACGCAGCATCCTACCTCGTGCCACGCTACTGCTGAACGCCTTTCTCCTCCATAACAGAGCGCTTAGGGCTGCCCCATCCCTCGCCCGTCCTTCTCTTCTCTCGCTCACGCTGTCGCACCAGAAGGCGATGCCGCCATGGCCGCCGCCGCCGAACTTCCTTGCTTGCCGTCCGCTCCCTCTCCTCGCAGCCCGCCCAGCCGCACCACCTCCGAGCATTCCTATGGCTCCACGACCGCCTCTCAAGCCCTCATCGTGGCCGAGCCTCGCCACACGCCTTCCGCTGCCGCTTCGCCCTAGCATCCTCATTGCCGGCCTAGCAAAGGTTGCCCCGCATCGCCAATGATCTTCTGATCTTCTTCTTCTTCTTTGCTTGCCAAGGCAAGGCTAAACGCTGCCGTCACCCTGCCCCTGACGCTGCCGTCCCTCCTTGCCTCCGCCGGCCACCGTCCCATTGGGGCCGAGCCCGCCGCTTTCTACGGTCGCTTTGCTCATTGTTTTCGATGGAGGAAGAAGAAGGACCTCATGCGAAATAAGGGAAAAGGCAGGGGTTATGTGAAGAACCTGTGACTCATGTGAATAGTGCCGTAAGGACTGGTTTGTAATTATTTTGCAGGAACTTTGGAAATTCATAGTAAATCGTAGAAAATTCGTAAAATAGTAAATGAGGACTTTTGGAATCCTTGTGAAATTGTCTATGCAGTGGATCTATAATATGGCATGTTTTAGTTTAAATATTTTGCGGTAAAAATAGATTTGTGTAGTAAGGTTGTAATGCTAGTTGAATTTGTTATTTTCATAACTATAGATCTAGGGCTCCAAATGAAGTGAAATTTTGTGGCATGCTACGCATGTGATAGTTGATGTGTGGTAAAAATTTCATGAGTATTGGATGAAGTATGAGTGAGTTATTGGTTTATCTTGCTCTCACATGAATTCTTGCTTTAGCAACTTGTCTTTTTCATAGAGTTTGCTATACATATCCAAATGGAGTGAAATTTGTACAGTAGACTATTGAGAGGATATGTGAGCCACTGTAATTTTTGTAGAAGTTATTGTGCACTTTTGGTATATGTTCATTAAGTCACCTTGTTATCTAAAATAAATTAAGAAATGCATTTAAAGAATTTATTTGGTCATGGACACTAGGTTTTCTGGTGTTCTTTAGTCATGTGTGAAATGTTGGTAAAGTTGGTTTTGCCCAATTATGTGTTTGCAACATAAGTTAATAGTTATTTTCTTGCAAATGTGGTTTTTGGACAGATCTGGGAACTTAGCAAAGTTCTTCATGATAATGTGCTTTGTTGTGAAACTTGTTTATACAAAAGTTGTAGATAATTCATGTATCTAGCTTCTATTAAAATTTGGTGTCATTTGGCCAAGTAGTTTAAGAGTTACAGCTGTTTAAAGTTGGGTTTCAGAAATGGCTGTTTTCTGTCAATTGTGGACCAGTTTTTGTAAATGGATATATTTGACTTAGTTAACTTGAGAATCATGCTAAGATGATTAAAGATGAATTGTAGAAAATTTCATAAGCTTTCCATAATGTCTTCTTGCAAGTCATTTGGATTTGTGTAACTCCAGTTATAGCTAAATCTTGTAGCTGCTGTTTGCATGTCCAGAAATTGGCATATTCCAATTATAGTGTTTGCTTGTATATTGTTAAGTGTGACTTATGCCTTGAATGATGACTGAGTTAGAGCACCTGAGATCTTGGGAAACTTGTGCCATGCTTGATGTGCTTGCTCTCTATAGTTAGTGGTGTGATGTTAGTTAAATAGTTATTGGTGTCTATGTCTTGCATAATAACTTGTTTGTCTCGTATGCTTATGTGATGCATCTTGTGTTACCATTCATCACATTCATACGCATGCATCTGGCATCTCATCTAGGTGCGCTAGATGAACCACGTGAAGAACATGATGTTGAAGCCGAACCCGAAGACGATGTATGGAGGATCTATCCCGAAGATGGAAGGACTAAGCGAGTGCTAGGATCTGAGACGTCACCAGGGCGGTGCAAGCTAACTGAACTGACTTGTGTCGGATCCCAGGCAAGCCCCGGAGCATTAATAAGTCTCCTAATTTATAAAAGCAATTCTTTCTATATATGAGTTATATATTGTTGCATTAAGTTGTAGGAGTTGATTGAAACCGCTGATGCATTTATTACTATCTTTGCCTACCTTATTACCTTTTTACCCTGTTAGGTCAGAATCGAATAACTGCTTAGCCTTGCTTAGACCGGTAGCGATCGGTGATATCCGATCACCTACATTATAGGTGGTTACTGGAAGAATTTAGCTATGGAAAGAATGATATCCTGGAATTAACCATGTGTGATGGATAATTGGAGACCGGACGGAAAAGTTGGAGGCAACCGCACGGGGTTCGGGTGTCGTTAGTTTCCGTGCAGGTCGATTAAGGACCGCTCGTTGTTGGGCCTCGAGTCATGTTGAACGCATGCCTTACATTTAGCTGGCGGATAAAGTACCTTCCGACCGCTGGCCGCCGGGAGATTTTTCGGGCCGAGTAGATTGCCAGCAGCGCACCGTGTCAAAACAGTGTGGTAGGACACGGGCGGGATGATAAGACCAAAGTGCAAATGGTCGGCCCGGGTACATGTGGTTCTGGCAAACTCGAGATACACGGAAAGTTGACTCGGTGATCAATATCTCACTTTAGCGGGTGAGTGAGGTTTGTGTAAGGAATAAATCACCACCGGTTAGGAATCGATTCAATCGCCATCGCTCTCCGGATAGTGAGCACTTGACTCGAAAGTTATCGCATCGTAGTAATTTTTATGGAATAATGATGGTTATCTGGATGGTATGGGATATGCTAAATCTAAATTGGTAATCGGATGTTATTGGTTAATCAAGTGATTGCTATAGTACAAAAAGCTTACCTAGATGGATAGGTCATAATAAAGATGATGCAAAGTATTTAAAATGGTTTCTTCATGATAGCTTATGCTTTTCGCAAAACAAGTCATTAGCCCACTAAAGAAAGCCTTGCATGATCCTTGGTGTCATTTGTTTTGGTTTCCGACGGGTAAGTCCGGCTGAGTACATTCGAGTACTCGGGGTTTATCCCACCTTGTTGCGGTGAAGTTCTCGACACTGATGATGATGGTGGCTAACCACCCGTGGGCTCGGTGATTCTATACTTACTTCTCATCTATATGCTTTTGTCGGATGATGTCACTATGCTAGCAATATATTTGGAACTTATATTAATGTAATCATTTGAAAGCTATGTTGTTTTCACTAAGCGGTTTTGAAACCCCAAACTTGTACTATTATTTGTTAAACCCTTTGTAACATTATTTCCGCTGCAACCCGATGTATGTGATGTGTATTTGCTTAATCACGCGATCTTGGTTGTGATGTTGATTTACCGAGGTCTTTCGGGACACTCGGCGGACTACCGGGTTTATATGAGTGAAAGTATGGGTGTGTCAACGTGTTAGCGGGGACAACCATACTTGATCTTGTATAAATTGGGCGGTTCTGTCACAATGGTCATGATCCTTATAACTTTGTGTATGTGGGACTTCCTGAGACCCATCATGTCTTGAAGAAAGTGTAGAATTGTTTTTATTGTCGTACAAAGAGGTTTGAAGGTGAAGGTCCTGTATTTTGTTGCCAGAACGGACGGGTTAATATATTTATACCAGAGGTCCCAGATGAGCTCCGTCGATTGTTTACAAGTCAAACTGATAAGGATGCAAAGTATTTCAGAAAGAACATTCGTTACTTCTGTTCACACTTTTCTTTCACAAGCATGGGGGTTTCCATTGATCGTAGTTTGGCAACAGCAAATGGTACTGGTATTTATACATTTAAAGCTCATGGCCAAATATATCACAGGTTGGATCAACTTATGCCCGGTGCTAAGGGACCACGCCACATGTAGTTATAGTTATATGACACAGATGAGACTATGCATCATAGGATGAAAAGATCACCACACCTTGACGCTACTGTGATCCGCACTATATTGAACATCATGCAACACAATCTATATGTTCAAGCATTTAAGAGTCTAGGCACTCTTACCAACTTGGATTGCTACGCTATTGAGCTAAATACAAGTATTTCTGTTGACTAGAGAAGGTATAATGCGCCCGCAATGGAGCAAGTGACTGCTATATGGTTTGATGGAAATGACCCACAACAAAGGTTTGAACGAAGCATAGTCATTTACGGTAAAGAAAATCAACCTCATTATATAAGGTCGTACCATGGATGTTATGATCCATTAGCATATCCTATGTTCAATTCTAATGGTGAAACTGGTTGGGAGGATAAGAATATTTTATATCAAGACTCACCTCCATCAAATCCGAAGAGAAAATATACTAAGCGTGTATAAAAAGGTTGTTTTTTCCTCAAAATCTCATTAACAACCAATTACAAATTTCTTACTTTTATATTTATATTTTATTATATAGGCCCAACGCTTGTTGAGATCAATGATGTCTTGGAGACGAACGTACATGAAGAACAAGGTTATTTCCTTCGCAAATTTTTTTATCTATTTAAAATATTATTATTTTTCTCAACATGATGAAGTTAAGACATTTAAGCCATTCAATAAACTCACAACAAAATAAAATTTAATATTTTGTTGTTGTTATGAATAGAACTTACAAAGTCACGGCGATACGTCAGCGCTAGGGAATATCTATGTTTTAGGCTACAAATTCATGATAGAGAATTTAATGTCATGTTTCATGGTGGGAAGCTTTTCCAGCAATGAGCCATTGATATGTACATGAAGGTGGAGTCAATGCGATTAGATTGGTACTCAAAACCAGCGCATCAAGATCTAATTCGTGACGATCTATACAAGGTTAGATGTATTTGAGTGGAAAAGTTGATTTTTCTATTTTGAAACCCAACGAAAAACTAATAATCTTTCAACACATATTCACTAGGGCCTTCTAGATACTCTTGCCGCTGGAGAAGCCCGTGCGTCACAAGCTAGTCGTAGAATTGTATTATCAAAAGATTTTCCAGAAAGTGATTATGATGTGCACTCAAGATATATGGATGCCATGGCTTTGATTACTAGATATAGAAAGCCAGATTTTTTTGTGGCAATGACATCTAATCCATATTGGGATGAGATAGTAGAACAATTATTGCCAAGTCAAATGTCGCAGGATCGTCCAGATATAGTGGCAAGGGTTTATAGAGCAAAGCTACGAGACCTCCAAGATTTCCTTCTTAAAAGGCATCATTTGGGCAAGGTCGCTGCTTAGGCACATATCACTGAGTTTCAGAAAAGGGGATTACCATATGAACATTTCCTTTTGGTTATGAAAGACGAGAGCAAAGTACGTACTCCCGATGATTATGACAAGTATATATCGGCAGAGCTTCCTGATCATAAGAAATATCCAGAATTGCATAGACTTGTGTGTAAACATAAGATGCATGGACCATGTGGTGTCCTCAATCGTAAGTGCCCATATATGATAGACGGTAATTGCCGCTTTCATTATCCCCGTGACTTTTGTGAAACCACCCTGCAAGGAAAGAACTCATATCCTATTTATAGAAGGAGAGATGATGGACAAAAAGTGAAAATAAGAAAGAAATGGTTGGACAACAGATGGATTGTGCCATACAATCAAATCCTTCTAATGAGGTATAATTGTCATATTAATGTAGAAGTTTGCAGCAATATAAAGTGTGCCAAGTATCTATACAAGTATGTTTTTAAGGGCCACGACCGTGTTTCGGCTTCGATAAATCAAGCTCGGGCACATATGGATGGGCAACCACTGGTTATTAATGAGATGAAGCATTATAGAGATGTAAGGTGTATAACAGCTATAGAGGCAATCTATAGATTATACGATTTTTCTTTGTATGATATGTCACCTTGTGTTACAAATGCAAGTTCACCCTCTAGGAAAGCATATGGTTGCCTACAAAGCTAGGGATGATCTGAACAATGTTGTGCAAAATCCTAACTCTCAGGGGTCCATGCTTACAGAGTATTTCAGCACAAATATGTATAATTCTGATGCACGAAAGTATTTATATAGAGAGTTCCCTGAGCACTTCACTTGGAAAAAGGTGGTCAGATTGGAAGATTGGTGTATACCCATCCTGCTGAAAGTGAGCGATACTATCTCCGTGTGCTTCTAAACCATGTGAGGGGTGCAACTTCATTCGAGCATCTTAGAAGTCGACATGGAACTACATATGTAACATTTAGAGATGCTTGTGAGGCCTTGGGCTATGTGGAAACTAACAAGAGCCTAGATGATTGTCTCACTAAATCTGCATAATTTAAGATGCCTTATGCTCCGAGGAGGCTATTCGCAACTATCATAGTTTTCTGCGAGTGTAATAATGTCTGAGCACTATAGGACAAACATATTGATTCAATGTCTGAGGATTATCGTCGCTCAAATAGCTGCTCCAAAATGGTTGAACAAATGGTGCTTAGAGATATATCTATACATGTTAAAGATATGGGTAGAGACATTACAAATTATGGACTTCCTTAACTAGATGCCTCAGGTAAATTGATTCATAAACATTGTATTTACCTTAACATCACACACAACAATTAATATTATTAAAAAATTAATGCTTCTTATTCATCAATTTTGCAATGACCCTTTACACTTTATTTGATTAGATGAAGTGTCAAGAGACCATTACAGAGAGCTTACAGAAGAATTGAATATTGGATATGAAGAAGAACATCTAAAAATGATAGAAACACTAAATGTTGAGCAGAGAGCTAGGTTCGATTTGATTATGAATCATGTGGAGAAGAAAGTTGGTCAAGTATTTTTTTGTTGATGGACCAGGAGGAACTAGCAAGACATATATGTATAAGGCTTTGCTTGCAAAGATGCGCTCCATGAATCTTATAGCAGTTGCTACAACCACATCTAGTATTGTAGCAAGTATCATGCCCGGCGGACGCACTGCACACTCCCGCTTCAAGATTCCTATCAAGCTAGATAATAACACTATGTGCAGCTTTACAAAGCAAAGTGGTACTACCGAATTACTTCGCAGGACTGCCTTAGTAATATGGGGTGAAGTAGCCATGACAAAGAGACAAGCAGTAGAAACAATGGACAGAACATTACAAGATATAATGGGTTGCAATCAATCTTTTGGTGGTAAGGTCATGTTATTCGAAGGTGACTTCAGGCAAGTACTTCCCGTTGTGACACGAGAAACAAGAGCACATATCACTGATGCTACTTTACTAAAGTCATATATATGGGACAATGTGCGAAGGATTCGGCTTACCCAAAACATGCGAGCTAAAAATGATAGTTGGTTTGCATATTACCTATTAAGAATTGGGAACGGAACAGAAAAAAACATTTGGTGATAATTATGTTCAATTGCCTGATGATATCATTGTGGAATGGAGGCAAGATTTCAGGAAGAATGCAAATAAAATAAGTTCAAAAGACAATCCAATTGACAACCTTATCGAAAAGGTGTATCCCAAATTCAAGGAAAATTGCACCTCTGCAGATTATATGCGCGAACGTGCGATTATTTGTACTACAATGAGCATGTCTATGCAATGAATGCAATAATGATCGAGAAGTTTCCTGGAGATGAGAAGGTATTCTACAGTTTCGACTCAGTGGATGATGATACAAGGAATAATTACCCTTTTGATTTTCTAAATTCTATTACATCTAACGGGTTGCCTCCTCATGACCTTAAGGTAAAAAAGACTGCCATGTTATCCTACTATGTAATCTTGATCCTCACCACGGTCTTTGCAACGACACTAGGTTGGTCATTAGAGGATTCCAGAACAATTCAATTGATGCTGAAATAGTTAATGGAGATCGTGCAAGAATATAAATAAAGCCCAGGGTCAAACAATACCAAATGTTGGTGTTTATCTTTCTGAACCAGTTTTCTCCCATGGCCAATTGTACGTAGCATTGTCAAGAGGTGTTTCTCCTAAGAGCACATGGGTTTTGGCCAACATAAATAAGGATGTTGACCCCACTGGAAAGAGCACAAAAAATATTGTCTTTACAGATATATTAGAGATGTGATACCGGTACATTAAATACTTTTATTTAATCTTATTTCAGTTTTGGAGATATAATACTAGAAACAAAAATATTTATTGTGCATACAAAATTTTCTTGTAGGAAATACAGGAATGTCCTGAGGTTTTTTAGAGCACCAAAATGTTGGACCAGGGATAACTGATCTCATCACTTCCCTTGGGAATTCAAGACTCTGTTGGAGCAAAGAACACTAGGAAACGTGATTTATACAAATGTACACGCGCACCCAATGATTATGTAAATACCAAACGAGCATTCTTATCTCATATATATGTACTTTCATTATAATATTACATGCAAAACATCTATGTCTCACTTAAAATTATAGCCCAAAATCAATTCTGAATTAATCTGATCGCATGTTTTCTAGAAAATGGCAAATAAAAATGACAAATGTTTTCTAGGCACGTGCGGCACGCACGTGCATGTTATATCTCTAGATAGATTTATTTTGAAAATGTATAGCGTGATTATCTAATAATGCTTATGTGATATCATAAACATTACTATTTTTGTGATATGTATTTGGTCAAACTTGAGATTGTTTGACTTCTTAAAATATGAAATGTGCACTTATTTTAGGACGGAGGAAGCACTAAATCTTTTATAAATTATTAAGTTAAACTTATAAAAAATGACTTAAAACACATCCAAAAGTGCACTTTTTTAGCCGGAAGTAGCATTAGTAAGAAGTCGCTACCCCTACAGCTTTCAAGCCTCTCGTCGCCGCCGCCTAGAGTCCCTTTCTTTCCTCTCCGGTGAGTACGTCGGTGGCAAGAAGAGAGGACTCGTCTCTTGTTTACAACAGATTTTTAGATCTAATTTGTTTAGATTTAGTCCAAATAAGTCTATCAACAATTTTTTTTCGAAACCTTATTCCCGCGATGACTTCAATAATTACCATAACGAGATCGCCATTGTAGGTGTCAATTTCATCAATAGGAGGCCAATTTGTAATCATTATCTGCAAGAGGGAAAGTGCTCCTAGACACTCCCTAAAAGATAATTGCCCTATTTGTTTGAACTTATTTGCCTGACTTATCAGAAGTATTTTTCTTTCACAACAAATCAGCTTCAGCCGGTTTATCAGCCGCCGAAACCATCAGCCGAACAGCTCGAATAATTCCAACCTCCAAGTCATTGATCTTACCATCAATGATCGCAAAAAGAAAACCAGACAACATGACACGAGGGTTTGAGTTGATGGATCTGTGGCTATACCTAACGATGCAACTACCAATGTTATACGTACAATGTTTTAAAGTTAATCGTTGGATTCAGCATAAGGGCCACTCTCTGGCTTTAATGTTTAAAAGACTGTCTAGTGCATTGAATGTGTCAGAGATGCATTTTTTTTATTTCAGCTTATCTAATGCAACTACCAATGTTACACGTACAATGTTTTGGATATACTGTATCGAGTTTTAAAAAATGCACTCTTTTAAGATGTGTGTGTGTGGGGTGGGGGTTGACAATGGATACGCGAACTTTATTAATTGAAGACAATTACATCGTTTAGTACAAACTCAAGAATAAAGCTAAGGGACTTATCGTCCCAGATACAATTCGTCTTGATTTGCATAGCTCATCTTGCCAGCTCGTGTGCTGCACGGTTTGCCTCTCTGCTGCAGTGCTCAATAGAAATCTCCTGGAAACCGCTGCAAAATAGTGCTACATTTGTCGTAGATGGCAGCCGCCGAGTTTGCCGAAAATCTTCCTTCCTTCACAGTCTCGACCACTTCCATGCAATATGCCTGAATGACTAGTCTATCGCTTCTAATGTGTTGTGCTAGCAAAAGACCTTCTTTCAGTGTGTATGCTTCAGCCATAGGCATCTATCACATGAGAAACGGAGCTATGCGCAGCAGCAATCACCCCACCTGAGTGATCTCTAATTACAACTCATGTGCTTCCACACCCCACATCATCGTCAAACGATGCATCAACATTTACCATGACCATTCCTTCTGGAGGCTTTTGCCACCCCTTGCACACTTTTGCTTCCTTCTTCATAGCCAATTTATAGTTTCTAGTTAGAGCAGCAATGGATAGAGCCGACCTGGATGGTATCGGAATATTTTCACCGTGGACATGTTGCCGGCGCTCCCACCAGATGTACCAGCCCCTGGTCAATATGAGTTCCGTAAGACCAACGTCCATTGATCGATTTTGTTCGCCCTATTGGATTACCTCCTCGAAGACTACCGAACCAGACCGCTCCACAGTTAGGAGCCGAGCGATTGACTCCCAGATGCCCAGCGCCCTCCACACTTCCTTGGCTCTATCGACACAAAGAGAATATGCTCAATGTCCTCCGCTTCATTCAGACACATAGGGCAGCCTCCTGTGTTTCCTATATGTCGGTTTGCAAGAATTGCCCGGCCTGGAATCAATCCGTGGAGAGCTCTCCATCCGAAGATCTTAATCTTCCCCGGAACCTGCAACTTCCACAACTTCTTCCACACTTGACTTCTTCCTACGCCGCTAGCTTGCATAGTGATATGCTGATCGGACTAAGAATAGTCCGTTCCTGTTATAGTGCCAAGCCACGAAATCCTCCCTTCCGCTAGTGATAGGAATTTGTAAGATCCTAGTTGCATCAACTGCCCAAAAAATCAACTTCACCAAATCCTCATCCCACGTTGCATTAACTGGATTTATAAGCTCATCAACAGTTCTAATAATATTATTACCTCTCGACGTTAAGAGTCCTCATGGAGATATACAATCTTGTCTCACGATCGCAACTCTGACTACGGGTTTCTACCAAAATTTGTTTTGTAAATAAAAAAAGAAAAAAAATACTTTAACTACAACAGCCATTGTTTTCCTATAAAACTCCACAAACATCCTTTAGCATGCTGAATATACATACTCATAGTCATAAACTCATAATAGATGGTGCATAATTGTAAATAGCAAAAGTTCACAAGGATCAAACTACAGAGCCCAAATGTAATGGAATTGTTTTACGCCAATGATGATTGAAATGCAAGCAGCATTATTCGACAAGATCTTAGGAAGACGGTAACGGGAACATTTGAACATGACATCATGGTCAATTTTAATCAGCTAGATATACAATAATCAGGCACAGGTTTTAAACACATGAATCTTGGACCAATATTTTAGAAATGCCATCAAAATCATATAACACAGTTGAACCAAGCAGTTTCTGTGTGATGAAAAACAAGTCAAATGATCACTCCCCTCGTGAGGATTACATGCAAGAGGAATGCCAGCATCTGAATAAAATCAAACAAGGAAACATGAGGGGTCTCATTATTGGCTGAGTTATCCAAGTTCTCTTCAATCAGGAATCACCCCGGACAAAAGTGGTGTATCAAAGTTGCAGTTGCAGACTTGCAGCCTTTTATGCCTGGAGACTCATGCCTCTGGTTCAGGTTTCTCAAAGAAAGTTTTCTTAATCCAGTCAAATGGCTGCAAAAGAAGTCCAATTTTTTTTTCAGAATCTCAGGTGAAAGCACTAAACCAGTAGGGTACACAGCAAAACAGGAAAAGACCAGAATCGATGAAAGAAACTAAGATCTTTAACAAAACAGGCACAAGGACATCACATCCTCTGTTAACAAAGAATCAGGTGATTCAAAAGAATGGATGAAATAGAGTAAACCTCAAATGGTTTACATAAGTTTCAGGCCTCAGCACATGTCTCAACCCAATAGGGTGAGACGAATAGAGTTATTACGTCGCTAAAAGGATGAAATCACCTTAAGGTGCCAAAGGAAACAACACCACAATTCAGCAACATTGTTATTATTTCAGCTCCATGGTCAGTACAAACTCAAATGACCTACCGTGAGACATGCATTATCAGGAATACAGGTAACCTGTTGGTGAGACCTACAGTTACACTTGTTTTCATTAAGAACACATATTCTTATTTCTCCACATATAATACACAGGTAAATAGCCCCTCAATAAGTTCCTCAAACATGAGCATATAGGCACAAGATTTAACATGACTATAAAAAGAACCAGGTGATGCAAATCAAGGCACCAGCAAAAAATAATAGATGCAGGTGAAAGCAAAATGATGCCACCACATGACCACATAGGTTAACTAAGAATTTATATTACAATATCGATGTGTTAAAAAAATTTAGTGGCAGGAATATTGATCAGAATTATGTTAAATTTCTGCCACGTGGTAACAGAAATTTGTGTATTTTGCTATAAACTACAGTCTACTATATCCTTGTCAAATACAGGTCTGCGTGATAATGACCTGGTATCGAATTTATGTCTACTTCAACATCTGAAGTACCTTATTTATTGCAACGATTTTCTGATTCCTGAGACACATTTGACATAGCAATTCCAATAGATAAATTTATAGCCTAGGCCATCACGAAAATGAGGGTTGTTCATCCTCTTATACCCCCATATTCATTAGACCCAAAGGGCAAGTTTGACTAAGCAACAAGCATATCACAAGTCAAACCCCAATAGAGCGCCTAATTGTTGACCAGACCGGGGTAAGGATCCCTAAGACCGATCTATCATACGCCAGATCCAGACGAACAACGACGATGACACCACACGAGCATCACGGATCCGATCTGCAACAACCAAACCCTAACACCGACGCAGGAAACAATTCCACAGATCAAGGAAGGGATAGGCCTACAAGCCTTCTACCCGGGCGAGCCACGGTCCATACACCGGAATAGCTAACGTCGGATACGAGATGCGAGCAGGCCGATGGATCCTGACCTGGACGAGGTAGAGGCCGGCGGTGCCGGCGAAGACACCCCAGGAGGCCGCGGACACGATGTCGGTGGACTGGGGGCGGCTGCGCGGGGAGACGAAGCGGAAGAGGCCGGAGCTCGACGCCGGGAGTGCCATCGCCGCCGCCGCTAATCTCGGTTCACCCTTCGCGTGTCGTCGGCTCTCTCTCTCTCTCGGAGGCAGGTGAGGAATTATGAGCGGAATATACGGACTGTTAAGTTTTCCGGGAGCAGGTAGGCCTGTATTGCCTATTAAAAGCCCACGAGAACCACATGGGCCTGATTGGCAAAAATAATCGAGGCCCATACTTTTGGACTGGAATCCAAGGATACATACCATGTTCTTTTGCCGTCAAATGTCAGGACTCAGGAGAGATCCATCAAAAAGAAAAAAAAGTCAGGAGAGATCTTAAAAAAAAATTCAGGAGAGTTGTTCGCAGATCCGTAAATAAATTTAATATTTATATTTATTTGTAATTTTACACACAAACCTGCTTGCATTTCTGCTCTCTTCGATGAGTCTTATGTAACTCCATCGCCTCACCTTGCCCTCGTTCACCATTTTAGGTGGCTCTCCTCGTCGAGTCCGGTACCATACTAACTATGGCTCTGTTTGTTTGAGCTTTTATCTGGTTTCTGCAAGCCAAAAGTCAGAAGCTGAAACAAACAACCAAGTTGTTGAGTTAGCTTTTTTAAAAACTGGTTTTTGACAAAATGAACTAAAAACTGAAAAACACGCTGAAAACAAATTTTCCTGGCTTTCGGTGTAATAAGAAGATAAAAACTTATTTAAAAACCAATACAAAAACACCAACAAACATAAACCAAAAGCAAAAAAAAATTATCAGTTTTAAAGTAAAAAATTAAAAAATACAGCTCAAACAAACAAGGCATACGATGGATCATTGTCGTGACTCCTTGAACACCTACGCTAGGCCGCCGCTAATCTTGTACCACCCACGCCCAGTGCTGCTAAACCTCCCCTTCACCCGCCCAGGGCCTCCATTTAAATTACGTTTGGTACGGACGCACGGTTTCGGCAACACAAGTGGAAAAAAGATGAGCGTTGCGAGTAGGCTCATTCTAAATTGGCTCATTAAAACATCAATCAATGTCCCACACAACCATCGGCCCATCTCTTATTGTTTTTGTCACATCCATCAGCCTCATTCGATGGTGACAAGCCCACGACAAAGCTATTTACCAAAAAAAGAAAGTCTTGTTCATGAAAATGCATGTTTTCTTATCTTAGATGAATGGTATGCCTATCAAACAAGCATTTTGAATTAGTTGGATTTTTTATGCAAAAAAATATTTGGATTTAGTGACTAGTAGATCAATCAGTTATGGTCTCAGTGACAAGAATTGGGCCCAGTATGCCGATTATAGTCAAGTTGCCTATAAGTGGAAACAAGCATGGCCGTAATTAGAGCAAAATAATCTGAGCTCGGGTCATATACTACTAGCGACGAGAACAACTGATGTTTTTTTTGGATTACGTTTTGGATATTATTTGCAAAGATACAAGTATATTTCTTTACTCGAAATTAATATAGTCACACGGAGACAATACTTTTTCTATGCTTTTTTTTTGTAACAAAAAGGTGCTACTCAAAATTGTATTTTGGAGATGGTGTTGACGTCTAAATAAAAAGTCGCTTTTGATCATTCGTGAGTGGAGGGAGTACGATTTAGCTGGACTATGAATCAATAAATTACTTCCACTATTAGAGTTTGAATTAATTTTTAATTTTCTTTTCGGTAATCCTTCTTTCCGTGACGGTCGTTGGGGATATTCCCGTTTTTAATACTCCCTCCGTTAAGTTTTGACTTTTCTAGATACGTTGATGTATCTAGATATAGTGTATATCTCAATACATATCAAAACTATGTATATAGAAAATCCAAAACATCTAATAATTTAATTTGGAACAAAGGGAGTAGTGTTCTAGCTTTTCCTAAAGGGGGAATTCCTCGTGTGCCATTAAAAAAGATCGCAATACCCTGTGTGTCCCTGGAAAAGTTTAGCGATCTTCAGCACCACTGCTCCAACTTTTTTGTGCCCTCCATGCCTGTCGGTGCAGAATGTGACCAACTAGTAAATATTTGTAGTTTTGTCGTACGTTGTGATCGGATGTGGCATAACACTCAATGACATATGGTTTATACTAGTTCAGGCAACGTGCCCTACGTCCAATTTGAGTCGGTCGGTGACTTTATTCCTAAGCCCAGGTGCTCGAAGTCTGCAGTGGGGTTACAAACGAGAAGGAGAAAGATAGAGTGTACGAGAGGTCCGGTCGGCTGCGGTCGGAAGGGCCGAGAGCGACAGGAGCTCCACTATGAGCTAAGTGTTCAAGCGTGTGCTTAGGATACGAACCCAGCGGTTCTGTGGTTGTGAGCTAGTGAACTTGATCAATGTTGGTTCACTAAAAAGGCTCTCCTTTATTAGAGGGAGCGTATCCCCTTTTATAGACAAAAGGGATAGCTTTACAAGTGAGAGGATGAGGGTACGTATGCTACTGGGCTCTGTTGCCCATGCCGACGGGTACAAGATAATGGTAGGCGCCTACAACACTGTTGATTGTCACTGTAGAATGTTAGATGCACATGGGAGGTTGCGTTGCCTTCTTCAGAAATGGCATATGTCGGTACCTGCAAAAATTGTTGATGCCTAGAGGCATGTGAGGAGTTTCACCACGTTCACCTAGTACAGTAAATCCCGGCGCCCACAACACTATCGATGCCCAGAGGCATGTGGGGGCCTTACCGTATGGGAGTTTAACGGCGCCTACAATACTATAGAGGGAAATGTCGGCGTCTACAGTACTGTTTGTGTCAGGGCAGTTGTAGAGGTACTGTTCTTGCAGGTGTATAGGGTATGGTCCCTGATATCGTGGTTTGACTTGTGCGCCCTGGCTTGCTTTCTCCATTCATCCCCTGGTTCCTTCCGAGCGGGCGTCCTCGGTCGGATGACCCCAGTCGGCCCTGGTCACGCCAGTCGGAGAAGAGCGGTGAGCAGGGTTTCTACGAACCCCGATCGGAGACGCGGGGTCGGAGTCGGAGAGGCCGTCTGTAGGCGGCTGGAGTCCGAAGCGAGCGCTCCGGTTGGAGAGGTGGGCCAAAGTAGTCGACGAGCGGGCACTATTCCTCTTCGGTCAGACCTTCTGGTCGGTGACTGGACCACCCCTTCGGCCTGTTGTTTTAGACCCTTGGGCCGGCCCAGCTGTCCACGAAGCTCGGAGACGCCCAGGAGCAAGTTAAGTCCGCTCAGCGGTTAGTTGAGGTCGACCTACAGCTCGCCACGGAGGTGAGTTTTGCGTACTTGTCCTTGACCTCTAAATCTTTTGTTGGTTGCCTTAGCATGTTTGTTTTTCATAGAGTCTGAAGGGGATGTCGTCCGGCAAGTCCCGCTTTCTCCGAACAAAGCACGCCCGGATGGCTGAGCTTGTGCATCAGCTAGCGTCCGCTCGTCGCGAGTCCTAGGACCGGGTGGCTGAGGCGACCGCGGCGCGGGCGGAGGGGCAGTGTGTAGCCGAGCGGGCGACTGTCGCCGAGCAAGGGCTCAAGGTGGCGAAGGCCCGCTAGGCGAAGACCGAGGCGGGGTTGCGGACATCCCTGGTGAACACCGAGGCGGCGCTTCAGGAGTCCTTGGCGGTCCTTGAGTCAGAGCGGGCCGCTTTGGTGTCGGAGCGGAGCGCCCTAGAGTCGGCACAGAAGGCCCTGGAGACTGAGTAGAGGGCCTTGGAGGTGGAGCGAAAGGCCCGGTCGGAGGCGGACCAGGAGGTGCTCGCGCTCCGGGGCCAGGTGATGGGGACGGAGGACGCGAGTGCCCGGTTGCGCGAGCAGGTGGCCCGGCAGGCAGAGGATCTTTCCACCCTTGAGAACTTCTGCGTTGGTACGTACCTTTTCTGTTTTTTGTTGTGTTGGCTTTTCCTTCAGCCCATTTCTGAGCTTGTCGCTCTTCTTTCAGAGCTGGGTGGAAAGGTGAAGACACTGGAGCGGGACCTAGAGATGATCAAGGCGACCTTCAGCCGGAATGCGGAGGAACTAGCCAAGTCCTGTGAAGAGCGACGTGCTCTCGAGGGGGATCTTGACCAGATCCGCAACGTTGTCCAGCTGGTCGTCTCGGAAGTCTTCAGGTCGGCGCCAAGCACTAGTGCGCCCGCCGTCTAGCTAGCGGAGGTCCCGGATGCGGTTCGGGACCCTATCAGACGCGGACTGTTCTACGGAGCGTCGAGGGTGCTGACTTCGGTGGCGACGCACCACCCGAACCTAGACTTCGCCGCTATTTGCAGTGGGTATGCTGAAGGCTTGAGCATGGAGGACATCCAGTCGATTGGGGAGGGCTTGCTGCCGCACGCAAGGTCGGTGGTAGAGCAAGTCTCTACCCAGTGGGTGATGGATGTCCGTCGTGAAGACATGGACAGAAGCATGCGTGGGGAGGACGCTGCCTAGCCTGTGGAGCCTGGGTCGGAGGTGAATGTCACCCTGGTTTCGATCGAGCCGAATGTCGTGCCGTCGGGGAGTGAGCAGCCCGCGCCCTCGTCGGTCGCACCGACAGCAGATGCCGCCGGTCCGGTCCAATAGCTTGTAAAATATAAGTAGTTTAGTGAGCGTAAAAAGTTTAAGTTCGTGGGGGAGCCCCCGTGTAAACGTTCCTATGTGCCTAATGACTACGGTCTGTTTCATTTTTCTATAATGGAGTCATTTCGTTTGGGGAAGCTTGTTCCCCTTTTGTTCCTTAGTTTTTTCCTTAGCATAATTTTGTTTTTTATTCTTTCCCTCTCGTACCTGCTCGTTTGTCCCGTAGGCTGCGACCTTGGGAGCCCGGGGCGTGGCCCGCGAGGCTCGGCTGCTCGTAATCGTAGGGAAAGGCGGGGTGCGATCGGTCGGAATGTTTTTAAAGCAAAGCTACGTAAGGCAAATTAAAGGAACAAACCATCCTTTTGGTTGGGTAGGAAGGAATTTCACCATATGATAGTAAACAAAATAGAGAGGTAGTAGTGTACCCTAGTGGAGCCCCTGAGCGCCCCGGGCCAAAAAAGTGTTCGGGTCGTGGTGCTTTCATAGGAGCATAGGCTAAGTAAACAATGGTAAGACTAAAACTTAGGGGAAAAGCGACGTAGCTGTTCCAAGCGTTCAGAGAGAAGGGCGTCGTTATCATCCTTTGGTCGGTAGGCATCTGGTTGGTTCACTTCGTCCTTCAGTCGTCCGGATCCTTGCCCGCTACGCCCCCTTTCTCGGTCGCTGCTTATTTGCCTTTTTCTTCCTTTAGCCTGCCAGCCTACCGCAGAAGGTGCCTGAGGAGCTGGCAGTCCTTGTAGAGGTGTTTTACGGGGTAGTCATGGTTGGTGCATGGGCTCTCCATGAGCTCGTGAAAGTGGCCCGGAGGGTCCTGCTGGGGCTGTGTGCCCGTATGATCAACCGTGGCGGCCAACGCGGAGTTGGCCGGTCGACGGTGATTCTTTCTGTTCTTTTTCCCCTCTGCGTGGAGGGGCCCTCGTCCTGATCCTGGCGCTTGGCCTTGCCCTTGCCCCAGCCTCTGTCAGAGCGCGGCGGGAGCGGCGTTTGTTGGAGGTTTTGGACAAAGGTCTGTGGTCCTGGGCCGTCAGGGCCGGGACTCTGGTCGCTGTTGCGTGTGTCTCAGTTTGATCCGAGGCGCGCGTAGACAGGCGGTCGGTGCGGAGCGGTCGTCAAGTCAAGACGAGGTGCCAATGCGGTCTCCTGTGCCACGCTCGACGATTGTAGCGGCGATCGGGTGGAGCGACCCATCTACTGCGTCCCCGTTCCCCTAACGGGGAGAGAGGCCGCGAGTCAGCGTTGCGATACGGAACACTCCGCTTATTGAACGGTGGCGGTCTCCACTAGTGCCCGGAGGTTTTGGTGGATCGCATGTTCATGAGGGTTGTTCGGCTCGGACAGGCCGCGCAGAAGCATTGCCGCGGCGGCGATGTTTTGATTGGCCCGAGCGAACTACGGGGGATCGTTCCCCCTGTCCATGGTGTTGTGCTGGACCCGATGGGCGCGACCACGAGCGTCGCTCGCCGGTCTACGCGCACGGGGCGCAACGTGGTGCGCTGAGCGCGCTGGCGCAGTCGGCGGCTGATGCAGCCATTGTTGTCGTAGTTCCTCCCTGTGCTCCCATGTGAGCTTGGGGGTCTCCGCATGAGAGTCTGGTGAGGTGTGAGTCCGTGAGGACTCCGCTTCCGTCGGTGGGTGTCCCGGAGCGTCCGCCATGGCGCACTCCCGGGACGGACGGTGGCTAGGCGCCATGTCACCAATGCTATAGCCGTCACTCTCGCCATCGTCATCCACGAGGTCGAGGAAACAGGTGGGAGCATAGCTCGCCATTCCCACAAATTTGGATGCGAGAGGGGGCGGCGCTGGCATCCTTCGGAGCCCCCGGGCGTATGCGTCCACGAAAGATGCGAGGCCATAGGGGAACCGGTCGTACGGCGATCACGTCGGGGACAACGGAGTTCCACCGGGTAATCGGCGGAAGATAGAGAATAGTAAGTAAATAATAGCGTGTACATTACTCACAGCGGGATTTGAGCAGAGAGTTTGCTTAGAAAGAAGCGCAGATGCCGCATCGTCGAAGTTGTGCGTCCCGGAGTTGATGGAGGGCGCCCCTGAAAGGTCCCTATGTGGTTTTGGTAATTGAGTGACAACCTAGGTGGACTAATTGTGTTTATGTGAGATACACAGGTGATTAGTCCACAGGTACATGTGTATGAGCAACATATGCCATAAAGGTGAAAATGGCTTGGAGATGTTGCAAAGCTCACACATGTGATGATGAAGGAGCTTAATGCACATGAGACATGACATTGAGTCATGTGATCAAGGTAGAGAAGATCAAGACAAGACTTGGCTTGATGGACCGGTTGTAAGCGTGAAGGGCAAGTCGAAGGCTTTGGAGTGATGGACCGCGTGGTGGTGAAGCTTGAGCAAGACTTGGCGCCGATGGACGATGGCAACGGTGAAGGGCAAGTGAAGTCAAGATCGATGAACCAATATGATCACGTGATGATATGAAGTGGATCATATCATTGTTGATCGTGTTGGTGCATGTGTTGCATCGACATTGGAGGAGATGGAATGGAATGCGCAAGGCAAAGGTATAACCTAGGGCATTTCATTTCACCGGCCATAGGTGTGTAGAGAAGTTGATGACCGGGTTTAGGATAGATGTCCGTACTATCAAGAGGAGCAAACTTGTTTGCATATCGGTCATCTAGTGCCACTCGAGTGATCTAACTTTGCATCGTCGCTAGGATCGAGTGGCGTGGCAAGTTGAGTGGCTAACATCCTTTGGGAAATGATTGTGAAAAGCTAACACACATACACATGGTGGTGTACACTTGGCGGTGTTGGCACATTTACAAAAGGAGGTGGTGTTTGCAGGGTTGAGATGGGTTTGGGTCCCTCTCGGCGGGATTCGGCGCTTTCGGGAAAATGGAATGCCTATTTTCTATTGCGCCGGATGTAAATTCTTGTGGTTGGCACATTGGAGCAAGGGTGAAGAAGTTAGAAGTGAAAACGAGTTGATCGTGAAGACGCTGGCGTCGGTCAACTGACCGGACGCTAGGTCTGAAAGCACCGGACGCTGGCAGGGTGCGTCTGGTCAGGTTGACGTACGGTGACACAGAAGCTGGAGTATGACCGGACGCTGGGTTGTGTCCGATCACGTGCGACCGGACGCGTCCGGTCAAAGAAATACGCCTTGGGTACCTTACTGGAAACGACCGGACGCTGGGGTCCAGCGTCCGGTCAGTTGAAGCTACTGCATCCAGTCAGGTCAAGTGACCGTTGGAATCAGGACACATGGCCGTCTGCGGGCGACCGAACGCTGAGGTCCAGCGTCCGGTCAACACGACCGGAGCGTCCGATCGGCCCGATTTTTGCCCAGTGAAGGCGTAATGGCTAGTTTAGCCCTTGGGGCTATAAATAGAAGTGGCCTTTGGCCATGGCAGGTGCTGAGCACCTAAGGGGACTTAGTGTCCATGCTTGTGAGTGCTTGGGAGCCCTCCATCACACATATACTTGATAGTGATCATTCGGTTGTGTGAGTGAGCGATTCTAGTGCGATTGCATCGTGAGGTTGCATCGAGTGGCACTAGGTGGTCGTGTTGCAAGCCGGTGGTGCTTGTTACTCTTGGAGGTTGCCACCTCCTAGACGGCTTGGTGGTGGTCTCCGTCGAAGCCCGCAAGAAGCTTGTGCGGCGCTCCGGAGAAGTGCTTGTGAGGGGTACTTATGCTCGCCCCGCGGGAGTCGCGAAGAGCAACTTTAGTAAAGCGTGTCATTGAGCTACCCTCACTCAAGGGGTAGGTTCTTGCGGTGCCCGACGTGCGGGCTTAGCGGGTGATGCTAATTAGCCGCTGAACCACCAAGTGAGCGGTCGACACAACGGGGACTAGCGTGTTGGCAAACACGTGAAACTCGGGAGAAAAATCATCGTGTCAACCTTGTTCTTCCCGTTGGTTTGCATCCCCATTACCCAAGCTTGCAATTACTTTTATATATCTTAAGCTTGTGTAGTTGCTCTTGTAATTAGATAGCTTGTGTAGCTAGCTAATTACCTTCTTGCTTGTGTAGCATAGAATTAGCTCCCTTGCGTGGCTAATTTGGTTTTAGTAACCTTATTAGTCACATTGCTTAGTTTGTGTAGCTAAGTATTTGCGCTCTCTAATTAGGCATTGGTTGCCTTGTTATTGAGCATTGCTAGTGAGCTTAGTTAGCTTTGTACTTTTGCTTACTAGCATGTGTAGGAGCTCCCTTATTACTTAAAGTACTAGTGGCATAGGTTTGTGTGACCTTGCTCTTAGAATTGTTTAGGAGAGCTCTAGCTAGCCCGACACCTTAGTTGCTTTATTAGTATCTTTGCAAGGTGCTATAGAACATATATTGAGGGGTGTAGTCTTGGCTAGACCGATAGTTGTATTTCCGCATTTGTTTCGGTTAGCCGACGCGATTAATTTTACAAAAGACTATTCAACCCCCCCTCTAGTCTGCCATCTCGACCTTACAGCCCCTTCGACGGGTGCTGGGACGTGAGCCTCCTCACGGAGGTGTAGTACGCCGAACCAGTCGGCGACAAAGTCTAGGCTTCCGAAGAGGAAGGCCTGGGATGGCTCGAAGACGGGGGGAGCCCACATCCCAACAGGTGAGAGTGCGGGAAACTCCTACGAGCCGAAGCAAATCGTATCGCCTGAGCCCGCCATGGCGAGGGTGGCGGAAAAGTGGGCCATCCGATGACCAAAAAGTGTTGAACGTACAGTGTCTTCCCCACGGACGGCGCCAACTGTTGGTGCAGAATGTGACCAACTAATAAATATTTGTAGTTTTGCCGTACGTTGTGATCGGAGGTGGACTAGCATTCAATGACACAGGGTTTATACTGGTTCAGGCAACGTGCCCTACGTCTAGTTTGAGTCGGTCGGTGACTTTATTCCTGAGCCAAGGTGCTCGAAGTTTGCAGTGGGGTTACAAACGAGAAAGAGAAAGATGGGGTGTATGAGAGGTCCGGTCGGCTCCGGTCAGAAGGGCCGAGAGCGACAGGAGCTCCACTATAAGCTAAGTGTTCAAGCGTGTGCTTGGGGTACGAACCCGGCGGTTCTGTGGTTGTGAGCTAGTGAACTTGATCGATGTTGGTTCACTAAAAAGGACTAAAAATGCTCTCCTTTGTTGGAGGGAGCGCATCCCCTTTTATAGACAAAAGGGATGGCTTTACAAGTGAGAGGGTGAGGGTACGTATGCTACTGGGCTCTGTTGCCCATGCCGACGGGTACAAGATAATGGTAGGCGCCTACAACACTGTTGATTGTCACTGTAGAATGTCAGATGCACATGGGAGGTTGCATTGCCTTCTTCAGAAATGGCAGATGTCGGTACCTGTAAATACTGTTGAAGCCTAGAGGCATGTGAGGAGTTTCACCACGTTCACCTGGTACGGTAAATCCTGGCGCCCACAACACTATCGATGCCCAGAGGCATGTGGAGGGCCTTACCGTATGAGAGTTTAACGGCGCCTATAATACTGTAGATGAAAATGTCGGCGCCTACAATACTATTTGTGTCAGGGCGGTTGCAGAGGTACTGTTCCTGCAGGTGTACAGAATATGGTCCCTGGTATCGTGGTTTGACTTGTGCACCCTAGCTTGCTTTCTCCGTTCGTCCCCTGGTTCCTTCCGACCGGGCATCCCCGGTCGGATGGCCCCAGTCGGCCCTGGTCGTGCCAGTCGGAGAAGAGCGGTGAGCAGGATTTCTACGAACCCCGGTCGGAGACACAGGGTCGGAGTCGGAAGTAGCGCTTTGGGCCAGCCTTCCGATCGGAGAGGCCGTCCAGAGGCGGCTGGAGTCCGAAGCGAGCGCTCCAGTTGGAGAGGTGGGCCAAAGTAGTCGACGAGCGGGCGTTGTTCCTCTTCGGCCAGACCTTTCGGTCGGTGACCGGACCGCCCCTTCGACCTGTTGTTTTAGACCCTTGGGCCGGCCCATGAGTTGCGTGCTGTCTGTTTGGGCCGAGCCTTGACGTGGAAGCTGGTCCCCGAGGGACCCCGGGTTTATGAACCCGACAATGCCACTGCCGTCAGTTTGGGTTCTAACGTTGTCAAACTGCAGGTGTGAAAAGTTAAAAATACCCTTATGTCTAAATATGTTATTAATTTTTTGAGCATCTTAACGACTTCAAATGAAAAAACTCAAAACTAGAAAGTTGTAGATCTCGTCGAGATCTATAATTTTCATATAAAAATTATCTTTATTTAATTCCGCAAAAAAAAATGATTTGATATGATTAATATATCTTAGAAAAATCATATCTTTTTTGTGGAATTAAATGAAAATAATTTTATATAAAAATTATAGATTTTGATGAGATCTACAACTTTCTAGTTTTGAGTTTTTTCATTTGAAGTCGTTAAGATGCTAAAAAATTAATGACATATTTGGACATAAGGGTATTTTCGACTTTTCACACCTGCAGTTTGACGGTGTTAGAGCCCAAACTGACGGCAGTGGCATGGAGGGCACAAAAAAGTTGGAGCAGTGACGCTGAAGACCGCTGAATTTTTTCAAGGGCACATGGCATTGCGAATCTTTTTAATGGCACACAAGAAATTCCCCATTTCCCAAAGCGGAACGTTTCCAGAATTTTTTTATTTGGATTTGGATTTCAAAACCCCTGCCAAGCATAAGCATATATGCCCTTGAAAGCAGCATGCATGATATGACAACATGGGAGCTTGAGCGTGACCCAGGGAAAGATACATGGAGCCGCTAGAGGTACTGTGAACCATGCACTTGCATTGGCACGTCGACAGTACATGCGGCACAATAGGCTATAGACGCAATGAATCGGATGAGCACGTCCAGAGATCACCAAAATAGAAAAAAAAAGATGAGCACGTCCAAAAGACACAAAGAACAAGTTGCCGCTACTAGCTGGCTAGTGTCCATACCTATCAACCTCCGAATTATTGCCATGAACGACCCATCTGCAGGCAGCCCGGTTAACTTTTCCAGTGTTCTCTGATGGCGGCTGGAGTTGGTGAAGTGAAAGGGATCAAATCTAGCGAGCAATACTGAGTCGGCAGTGAGATTTTACTTGCGTGGCAAGTGGTTTTCATCTGCACGTAAAAACTGTCGACCTAAAAAGTAGCTGTCATTTGTGGATAAACTAGTACAGCACATCAGTATCACATATCCAAACTTGTGGATTCACTAGCTCAAAGGAAGATAACAAAGACAGCAACAGATTAGCATTGCTGAATTGTAAAGTCCAGATTAGCATTTGCTGAATTGTAAAGTCCATGAGCAATTGTTGCAGCACGCCTTCAACTTAAGAAACTGATACTTTCGTCAAAAAAAAACTTAAGAATTGATGAACAGCTGAACACACTTAACTAAAGGTATATATGCAGGCTAAAGTACTAGAACTACTTGGCAATGCACTATATATGTGTAGAATGTACAGAGGAATAATACTGTTTCAACATGTGCAGGAACTTTTAACCGAAAAAGGGCTTATCTCTCTTTAGACCTTAGTCTTCAAGTGGAAAGCTCTAGCTAGGAGATGATCTTTTCTTTTTTAACTTTCACTTAACAAGCAGAATACGCCAAGCGAAAAACTTTCACTTAACAAGCAGAATACGCCAAACGAAAAAGCACTGTGCTTTTACATACACGGTCTGTAAAGTCCATGTGACAGGAAATATATTGGATGCAAACTGACTTGGGAACTTCAGTCTTCAGACCTCGCGACTTTGCCATGAAGTTTTCTTTGGTTTTCTCGATCTCATGCTTATCTATCTCTCCTAGAGAGGAATGAAGTTTATATTTAATCGTTTGAGATCTGCATAGATTAGTGAGATCTATAGCTCAACTAATCTGTCGTAGGGTCCATCCACGCACGTGCTACCTTCACTCGTCGTTGAACTGATCAACAAATCATCGAGTCATATATATCAGTGTGGCAGAAATCCAGATATAGACAATAGTGGCGACCTCATGCCTACTATTGTAACTTGTAAGTTGTAACCAGTAACCATTGGCTAGCATCAGAGCCTCTAGGCTTAGTTTTCTGCAGTTGTGGGCCTGCATATTTCCTAATCAGTGGTCTGCTAATCGTGCAGACAAATCAACTATTATATTCTTATTGCATCCTCTAGCTTAGTATATGTATACTCTACCTTGATACATAGTGGTTGAGCACGTTCAGAAAGAATTTATGCCTTGCGCATTAATTGTATTTTTTTTAGCTTGCTTCCATATATGCAGCCTTTTGTGTTGTACGCATGCTAGACATATTGTTGGTGGTGTAGCATAGAACTTTATTTGCACTTTTTTCAGTAGAGTGATAGATTATTTCAGTTGGGTTCCTTTCTCTCTAGTCTCTAGTGGTGGACTGGTGGTTGCTCGATCTAGACCAAAAAATTGGGTTCTCTTTTAAGAGAGTTTTTAATCTCTATGTCCTTCCGATCCCCTAAAACAATTGCATATGCACTATATATACAATGTGCTAGCTTAGCTAGTCAAAGTCTTCGGAGTGCAGGACTTGAAAGTGGACGAGAGTGAGCAATATTGAAGTTGGGTTGACAGTAACCCCGGCTAATATTGAAGCTTTTCTAACTGTGTTGTCACGAGGGGCCTACGTGGATCTCCATCGGTCCAACCAAGCACCGATGCAGAAAGAACCTAGTGCAATATGATAATTGGCTTCAAAAGCGTTAAAGAGAGTTAGCAGGCCACAAAACGGCCGGCCGGGTTGGCAAACCCGTGTACTGATCCCACTATATCGATCATAGTGCTGCTTGCAGCAAACTAAAGTGCATTATGAATCCTGGCAAGATTTCGCCGCCATTGGCATAATTCTACAGATTCCGTTTAGGATTCGATTCACGCATCGCATATGACATCGACCTCAGTTCTTTAACCAACTAAGCTATTCTCATTTCGTCAATGCTTTGTACTGACCATGAATATATTTGCTGCATAGACTGTTGCTGAGCAAACATGAAGCTAATTGGCATTTTTTTTAACTTGTTTTTTCCCTAAACAAACATGAAGCAGACACTCACATACTTACACTAATGCACAATCACCTCTACAAATGCATACCTAAGAATGACGGAATTACCATGGACCCTTTATCTCCGACAATCACGTCGCGTGCAACGTCATTTATTCCTTGAATAAATTCAAGAAAATGAATGTACCCTTGCCATTGCCATTCCTTTGTGAACCCAAGTGGGTAGATTCCACCATAAAAAAACCTACCTACACTTCACCCTAGCTAATTCTTTGGATGGATGTTTGCACTCTGAAAAACATACTTAGTAAAACATGAAGCTAAAAAATGTATGTACCCATGTCAAGTTGAGGATTTAGAATCCGGATAGATAATAAGTTCCACCACAAATGAACTTAAAGATCAATTGAGCTCAATTCACTTCTATACTTTCTACGAGACAACATATTCGTTGTATTTAGTCATGCATATATATATGTACAAATGCACAAAATAAGGCCTTACAATACAATTCATATCCTTAGCGTATATACGTGGGCAGCAAATATACATATGCAAAACCCTGTTCATGATGAACTAGAGATCTTGCCTTATTTTATTAACCATTATACATCATCCATGTGGATACCTATCATCAAACTATAGTCATGCATGGCTACTACTAGTACTACTTGTGCAAGTAGTAGTGCATGCATGCATGCAAACTGCAAACGTGGCATTGGCTGGATATGCATGTATGCATGCATGCATCAGCCTTTGTCAGAGATCGAAGCCAAACAGGTCGTCATCCCCGGCGTTGCCAAAGGAACCAAACGGCGAGCCGGTCATGAATCCGAGGCTGCTAGGAGACGACGGGAAGCTGCCAGGGCCACACGCCATGTCGCTGGTCCCTCCCGGCCAGTACTCCGCCGGTGCGGACCCCACGGTGGCCGACGAGGTCATGGTCCCCGCTGATCCCACCACCACGGCGGCGAGCTGCGTGGCCGGCGAGCTGCTGCTGAGCGCCTCCTCGCTGCCGCAGCGGTAGTCCTGCGCCTGCGTCGGCAGAGAGGAGCTGTAGCCGAAGCGAGATAAGAACATCGTGGATGCCCTCGTGGATGCGCCGCCGACGGTGGATCCTCCGAAGCTGATGAGGTTCGCGCAGTCCGGCGGCGGAGCCGTGTCCGGGATGACGAGCGGGATGGTGGAGGGGTCCTGGCAGGTGTGGTGGCCGAAGTAGCTGATGATGAACTCCGACGGGTTGGCATCGGAGGCCTGGACCTGCCTTGTCGCCCTGCACCCTTGGTCTGGCCTGTGCGTGCACCTGTAGTAGCTCCTGTGCACAATATGTACATGCATGCAGTCATCAGTCATGCAGACGCAGAGAGAACTGGTCTAAGGCTCTTCATTCATTCTATATGGTAGAGTGGTTTCTTTAGTTTTTTATTTTCTTTTTAAAAAGGGTGATGCGATCAACTAGTGCCACTGCTACATATAGAAACACCATATGCATGTAATACCATATTATACTTATCGATGAATAATGTACATGAGGCTATGGTCCAAATAAAGCAACATATATAATGCTTTATGATTAACTGGATATATAACCAGTTGCGAGTGCTTGGTATGCATTGCTTTAGTTTCTCTTCATTAAGGTATAGGGGTAAAAAGATTCAATGATTCAGTCATCACTATGACACTATATCTATACGACATGTATACGTATGCATGATACATGGTGCCAGCGTTCAGTAAGTTTATTAGAGGCCAACACGTACATACCTCGGACTACGGGACTCTTGGATACGTTTTTGCCCGTATTTTCGCCATGAGTTTCCATCGTCGAGCGTACTGGCAGTGACCGTGTTGACGAAGGGGCTGTGCGATCTGCCATATACATCCCAATATATGGTTAGCAGTAGCACACACATACAAAAAGAAAGATCGACAACCATCATACACCAAGTTTTAATTGGAACACTAATTCATGTGAACTATAGATGTGCATGCATAACATGCATTCAAGAGTGTCATGACTCACAGTCGCACTACATGAAAAACATACAGCAGTGACAGGAAAAAAAATACTACTTTCACTTACCTATCCTTAAGTCAGGCCGGACTTCGATCGTAAGCTAGAAGCACTGAACCTAGATTAACCTTTTGACCTTTCAAATTTATTTCACAAGTGAAATCACAGTCTTGTTGGAAAGAAAGCAAGTTTTATTGAGTTTCTCCCTATCATTGGCACATAAAGTTAAGCCCCACTACTAGAATTATGCAACTAGCTAGGGTATCCTTCAAATTACAACTAGCTAGAATTATACAACAGCATAAGGAAACAGCAACAGCGAGCAAGCTAGTTGCACAGTTAAAAATAAAGGGTTTTGATTAGCCTTTATTTTCACCTTCTCCTGGTGCTGCTCCGCCGCTGCGGCCCGGACACGGCCGCCGCGCCGCCTCTCCTCCTCCTCCGGCCCTGTTCCTGCTGGCTGCCGCCGGCGCCGGCTCCGGTGGTATCCAGAGCCGACATGGCTCTCGACAGGCTGCTCATCATCCCGTCAAGCGTCAGTCTGACCTCACTGGTGGTCCCCGCCGCGGCCTCGATCGAAGGCGTGGGTGACTCCTCCAGCATGGTCTGGAGCTTCGTCGCGCCCTCGTGCACCTCGATCAGGCTGTCCATCACCACCCGTGGCGCCGCCGTAGCAGGCGGTGAACGCCGGCCGCTGCCGCCGCCGCCAGCGGAAGACGCCATGCTCGCTTGCTAGCTAGCTACCAAACCAGCGGTGCAAGTGCATGCATGTCCACCTGCCCGGCCGTAGCTGGAGCGATAGGCCGGGTCGTCGGGAGCAGCTAGCTGTGCTGCGGCTTGTTTTTATTGGTGGCCGGTGGCCGCGGTGGGAAGTTGGGAGGAAAAAGGAGAGGAAGAGGAAGTGGCGTGGAAGAACATGCAGGCACATGTGGGTCCCCCCAGGCCCCGGTCGGATGGGTGTACCCCACTGAGCCTAGCGCAAGGCGACGAGGGAACGACCGAACGAAGCTGGGGGCGGGAGGCGGGAGCTGATCGTCATTGCCGTGACGCGCCACCGTGAGGTCATCCATGACTCAGACCTCACAGTGAGTCACGGCTCGGTGAATACCTTGACCAGGAAAAAAAAAGGCATAAACTTCTGTTATAATGGTACAATTAATGTAAAATAACAAAATAGTGGTCAAAGTTAATATTCTATAGATAATGAAAATATCATTTATTTGTGACTAGGAGTTAGGGATGAAAATGATATGGATATTTTCCGACCGTATTCGAGACCGAATCCGTTTAGAGAAGTTGAAATATGTCCGTATCCAAGTCCGAATATTCAACATCCGATACCGTATCCATATCTGAATACTCAAATTGTATACTTATGATGTCGATACCCAATCGTATCCTATCCGACATAGCTAATACTATCCGTATTCGAATCCGAATCCAAACAGAAATATGAAAACAAATGTAATATTGGTGATATCCGTCCGTATAACCGTATCCGATCCATTTTCATCCTACTAGGAGTATATATATATATAATCGATGCATTTATTCTGTTTAGTGAATCAATGGTGCGTACGTAGTAGTTGTGTGTACTTGACAATGGTACAAGTCACTTGTCGATCATCGAGGTGCTATAGCTAGTGATTTGAGGTAAGATTTACTCCCTCCATCCCTAAATAATTATGGCTTTTGATTTCTGTGCCGTAAATTTGACTGAACTTATAGAAAATGCGTGCAACATTTGTATCTTCAAATAAATTTATTATAAAAATAGAAAAAATCTATCTAATGATATTAATTTTGTACTATAAATATTAATATTTTTTATATATATTTAGTCAAATTTGTTTTTCGGAAAGCGAAAACGACATTTATTTAGGGACGGAAGGAGTAGTTATTTGCGTTAATGTACAATTTAGAGGCTGTAGCCTGCAGTCTCATTTAGCTTCGCTATTACCCGTTGAAGAGCACCATAACCGGAGATTTAAAACGCTGCTTGTCATGCTGTGCAAGCCGGAGCAAAATGGCAAATGAAAGCCCAACTGGTGTACAAGTAGAGTACAAATTGGGCGCCATGCAATGCAACGAATGGTCCCAGCGAGGGGGAGAGCATCTTTACTCGCAGGCAATTTTCTTATGAAAACTTGTGCATCTAGGCTGACTGGTCTTTTGCCCTGACACATGCATGACGGGAACAGGGCGACCCACGAAAATTAAACTAGGAATTAGCCACCACAAGTTTTGTATCTTTTTCATATGTGGGGTGGGGGAGACATGTCACATGTCTCTGTCTTCCACGCAAGTTTAGAGTACACTATTTCGAGGACAAGCTAGATCAGAAGTTCAGAAGAAAGACATGGATAGGATAGCTGAAGAGACGAGGTCAAAGACAGTGTTGCCGATTGCCATGCCGGCCGCAGTCACAACTCACAAGTGGGCATAGCCCGGATGCAGAAACCAACAGCCAACGCCCAAAATCATAGGAGGAAATACAACCTTCAAACATGCGTGTCCCGTGTCCGTAAAGCCTAGCTTGTTGCATCTACCGACTGGACATCCAAGCAGTCTGCAGTCTGCAGATGACAACTGAATTTTATCCCATAACCTGATGAGTTGATGACTACTGGCTCTGCCACCACCTATCGTCTAAAAATTGAGCTTTCAATTAGAAGCCGAGACGTGGCATCTTGATGAACACGTATAAATGGCATAAGTTGACGTGGCAGTGGCAGAACTACTGCATTGACAGCCTACAGCCTGTTCGGGAGGCCGTATCGTATCGTAGATTATTTACTGCTGGCTGGTTTGGTGTGTGAAAAAAACACTGTTCCCGACTGAAAATTTACGATCGCTTACGAACAAGCGAACAGGCTATTAATTACAGGAGAATAAGATGGGCCGTACAAGCATGCTTCTGAACAGCAACCAGACAAACTGTGATGGAGTTCTTGCATGCTCTTCAACATAAATAAAAAATGGAGTTTATGTACGAATCTAAAAGGACTACAGGTATATACAAAAAAAAAATCCTAAAGTTACAACGTAAATGGCACCATATTGGGTGCCCTAGAACATTTTAGAAGTCAGATTCTAAAGACGAGGGTGCCTTCAACCTTCATAGCCGAAGAACATCCTTCTCCAACTATTTTTAGTACTGGGAAGGAAAATTAGTGATCCAGTAAAATTAACACAACTGCCACGACGATGGATCGAGGCTCTTTGATAAACCTTCACTGGAGAACATAAGTCATCTCTTAACTTATTGCTGGTTGTCATGTTGCTCCATTATTCGCCTTCTTTCAGCAGCTAACCCAGCTGCAACAGATGGAGGCAAACTCCTCAAGCTATCGCCATAATCTTGATCTCTCTGTTCTAGGGGTTCATCAGGTCCTGTCATCGGGAATAGTGACTCCACATCCTTCAGCGTCAAAACAGGCTCATCTTTGAAGTTTTTGGATTTACGGTTTATAGTAGAGCAGACAGCTCTGCTCCTGTTCAATTTGTAGATGCTCTCTTCTATTGTTTTCTTCACCTGAAAATAAATAATACATCAAAACCCGTTTCCAAGAATATATTAAAGAGAAGAAAAAAGGAGAATAGGATGTAGCGCTTACGATAAAACGGTGAACAAATGTGCTTTTGTCTTGCCCAACTCTATGGATCCTGCTGATAGCTTGTGCCTCAGCAGCAGGGTTTAGTAATGGCTCCACTAGAATAACATGTTGTGCTTCTAGTAGATTAAGACCATTTGCTCCATGCTGTATAAGCATCAGAAGTACTTGAACAGGCTGCATTTTGGAGGCTGTCCTTTTCACTTTATCTACATTTACATTGCTCACCTGACCCTTGAATTGGGAGAGGGCTGCCTGTGATTTTCTGAAAAGGAAGCAAAACTTTCACAAAGTCATTTCATTGCTCAGAAGTCAGAACAATGGAGCATATATAGTACTTCCTCAGTGATAACCATCTAGCTGAAAGATCAGAAAGGAACAGTTTGGCCAATCAATAAAACTGAAAGAACACGATTCTATATATTTGATCACACCTTCCTCCTTTCATCCGAACATATGAAATGTTGTTAGCAGCGAGGGAGTGCTCTAGTACATCCAGCACATCATTCCAACTTGAGAAAACAAGAACTTTAGCTGTTCCATCAGTTGAAGTGATTCTCAAGATTCTTCTTGTGACAGCTTCAATCTTCATCAGGAAAAGAGAAAAAAAAAGTGGGATCATTACACTGAACTTAACATACAATAACCAGACAAACCAGTAGAGGAGCTTGCATTATAACATTTTTAGGACTCTTGAGAATATAGTCATTCCATCTTACGGGCATTTTCAGGACTCTTGAGAATAGTCATTTCATCTCACTGGTTTACATTATTAACTTCAACATACAATAACCAAACAAACCAGAAGTTGTGGTACCTGCTTAAGTAGTGTCCTATCCTTTTTTCTTTCCTTTGCAAACAGTTAGCAGCAATTGCATTATAGTCTTATAGATAGTTGAATACTAATAATATTTTGAGGAATTTTTAGAACATAGTCCTTCCATCTTATGGGGTTACATGATTAAGTATGTGCATGGACACATTGACACAAAGGTCCTACTTTCAAATGTAGTTATGCAAGTTGCAAGCCAAAATAAGCAGTAACCACAGGGTTCAAATGCAGAACAGATAGAACACCAACAAAGTAAGGAGATTGCATGAAACCTTTGTTCCATATGAACCTTGGACAGAAATAGTGCTTTCAGCCAAATCTTCAGTGCTCTTTTCAGGTTTGTCCCAAGTTTTCTCAACTACAAAAGCAACATTCTCAATATCTGTTCGCTGACGGCATGTGGGGCACATAATCCATTTTTTACGCTTTCCGAATTGAGCTGCAGTTTGTTCTGTCATGTAAAGACAACCTGAGAGCAGTAAGAAGATAATTTAGTCAAGGTCAGGAATTCACTATACATCATATGAGTAATTGAACAGACAAGTGGCATGATTATCCAATTGTATGTCCTGAAGTTACATCAGCATTGAACTTAGCAGAAGGGTAAGAATGCTAAAGTAAATTCTACCGCACAACAAACAGACAGATATGTTATACTCCATCCCTTCTAAATTATAGCTCACTTTAGCTTTGTCCTAAGTCAAGAGTCTCTAACTTTGACCAAGTTTACAGAAAGACACATCAACATCTACAATATCAACTTAGTTTCATTAAATTCTCCATGAACTATGTCCTGGTGTTACATTTATTTGAATTTGTAGATGTTAATATTTTTTTCTAAAATCTTGGTCAAAGTTAGAGAAATTTGAATCTAGGACAAAACTAAAGTGAACTATAATTTGGAACGGAAGGAGTAGTTTGAACCAGTCAACAGTAGTATCTATCTTATCTAGGAGTATTGCTTTTCTTCAATTGGTGTAGCTTTGAACAAATTTTGAACACAAAACTTGCATGGATACTCACACTTGCAGCATACAAAATGACCACACTGGAAAACCATTTTCTGGTCAAAAACCTTCTCCTGGCATATTGGGCATGGTTCATTACGAAAATCAGAGACAGTTTGCCCTGTGACTGAACATGAAGCAACTGTATCAACGGCATCGCCTGCTTTAGCCAATGATTCGCCATGCTGGTTATGTGTTTTCTTGTTACATACTGCCAATCCCTAAAAGCACAGATGTGATCCACATTAAAAAAAAGGAGCCATGCAAGAACAGGACTTTGTAGCAGAGGTATTATACTAAGATGATATTAACCCAAACAAATAATGTGTGACCCATATGATGATAGTATTATAGTGCAATCTTTGGGAACAAACAAGTTATGTAAATTGTACACTAAAATGTGAAGTTCTATGGCAGACGTTTACTTGAAGTTATCACACACCTTTAAGTACCGGAGTTGACCTCTTACACGGGCTAAAGATGAGAGTGACATGAATTTTTCACTTGTAAACTGGACATTATATGGTATGAGTTCCTCTCTAGTTACAATATTAGCAGCGCTAGGTTCATCGTCTTTCTCTTTGAGCTGAAGTCTTGAGATGGACATCTTCATCTCGTCATGAGCACGCAATAATTGGGTTTGAGCAATTGACAGAAACCTTGCTTGAGGAAATTCCTTGCGCATAGCCTAAATTATCATGTCATGGTTAGCAACGAACTTGGTTATGTCGAAAGAGAAAGAAACATTTTCTACCTCAAAAAGAAGTAAATGTTTTTTAGCAATTGCGGAATATTGCTTTCCCAATACTGTCTTTGAGTGATTCCGGATAACCCTTAATGCAGTCTCGGTTCGAGAAGGATGCCTGTAGACCTGTAAACATTGGCAGTATTAAAAAAAATATAACAGATAGATAACACATAAATGGAATAATAGTCAGTATCGATCGCTTTGAATGCCAGGTCAGAGTAGCTCAGAAGAAACTTTTAAGTGATGATGGTCCTTGCAACACCTTTCACAGAATGCAAAGGCAGATGGACTGATCAATACAGAATTACAGATCTTAGAAGACACATGGTAAAAGACAAATAGAAGGTGAAACGTTATTTTCCAGAGAGTTGGGGTTGTAATGTTATCCTTGAAAAAGGTGTGGATAGAAGACAAAAAAAAGAGGAAGTGACAACTAGGAATGGAAGTATGTAACACACCTGTATGTTTTCTCGAGCTGACCTAGGATTGTTATTGTCATAGCCAGGTTCAGATCCCTCATTGGATTTTCTATTACGGAAGAAGTGATTGAGCTCATAATTTCGCCTCTGTAGATCCTGTGCTTCTTCTACTGAATCAATGACAGAATCATTGTTTGATTTCTTAACAAGAAACAGACGTGCTTCATACCTCTAAAAGAAACGAAGAGATTAAATCAATACACGATGGATTTCATAGAAGCACAAAAACATCAACAAGCACTGGTGCATATTAACCTGAAAGAGTTCGTCTAGCTCACACTGGATACATAGAGAACCAGTGCCATCATAGCACTTTGGACAATATCGCTGGCCCTCAATGTCCTCATCCCTTGGGTTATCCATTGTTTTGTCAACTTCCAGAAGTCTATCCATAAGATGTTGCCTCGAACTTTGTAGAGAATCAATGTCAGCTTGAATTGCATATTTTAATCCAGCGATACTTTTAATCCTGTGAAAGAACAGAACAACCAAGTTAACCATCAACTATAGAAAATAAATATTTTTCGAACATATATTTAGTGATATGAGTTCTTGAAAAAATTAATCGACATAGGTACCATGGAGAATATTAAAACAAGTTTGCTGCAGACCTGGAAGATATTCCCCTTGAACCCAAACCAGTGGTGCTCTTACTAGAAGAATTATCAATCTTCTTGATGAGTTCGTCAGCAGAAATGTTGTTCTGTTCAATGCAGTCCAAAGCATGCAGCCACCAATTCATATGCCCACTCTGTAGCTCTTTAGTCATATTCAAGACCTAAAGGTAGGCAGACGCTAAGTATGAGGAGAAAAGGGAAAGGCTTGGATCACATAAAACTTACCAGGGATTAAGAATACAATAATAACAGAAGACAAAGAAAGATAAATAAATTAAGATAGCTTGGTGCAGCTCAAAAATAAGAGAGAAATGTAGTGAACCTACCTCTGTGAATGATGCATTAAAATCCTTCTGTGCTACTACCAGCCTTGAAGTAAAAACCGACAGGTATTTTTCTGTGATTGCATTGCAAGTCTTCCTCAAGCAGTCATCAGCGAAACATTCAGATGATGAGTGGAATCCAGCGACATTCTCCACACCCACATCTCCAGTTGTGCATGCTTGATCAAATAGTGTTTTTATCTTCTTCAGATGTTTCTAACCCATTAGCTGTAAATCTCGAAACACTGTTTTTACATATTTTATTTCGTTTCACACAAAGTACATTTGTCTCAACAGTGTTAGTTTCCTTTCTTTTTCGGCTGATTGCAACTTCAGAAGCCGGCTTTTTTAATGGGCATTCCAGTAAATATTCAGAACTAATTCTAAGCAGTTCTGCAAGATTGTAGTTGATATGAAGATTCAATAGAGGGTCAACACGGAAATCGTCGACATTTTCATGAGCCAATGCCAGTGCTTCTTTGTACAAAGAAATAGCTTCTTGGTTCCTTTGTTCAATAACAGCTAATCCGGCAAGACCATTCAGGGAAACTACAATTTTCCTCAGCTCTTCCTCTCCTTCAATTTTTGCTTTACCGATAAGAACCTGGATGCAAAAGTATCATTGGCAACACTGAGCGCATTATTAAAAAGAGCGCATTATTAAAAAAAAATTGCACTACAGAAAATAGGTCGCAACCAGGACTGAAACATAATCAGCTATTCACCTGTAAAATTTCATCCATTGACAAAGGGTTATGCTGCAGGGAGCAGAGACCAGAACTCCCCACTTGTGGGTGGCAACATGCCTGCCGAAGTTTCAGCAGTGGGACTAGAAGCTTGGCAATGTCGTCATTGGAGAGGTAAACATTTAGCAAAGCATTTGAATCTACAGGCACGAGACAGAAAGAACCTTCAGGTTTTTGGATAAAGGACATTAGTGTGGCAACTAACCGGCCATTACAACATGTTTAATAAAAAGAGGTAACCTAGTGCTGAAAGCTCAAGGGACCAGGGAATTTTTAGGCAACATTACAGAAATATTTAACAGTCTTGCAAATTCGCTATTACACATAAATGCCTCTGAAAATGGTATTATCCATATCCCACTCAAAATGGAATTCCGTCTATATTATCTACTTTGAGAAATGTCCATTCCAACTTTTTCTTGGGGCTCATTTTCTATGGAAAAGCATGAAAACCCTGACCCTGAAGAATTAATGTGTAAACATAAAATGGTTGATCTGGTGGACGAAGTACCTGAAATTGATTCTCTTCTATTGGTGTCATTTCTCAAACTTCTAATAATTTGATGTGCATGGTCCATGCAGGTTGCATGCTGCTTCTTATAGAAATATTCTTCAATGGAAGAAAAGATGAGCCATGAAAAACACTCTTCTTGCGGAAGCAGCTGCAGTTCACCTGAGACATGAATTTTGGAGGAACGCCACATGATTTCCCTCAAGAAATTGTGTGCATAATTCATTGCTACTCTGTTCCCCTTCTGCAGTTCAATTCAATGAGACAAAAGGAGAATAATTACTCAGACCAATTATCTCAGTAAACCAAATGCTATCAAAACAAATCCTGCCAATTAGCAACAAGCGTTACATGCAGAGCTGTGGCAACATTATTCATGATTTCATGTATTGCTATAAGAAACAACAAACCGGCACTAAAAAGTTCCATTGTATCATGAGGCTCTCAGTCCTTTATAAGACATGTTTGCCTATGTTTTCAGACTATATGGACCTAGATGATAAGAACTAAGAACCAATGGGCCAACTGTAAGACTTGCACTACCCAGGTTATATGCACTTCACTAGATCCATCGTCACCACCATGAAATTATGGTATTTGAGATCCATCAGCCTAGGCAAGTGATCACAGTTTATAAACGATAAACATTACAGTTGGCATGTGACAGATTCAGTAGTAGCAGGCAACATACCTCATACGGGTCTCTAATAATGTCCACCCACCATCTATATGTGTCAAATGGGTTTGTCCTAAGAAAACGTAGAAGCCCGAAGAGATCATCAAGCCTGCGTTGTATTGGGGTTCCTGTGATACACCAACGGTGTTGAGCATTTAGCCTCAATGCCATCTCAGTCACAGAAGTCTTGCTTGACTCTACCATCTGAGCTTCATCCAAACAAAGCCGCCACCAGTGGATCCTTGTCAAGACAGTTGGAATGACAGGATATCTAAAGAGCGTAATGACAGTTCAGCAGAGATTCAACCAAAGTTAATTTAACTTATTAATAAATGGCATGTCTGGATAACAATGGGATTCTTACTGTAAGCACTCAATGAAGTACTTGGACCGAACAAGCTACTGCACTTCTATTTCAGCTATTATCAGTGTACCCTGATTCTAAGTGATGAATAAGCTCGAGTCAGTTATCCTTTCAGCTTCACCAGATTTTTAGTACTCACATAATGTCAGATCAATGAATAGGTATCATAATTCAAAATATGTGAACCATGAACCCAACACAACAAACAAGGAAAGCATAAAGATAAAAGTACAGTGGCACAAATCTCTGATTTGGTGTGGTATGTCAGCTTGCATTTGACTTTTCCGAGAAAAAAATGGATGTTAGGCATCAGTAGTAGGTTTAGCTCTCTCATTAATTTTGTTTTAATTGAAGCAATTTATTTTACACATGCTTTTTTAGGACAATTTATTGTACACATGCTAGCAAGAATATTATAGCTATTTATACAGACAAAACATAAGGAAGAATCATGCAATTACCTTTTCCTAAAATTTAGGAAACAACACTAGTTTGAAGTAGTTTCAGCTCATTGATATCTTTGCAAGGCAGCAGCATGTATATGGGTTATTGTTTATATTTAGCTTTCCTTGTCAAACAGCAACATTGTAAACCCCCACCCCCTGCATTCGCCTCAAACATGGAAAAAATCCATGACTTCGGCCCTGTTTGGAAGTCATGTAATTCTTTTCGCATGTAATTACATTACACCTGTATTTTCTTGTGCACAAGAAAGCCCCTGAAATATAGGGTATTATTTTTCCCTTGGAAAGCTGTTGTTTGGGAAAGCTGAAATTTAAAAACAGAGCATTGAATTGGAGGAAAACTGAAATAATTTCAGACCAAAAAAATTCAGAACAAAGAATCAACAGGTTCTACAAAATGGCAAACATTGGCAACCACCAATTTCTATGCCAAATAGTTGCAACCGCAACAAAATCATCACACAGGAACACATGACTAAAATCATCCAACCAAACAAACGAAGCAATCGCATCTGGAGATGGAGAACTAGGCGAGCTTGCCGAGCGGAGACACCGATTCTTCTGCTTCGGCCTCCCCTTGCTCCTTCACTCCCTCTCGTCAGCAATATCAGGCGGAGGCGCAGCCGCGCAGGGAGGTCTACAGGACAGGGACACGACGGCATCGAGGCGCGCGAGGTGGACCACAACCATGGCCATCGCTAGGCTGGGTCGTCGGTTCCGTGATTGCCCAGCATCGCATCGCGTTGAGGGCTCAGGACAGAGAAGAGGCCATGTCCGACCAGGCTGGCGGCGGCGGGCGGGATCTCGCCGTCGGTCTGTCCTCAGGGCTCGGGGGTGACGGAGAGTGGAGGGCCGGCATCTGATGGAAAGCTCGTGCGGCTGGGGAAGAAGCGGTGGCGTGTGGAGGAGGAGGGTGGGGCTGCGGGAGCGGACGCGACAGCGACGGGAGGCGCGAGCGCACGACCGCGCGACGGCCCGATACATCTCATTTTTTTTTCCGGGTCGGAGGAGGTGGTTTTTATTTTACACCAATTTTGGCTTAGTGTGCTCACTAGCCATCCAAACAGCTAATCCTTGCTTGCATCGGAAAAATTGACAGGCCTGTAATTTACAGGTGCTTTGGACTAAATACCGGGCTTCCAAACATGCCCTTCCTGGTTCTGAGGAAATGTATGTTTCCTATAGTTTATGGAGGGTTTGAAAACTGGAATCAGTCTAACCTATCATGTCAACCTTCATTGTGAAAACTAAACATTACTTGCCTCTTTTGAAATCTCAAGAAACGGCGATCACCATCATGACGGTCAAAATCATGTGATAGATCTTCTTTCAAGACATCATAGGTTGTCAAGACAACATCAGCAGTACTTATCTCAGTCATCTCATTTTTTTGGATGGTAGCAGGATCCAAGTTCCTTGCACCTTCATAAATGCAAACTTTCAGAGATCCTGGCCTTGTGTGTCTAGAGTAAAGAAAAACAGCTGTCAGTACTATCATTATATGCATATACCTGTAGCTATACCATACCAAAGAGGCCAAAACACTCAAAAGAATAAAACTGGATAAGGCACTTGAAGCTTCATTCTTGGTATAGACTGCACTAGAGTCGACACGTCTCATTCTCACAAGCTTCCCATCATGGGCACCCTTAACAAAGATCCATCATAAGGATTTTTAACATAAAGTTGCAGAACTTCTATACTCAAAGTAGAAGCAGTGAAGAAGAGATTGAGTGTTACGTGGCTGAAACAATGAGAGCAAAATAACAACCTTACATTCTAAGCAAAAGACAGAGATTTCAAAACTGAGAGCAACAGCAGGCAGTGTTGACATAAACGTTAAACGCTAAACAGATGCAGCCATTTAAACACGGAATAAACGGACACAGCTGGCCACCATGTAGCATTTGAATGGTGCTTAAATGGCTAAACAGACATTTAGGCGAAGCAGAACATAGTGTTACACAGTATGTCTCTCGAACTCTCGATATAGTAAAGTGTAGCTTGGAAAATTTGAAAAATATTGATCCTGATATTCAGAAATTATGCGCAAAACTGTTCAATTAACAGTTGGATAAAAGAAATCATACCGGGTAATCTCAGAGTGCCATTGTGCCAATATTGGTGCAGGACATACTATCAATGTAGCATGGCTGAGTATATTAGTTTGGGTTGCTTCAGTAAGCTCCAAGCACAGTGCACAAACGTATTTGTCTTCTGTCTCAACAATAGAACATCTGGGTTTCTTTTTCCTTCTAATTCCAGACTTCATGGCGCCTTTTTTGTTTGTTGATGCTACATCTTCAGCGGTATCATCAAAAAGTATATCTTTCTTGGGTGAGTAACCAACACAATCAGCATGTTGCCAAGCATCACAAATGTCACATTGGACCCATAGACCCGTGTATGCAGAACTTTCACTCGCAGCACCACAGATGCACTCAACCCTTTCTACTTTCTGCCTCTTAATTTGATCCATTTCTATTTTGTTCTGGGAGACAGAGAAGTCTAATGAGATTGGTCTACGATGAGCAAAAATGCACGCTAAAAGCTCAACAGTTTTTCCCAAGCCCATTTCATCTGTATCAATTGAGCACAGAAAAGGAGTGTCAGCGGTAACTATCCACAATGGTAAAAATCATAAAAGCAGTATAATAATGAATTGATGAACACAAATGCTATCGACTTACCAGCCAAAATGCCCCCAGAGACATAAGGTGGAGAAGGCTCTGGTTGCAATGAAACATTTCCGCTGCATAGTAAGTTAGTAACAGATATGTGAAAATCTGAGGCATCCACAGGAACAAAAAAAATTGAAATCAAGATTGGCGGAAACATTATGTGTATGGAAAACAGGTTGCTCAAATAGTCAACAATATGCAATGCACTTAAGAAATCTCAAGCATACTTAACTAAACAAGCTACAAGCATATCAACCAGATTTGATTAGTGTTTACACACTTCAGACTTACTTGAACGGATTATAGAACATCCTGGAATTCTTGTGAATAAAATCAATAGGAACACAATATGGTGCAGAATTAGCATATTCTTGATGAGGTGTATTTCCCTTTTCACGTTGAACCATCCAATGCGTTGCACGAAGTTGATATGGTCTGAGCTGAGGAACTAAATCAGGAAGGTCCTCTTCCAACTGTTCTGCATTACTAACAACAGGAATAAAAGATAAGTATCATACAATGGCCAGAAAAAAAGTATGATACATCCTAAGAATCATAACGAAGCTTTGTATAACTCAAATCATAGATTCTGATCACACAGCACATATGGTATATCATAATAATGGCAACAAGTAGTTATTTATAAGTTTAAGTGCTTTCATTTCATATTCATGCTGAAGCACATGATTATGAGGTTAGAGTAATAATGAGATGTAAGACACTCACATCGAAGGCTTAACAGACTCATAAAAAGCAGCAAGATCAAACTGTGAATCACTCTTAGGTGCTGAATCAGCATTACCACCATCATCCATTGGCACACCAAGGTCATCCAACCCATATATGGCAGCCGATGTTGTGACCTCAGGACGCAGCCAAGCCATCATATTCATCAAACTCTTCCTCCATGGATGCCTAGCCACCTCCAGCAGCGATTCGCACGCGCTGAAAGCATGTTCCATCACCTCCACTCTAACCCTAAATGACTCAACCCTCGTCTTACCCATATCCGGAAATGCTCTGAAAGATTGAACCCGGAGCGTGATGAATCTCAAGCTCACCAAATGGGCAAGACCCGATACACCTTCATCAGGACCATCAAAACACCCTGAGACCACATATTCTGCGTGCTTCCCTTCACAACTCTCATGGACGACATACTCCAGGAGCACGCAATCCGACGGCACAACGGGCCACTGGCCCATCCTGAACCCCTCCTCCGGCGCGTCGCGCACCCGCAGACGCAACGAGAACGTCGACGCCCCGAATGCCTCCTCCAACGCACCTTCCCCATCCCCGTCGCCGGAGACGCTCACGCCGCGGAGGACCACCTCGGCGATATCGCGGTGGTCAACGTCGGCGTGACCCCACGTGCTCCTATCCACCTCCACGCAGACGTCTCTCCTCGCATCGCCCTTGGTCCCACGCTTCGTGCTGCCGCTAGGGCTCGGCGCGTAGGGGTCGGCCTCGGCCGCCGCAAAGGCAGCGCCCGCAGCTCGAACCGGCCGCGATTTCTTCCTCCCCATATGTGATTCAGGCGGTGTGGTGGACCATTCGGTGGGGCTTTGGACACCGGTGCGGAATTGGGCGTGGGAATTATCAGAAACCTTGAATTTTGAGAGGAGCGGAAGGACGAGATGGGAGCATAGGCTAGTGCCCGGGGAAGGGGCGGTGCTGGGAAGATATTGGGTAGATTGGTGGCTTGGAGGTTTTAGGAGGAGCCGACGAACTGACGGTCTGACTGGAGAGGACGGCGGAGGAAGGGCGGCCGGAGTGTGTGTTTTTTGTTTATCTGGCTATACAAAACCGCTATCCTACCAACCGGACGTCCGGCGCACCGCGCGCGTTCGGACTTACCCGAACCTGATGGATTTTACCTAATAAAGAGGCGGGAATGGAAAATATTTTGCACCCGCAGGTACATTATTGGATAAATTCTTGTACCTATCGGGCATGCGGGTACAGGTGTAGGTGTATATTACCCATACCCGCATATCCGCGGGTAAAAAAAACCCGCATAAATAATATCCAACCTCTGCAATTTTAGCTCATATAAGCATATAGCCCATATTTGACCCCATATAAGCATATAGCCCATATTTGACCCATATAAGCATATGAGTATATATATTCCAGAACTTCCTCAAACTCTAATCCTCATCCTCACTCCACTCCACCAGTCCATATTTCTGTTTTGCTGCTCTATTTTTGATTTGTTTTGCTGGAAGCTATTATATTTTGGTGTGTGAACTCGGGTATATTGTCGGGTAAGAATTACCCGTCGGATAAGAATTACCCGTCGGGTGCGGGTATGGAATGAATTTTCTATCCGCCTGCGGGTACGGGTAACCCGACGGGTAAGATTTTGATCTGGTGGGTGCGGGTACGGGTGGCCAGTACCCATCGGGTACGTACCCGTTGCCATCTTGAGTTCGGACGCTCAAGTGCTTAACCACCTGTGTCCCTTTCGCCCCGCCTTACGCCAAGATGCCTCCCGGGCCAGTCCACTGCCCTTAGGCGCTCCCACCCTTAGCTTGCCCTAGCAGCCGTATAGCAAAACAAACACTATTAATAAAACCCATGCCTCAGTTGCCTCCATGAGCACGCGCCCGTCTAGCCGGCCTCGGCTCGCTCTCGGCGAACAACATAAAACACTTGAATAAAACACATGGGCTGCGCCGTCAGGGGTGGTCCACCCACAAGACGAAAACTTACGGTGCACGGTGCTGCTCGACATGTACCGTAAAACATTAAGGGTGATATCCTGAAGATGCTACGAGATCTGTTAAGATATGCTTGATCCCATGATTCCTATAATCTATTATTATTTACCGGTTATCTCCTATATCTAACCGACTTGTAATCCTACCCCTGGCTATATAAGGCGGATAGAGGACCCCTCAAAACACACGCAATATCATACGATAGCCAATATAAATCAACAGACTACAGGAATATGGTATTACGTCGTGCAGACGGCCTGAACCTGTCTAACTCTTATGTCTCTGTTGCCTTCTTGTTCTTGATTATACGCACCCCTGCCGATCAATCTACCTTCGTGGGATATCACTCGGAGGACTGCCGACGATATTTTGTCGACAGCAACATACCTCTGAAGCGTCTGAAACAATTGAAAGATACAATTGCAACATAGGGGGAGAGAGAGAGCCTGCACAGGGGAGCGCCATAGTTGCCGGATCTGAATGCATTGGGAGCTCCCTGCGAGGGAGGACGTCGATGTCGGGGGAGGGGCGCTGCCGGGGTGGGGGAGGAAGACGGGGTGAGGGAAGGAGCCACCGGGGTGGAAGGAGGAGGACGCGATGGGGGACGGTGCGTACCGAGGTGGGTGAGAGCGCCGCGCGGCCAAGGAGGGAGCAGCGTGGCACGTGCAACGGGAGGGGCGAGAGAGGAGCACGAGCCACAGGGAGAGGACAGATGAGTGGAGGAGGACGCGCTCGAGAGAGAGCGGATAAGTGCAGATGAGTGGGGAAGATGGAACACGATAATTAAAGGAATAGAAGGATCACGGGCAGGACGCACAGAGCACGCTGCGCGTGGCGTGCAGCACAGACGGGGTCCGTCCGGATGGACGGATGCCCTATAAGAAGCATTACTGTATACAAAATATGGGTGATCCGTGGATTCTGATGACCCCCATGGTGGAAATAAATTGGATGGACCCTGGATCCATTAGCTCCCCCCGTGCATCCGTCACGAATGGTTCACTACTACACTCGCACCTTTCACAGCCGTGTCGTAACCCATATCGCGATCCAATTTTGGCCTCGACAGTAAGTTGTGGGCAGTGATACTCATAGCCATCACCATCGGTATCTGAGACCGACTGGGGTGTACACTACACCGCCGTATTAGCTTATCATCCGTCCGTGATAAAGTCCTTACTTCCGTCGCATTGGAGCACGACCCGCGTGTGTGGATATGCACTAACACCGTCGCATGGCTTATGTTCCGTCCGTGATCAGATCCTCATTCCGTCGCATTGGAGCGTGACCCGCCTGTGTCGAGGCGAACATCATCGTCGCTTCAGCGTATGAACTGTCTGGTCATAGGGCATGGTCACCATCAAGCTGCAGTATGATTCTCCCGTGATGATCCTTTAGTTAGTGTCGGGTTACTAAACGATTCGACGGTGATGCACTATTGACCCTAGCCGCATTAGACGAATAGCGTGGTGATGGCCGTCTACTTCACCAAAGGCGAGTGGTACGGCGATGATGACAAAACAACCAATAGCCCTTACATTCGACGGTGACAGAATTGCATCCGGTTTTCATAATGTATTTACTAATTCAGCTAGGCCTTAATAACTTACTGAGCACACACCATACAGATATAATCATTACACATCATTCATCATGTCCACAATGAAAAGTACTTGTTATTATAACAATGCTCGACACTAACATAACAACTATATCAACTGATGAATTAATACAAGCGGTATATAGATAGCATAATAAAGGTTCTACTCCCTACAAACTTATGTAACTAAAACGAGGTAGATGTGCTTCGCTCCTTCAGATTGGCACTCCTTGGTTAGCTTGACAACCAATGCAGCATGGAACCCCTCTTCTTCCTCCCATAGCCATTGCAGAAAAATCGTTCAAAAGCACAGAGACTCCAAAACCTGCATAATGCAAAGCAGCAGAATTAATAATATTCAACATACCATTGGTTTAGTTACAAGCCAAAATTGGACTATATATAAACTCAAAACAACTCTCTACCTGAACAAAGACATGCCCTAACAACAAAATACAGCATATGCACCTTTACTGCTCTGCTAATGACTCCATGAACAAGGGAACATAAGGCAGATAGTGAGGTCCATTCAAATAAATACTCCAGGTACTTTTAGATAGCGGACGACCTGGGCAGGGAGGACATGAACTTTTCTGCGGCTCATGTCATATGCCATCGGTGTTCTGTCCTCCCCAATAAGGAAAATCAAATTATATTCTAGGTGCAATGTAATCACTCTATAGTCCGTATTGGCAGCCTCGGAACCGAGTCCAATACTGGTCAGTCCAAATAGCTATAGCATGTTCACCGTATGCTTCAATGTCCATTTACTGGTACCATAGTCTTTAAGGATCCAGATTGAAAGTTCAGACGTATTGAAAATATCAGCAATACATAGACACAACTGACCCTGATCTCTATGGATGGACATTGCAGAACCTGGTGGTCTAAGAATTTTTCTCCATGTTTTTCCCTCCATATCAACAGCAACTATGTAGGACACCTCCAACATGTGCATAAAACTATTGAGAAACATAGTTTCTAAAAATTTGTATACTAGAATATCATCTCCCCATTTAGATTCTTTACATATCCATGCTCTAGTTTTGAATGAGTAGATGCTGACAACTAACACCCTAGGTGACTTTACCCACATTTTTATCATATGGAAGTGCAAGAGGAGATTATGGGATTGAACCCCAAGCGAGCTAAACCATAACAAAGGTTGCTATGTGGCAGTACCATTGATTTGCTAGTCATCGGATTGCAGACAAAATAGTGAAGCCCAATGAACCAGCAGAGGAAGAGGCCTCTACAGCAATCTGAGATGACTAAATCTTGAATGTGGAAGGGCAAGAAGGAAAAGTAGGGGTATTCACCGGTGAAGCTGGTGAATCATTGTTTGCCTTTCCAATTGCCATACATGAATCCGGCGACAAACTGGGGCAGCTCCTTACAGTGCTCGAATTCAGAGATAACGAGGTACTAGGAGCAACACACACTTGCAACTGCACAAGGTGCAGGCGGTGAGGCAGCGGAGGATAAGGACCAATACAACATCTATGAGGATGTCTACTTTGTTCCTCTTGTTGGTGGCCTCCTCCTCTATCTTGACTAGGATGTGGTGGAGCAGGGCCAACGATGGAAGCGGCAGCGTTATTGCCTAAATCAGAGTAGGAGCACCTACGGGAATGTGCTCGTGAGCTCCTTAATGATCAGATGGAAGCTTGATTCATACTCAGATGAGATAAGAGTGGAATAAAAAGCCAAGAAACATGGATAAGGGAAGTGCGAGAAATCATTACCCTTACCTTTGGATCTTGCAGCAGTGAGCTTGAGCGGCCACAGCGGTGATGAGTATCAGCCTAGTCATCGGTGGATCTGTGCCGGTGTGTCGGTGAGGCGTACCGGTGCGGAGCACTAGCTTGTCGGCGGTGAGTGGCGGTTTGCACGTCGATAAGTAGGTGAGGAATAGTAGCACTTGAGGAGGAGATGGATAGGGTGACAGCTGGGTGGGTAGCGGTCTTTGTAATTTAACTATAAACATGCCAAAAATTCTAAAAATGCGCGGGAGTCTCACGTTGGCTTGCAAATTTTGATGATATCGATGGTGAAGGCTACCGGTGGGTGATTGGGTCTTAAAGAAGATGGTACGTAGCACCTAGCGACGGGCATGTCATACAAAAACTTGAATGTTGGAAAGGAACAAAATATTATGAACATTGTTTTTATAGGTTACAGCAAGAAGATGTTAGCACCTAACGGCGAATAGCGGCGGTGATACAATTTTTTCGACGACGCTTATATCCGATGGTGACATAATTGTACAATACAATTCAGCTGATGTTACAATAACAATGGATGCTAACATGACAAAGTTCTTCAGTTGATGTTGCATAATAAAGGTACTGATCTCTATAATAACAATGGACACGATTACAAAGCCATACCATACGGCGGTTTGCACATACAAACCAATACCCCACCAGCATCACAGTGAGGTAATAGTGTTCAAAATCAATGAAAGACATTCTTTTTCGATTAACTCTATTACACTTTTCATTCACCAGGCGTACAATAACAAGGATCTATCAGCAACTACAGTTATGATGACAAAAACCTTGCCCCTTTTCTTCAGCACTACTTCAGGAGTACTTTTTAGCAAATAAACAGTGTTTTTCTCTCACAACAAACCAGCATAAGCATCGACATAAGCCAAATTTTAGCGATGACTATAGGTTTATCCCCGCACTGAGCGATGGACATCTCATGAAGCGTAGAAGCAGGACGAAGGCGTAACTAACCTTCACCGTGCCTCTGAATCTTCACCACGAGCAGGGACGACGCCTGGAAGAAGCCTGGGGAAGAACCACCTCGCAGAACTCCCTCTAACATCCGAGAGGATGAGGAGTCCCGCGAGGAGCCTTGTTTGCGCCATCTTCATCAACATCAGGGAGGAACGCATGCCATGGCGTTGAGAGATCCTATGTCAAGATCTATGGGCTCAAAAGGTTTCTCGGCAATAGCAAGGCACCCTCTGCCCTCTAGGATTTTCTATAGATATTCTGACCTGGAAGTCTCCCGCACACTGACCATCAACGAGCCTAGCCGCCATGTCATCAGTGACTCGGGCCACCAAAGATGGTATTATTCTTCCCCATCTCTTTGTGGAACTTCCTCTAACACCCAAGACGAACGACCACCAGCAGGCTGCTGCAGAACCTGATATTGAAAGCCTTCTTCCAGCAACAGTGGAACCAGCGAAGTACGCCATGAAACATGGTGGACGAAAGGAGTTACTGCTCTCTCACTCAGTCTAATGCTAAGGGGTTTGGAGGGAGGGGAGGGGCGAGAGACTTAGTGCACCCAAACCCGACTTAAATAGGCCAACCTTGAAGATGCACCTAGACTCAAAGCAGTTAAGATGCGTGATCTAGAGACCATGCAATAGGAAAGATGAGGTATACGACGGTTCCCGGCGTAACAAGTGGTAGGGACGGTGTTGGAAGTTTAGACATTCAAAACTCACCTTGAAGATGCACCCAGATTCAGTGCAGTTAAGATGTGTGATCTAGGGAGCACACATCGGGAAGATAAGGTATACGACGGTTCCCAACGTAACAAGTGCTGGGGACGGTGTTGGAAGTTGGGACGACATTCAACACTCATGTACGCTTCCCTGAGTTTTGGGCTTTCTATGCATCTTACTACCTCCATCCCAAAAAAGACATATTATGAAAATATATTCTGTCATTAATCTATTGATATTTGTTTTGGATTATAAATGTTAGTATTTTCTGTGTAATTTTGGTCAAAGTTGAAATCCCTTAACTCCTCGGGAAGCGAGAATTGCATTCCTTTTGGGATGGAGGGAGTAACAAATTTTAGTGTGAACACATGCCCCCCAATCTCACGCATAACTCAATGAACCCACTATAGAGGTCCCCTAGGGCTATAAATTTGGAGGCAGACATAGTAGAAGGAATACTACTTATGTTCATTTGTTGTGTTGTGACTTTCTTTTTCGTTTTCTCCTTCCAGTCTTCTTCTAAACAATGGCTCATGGCAAACGTCCAAGGGAGGAAACTCCAGAAGCCGTGGATCCGCCTTCGCGCCTTCGTGTCCCTCGTCATCGCCAAGGGTGAGAGGGAATGATTTCTTATCTCCATGGCTGCCTTGTATTAATCCTTTGAATATGCAGGGCTACCTCTCATGCTACGGTACATCGGCCAACTCCGATACAGAGGTTGGACAACAATCGATTGTGCGTGCTATCAAAGCACATCTTACTGGGGCCATGGTATCTTCATCTTCATCTTCATCCTCCGAGTTGGGTCAGGATATCCGGAATCTTATCCATGAAAGAGGGAGGTCGAAAACCTATATTTTGAAGCCACACTTGAGGTAGGTCGGCTCGAGCAATGTCTCGATGCCATTAAAACAACCCTCTCTACATCTGAAGAAGAGACCAATGTTGCTCAGATGAGGGCTGATGAAGCTCATGCTAGGACAGTATGTAAAATTTCTTTCAAGAGTCTTTGCTTTTATATTTATGACTTTATCCGGTAACCCTTTATTTTCATTAGATCTTAAGGAACAATTGGCTACTTCTCATCACGAGATCGAGGAGGCTCGTCGTCGAGAGATCAACCTAGAGAATCGCCATGAGACCCTCCAACGTACAACACTTGGTGTAGTTACAGCAGTCAATGCCAGGGGTGTTTCTCTTAAAGATCATCTGCAGGATATCCCGGTTCATGCCAGAGAAGTGGCAACTCATGGGGTTCACTATGGTGCCGGTGTCGCTCTGGCTGCAGCGCAACTGCGTTTAGGGCACGAGCTACGTCACTTGGAACCTGGTTTTCCGAACACTGATCGGCTGGAAGATCAAGAGGACCTGAATGGAGACTTCACTGATGTTGCCGAGGCTATCGCAGTTATCATCCATGCAGAAGATGTTGTAAACAATGTTTTCCTAGGACCATAGATTATATCTAGGGTCTTATAAGTAAAGAATATACTGTTTGAATGTCACTTTTGACCCTATATGTCTTTTATTATTATTTTTTGTTCTAAAGGCGATACTCCAGGTGTCAGCTATTTTGAGCCAATGAGACTTAGCTATCAAGCATCGACCCAAATACTTGGGTAGTACTTCTTTACGTATTTTCCATTAAGATCTATGCGATAATAGATCTGTATCATATGGCGGTTTGCACATACAAAGCAATAGATCTGCATCTTGATCCTCCGAGCTACAAAGATCATGGAATCTAAAGAACGATGTAGCACATCGCAAAACTTCACCCTTAGCGAGGTGCTCTACCTTCCATCTTGCAACCCTCATGGTCAAGGGATGTGATCTGCTTCTTGACCGTGAGAGCTGCAAGATGGAATATAAGCACCCAATTTTGAAGAACGAGCACCTCGCAAACTTAAAGCACCTCAATAGAGTATGGAGCCCTTCAATAGGAGAGAATCAAATGAATGCAGATCTTCTATTAACACAAGATCTGTAATCATCAAGGTCAAGCTCCTGTTCAACGGCTGCACCTCACAAAGGATGTAGAAGGAGCACCTCGCAAAACTTGCACCAGCATCTCTGTGAGGTGCTTTATACTTCCTCCATTCAGGGCAAACGTACCCTTACCTATTCTTCAAGAGGGTGACGAACCCACTTACGTATAGCTTGATCACAATGAGGCCCACATTGTTGATGCACCTAAAGATAGTTAGATTATTGTTAACTATGTAATCATTATTCGGACATTGTTCACCAACTATGTAATCTAATTTATATTTATGCGCTTCTCTAAAATTAAATAATTGACTATGTAATCAAATATTGAGATGATGTTCAGAAACACTATTATTTGATAATTATAGACCATTAATTAATTATTATGGAATTAAATAATCGAGACACAAATATTTGTATTATTTTACAATAAATTATATGTATTTGCATGCACTAAACGAAAAAAAGAAAAAACATAACCTAAACTAACGTAATCCTTAATGCTAGCGCAACGGTTAAGGCCCTATAATCTGGATCTCAAATTAATTAACTCCCGTTCAGAGGATAAAACAAAAAAAAAAGAAAACGTACCTTGACGTACTCCCTATCAGTGCAGCGGTAAAAACCATCTACTGTGAAGCCCGCGCCCTTGGCTCGAATCCTAGGTGCGGCAAACTTTTTTTTATATTTTTACAGAATTAAATGAACCTCAACTTAAACTATAAAAATGATAATAAAACGTTTCCTAACGTAAATCCTTCTTTAACGCAGCGGTTAAGCCACTAATCCCTCTTTCTCGCTCCGTTGGTTCGAAACCTAGGCGGGACAATTTTTTTTACAGAGCCCGCGGCAGTGGCTCTAATTTCAAAAAAAATAAAAGCTATCGGTTTGTCAGGCCTATCACTGTCGGTTCTAAAAACCGACACTAATGACCCCTATCACTGCCGGTTTTTTAACAAAACCGACAGTGATACGGCAGTGGCTCTGATTTCAAAAAAATAAAAGTTGTCGGTTTGTCAGGCCTATCGCGACAGTGATACATGGAATCACTACCGATTCTAAAAATCGGCACTAACGACCCCTATCACTGACGGTTTTTTTACAAAACCAATAGTGATATGAATATTCCCTCATGGGCCAACAGTGCTCCCGCTGATCACCACAGCAGGAGCACTGCTCCCACCTACCGCGACAACTAGCCTATAAAATGGCGCCCTGCTAGGGAGCCTCTCCATGTATGTTGGTTTTAGCCAGGGCTTATCAGCCATGATACAGTGTTTTTCTCTCACAACAAACCACATATATCGTTATACGTCGTAGTCCACTAAAATGGTGCACACAAGAGGTACTAGAAGAATGCTACTGAAGATAGAGCAATGTCGAAGATTAGAGATGCCGTGAGGTTCACAGAGCCATCCGCCGCGGTGCGCATCTGGACTGCACCAAGAAAAAGGCCATGTACAGCAGAGGCATGGATTCATCGATGCCACCTTGTCATCTCCAACCGGTATAGCTCGTAGACCACCTTGGTGCTGCTATTTGACCCTAGTTGATGCTAGAAGAATCCTACTGAGGTGGTTAAATTATAATGCGTTGATACACATTGAAAGTAACATTGACCTGTACGCAAATAGGTCTTTGTTATCGTATATATAATTTATTTCTAATATTTTTGTTATTTTTTGATGTATTTCTGTATTATCTAAATAAATATATCGTTGTTGTTAAAACTTTCCCACTTTACTATCTAAATAAATTTATCGTTGTTGTTAAAACTTTCTCACTGTACTATCTAAATAAATATATCATTTACATATATGCACCTTCACTGTCGGTTCTATTTATAAACCGACAGTGATATTCACTTTCACTGTCGGTTCTATTTAAAAACCGACAGTGATATTAACTTTCACTGTCAATTCTATTTAAAAACTGGCAGTAATGTCCATGCCCCCTATATAAAACAAACCACCGACCACATACATCGATCCCATCCACCCACGAACTCTCACAGTCTCATTTATCACATTTCGCTCTCACTTCTCAAGAAATACATCCTCTCTCTATGTGATTTGGTCATGGCTCCTGCATTTTTCAATGGTATTGATATGTTGTCTTCTCCAATATTTTATCTATATTCATTTGATCTATATTTATATTCATGTTTCTTTGCATTCTACATTTATATATATTCTTATTCCTTGCATTCGATCTATATTTAACTATGTTGCCACATTTTACTTAAAAGAATTTTTTGTGCATATTTTTATGTTCATATTTTTTGCATTTTATCGATCATGTGGTATGAACAATGGACCTCCCCCACCATAAGAACCAGGTTTCTACCTTGGCAATGAGCCATTCGCTCCTAATGTGGCCATTCCACGATTCCCTGTTCCAGCTATTGTATGAAATATTTTCCAACATCTTTTTTATGCTAACAAATAAGTGTAATTAGTTTAAAATTATTGTTACATACATATATGTCATAGACTATATCCCCAATAGATTGGCTGCGAATAGCACTTAGCTGGTTCTTTATCTCAGACATCGTCGAGAACACGACATCTAATGCAAGTGGTCGGCTATGGCCGTGTGAACTCAGTTTTCCATCCCTTTGAGGGGTGCAAATCATTGGAACCATATTCACGAGACGGGAAGACAGAGCCCGGACGTGATAAGCGCCCAATTCAGTGCCGTGCGCATCTGTTTAGAGGCATTTCGACATATTTGCTATGATGTGCCTGATTTCTCATACTTTAAGGCACTTGCTTTGAATGCTGGTGATATCACCGTCTCGCAAGCAAGCGAATGGTTTGCGAGGTACAACCATGCGGATGTGGTAAAATGGTCACTTATACCTAAGTCATGGTTATTTGTTGTTTATTATTGTAATAACATTATCTATTTTTTTCTTTTTCTCCGCATGCAGATTGCGCTCCAGGACCTAATCTATGCTGCATGTGGCTTGTGGGCCGTTCTAGACCAAGCTACGGAGCAACTCGGGTACGATTGGGACTTCTGTAATGAAAACATCGGCCATCTCACTATAGAAGGACACCAGTACTGCATAAGGATTACTAACAGGGGCAGTGATCATTCAATAGGTTATATTTATGGCTGACTATTCTTTCGGTATTATGAGGCATGAGAGAGTGCATTCATATGGGCATTGACCTTCATCGATACAAGTGGATACATAATCCGTGACATCAATTACCATATAATTGGGTTATAGAGGCATGTTAGTGTGCGTGGCCCGATCGATCCCGATAGTGATTCCAATAGTAATTAATTATTATTTAGCTAGGTTTTTAAGGTCATAGTTTAATTGGGTTCTAATTTTTATTTGTACGGCTTGTGTGTTTAATTATTGTCATACATATAATTTGTGTAACATTTGTTGGGCAACTAAAAATATACATTCTGGTGTCGTATTGGTCTCAAAATTATTCTTAGGCTTGCATGTGACACAGGTGAAGGAAACACTAAGTTTGGGATTTTCCAGAGATGGTTTGCTACTTTGTGAGGTTTAATTGAATTTCCGTACGACGACATCGATTAATTATAGGTTGAACTAAGGCTACCCACAAAAAAATCCAGAATGGTGCCAAACTATTACACAGGCTCTAATGTTCCCTTGGGATAAGAATTTTGTGAAGGTCAATGAAAAATATATTGGGTCCAAGATGTAACTCACCCTCTCTTGCCTCATTCAGCATAGAAAAAATATATTAATAAAAAATGATAAGAAAAACCTTAGATCTTATTTCAGGCCTTAATTTGGGTATACATGCTTGCCAAAAAAAATTCAAGCTATTTCGACATAGGCGGAGTATACATGCTTCATAGAGGTACATGAGCCATTTCATTGAACCATGACTATACACATAGGTTATCAAGGTTTTTATGGTTCATACGCATTCTGGTGTCGTATTAGTCTCAAATTTTTTCTTAGCCTTGCATGTGCCACGTGTGAAGGAAACATCTAGTTTGGGATTTTTCGGAGTTGGTTTGCTTCTTTCTGAGGTTTAATTGAATTTCCGCGCGACGACACTCGATTATTTATAGGTTGAACTGAGTCTACCCACGAAAAGATCCGGAATAGTGCCAAACTTTTACATAGGCTCTAATGTGTCCAAGGGATAATAATTTTGTGGAAGTCGATGAAGAAAATCTATTGGGTCCAAGATGAAATTCACCCTCTTTTGTCTCATTTAGAACACAGAAAAATATAATAAATAAAAAACTGATCAGAAAAACCTAAGATCTTGTATGGGGTCTTAATTTGGGTGTACATGCTTGCCAAAAAAATTTCAAGTCATTTCGATATAGTAATACATATGCTTCTATTTATTCAGTTTAGAAAAGAAAATTTTTAATATATATAAACATCAGTGTCGGTTTCAAAAAACCGGCAATGATGAGACGAAACCGACAGTGATGCTGGTTATCACTGTCGGTTTATTTTAAAAACCGGCAGTAATATATAAAAAATTAAAAAAAATTGTGCCAGCCCTCGGGTTGAAGCTTAGGTCTCAAGCAGCAGAGTTCTGAGACTTAACCGCTACGCTAGTATAGGAGGTGCGTCAAAGCTAATTTATTTTTTCTTTTTGACCTTTTAGAGAGCTTAATAAATTATAAAATTAAACAAAAAAATTGGACCGCCTGGAACTCGAACACTCTCAGGGGCTAAATTGCGGGGTCTTAACCGTTGAGCCAGTCGGAGAATTCGAAAGAAAGGAAAAAGATATCCTACTTAACCCGTAACCGCTACACCACAATCACTGCCGGTTCAAAGAATGACCCGACAGTGATGTTGCTTCATCACTATCGATTTAGACTTTCAACCGGTAGTGATGAACCATTGGGATAACAAAAAGGCATGGGGTGAAATTTTCTAAAGTTATTTAATAATTTATAAAATTGAACCAAAAAATTTGGGCCGCCTGGGACTCAAACACGGGTCCCGGGGGCTAAATTGCGGGGTCTTAACCGTTGAGCTAGTCGGAGAAATTCAAAAGAAAGAAAAAAGATATCCTACTTAACCCCTAACTGCTACACCCTATCACTGTCGGTTTGAGGAATGACCCAGCAGTGATGTTTCCTCATCATTGTCGGTTTAGATCTTACAACCGACAGTGATGAATCATTGGTATAAAAAGTAAGGCACGGGTTGACATTTTTCAAAGTCATTTCAACCCCACGCCAACCCTTCCCCCTGCACCGCCGCAGCACCACCCCACGCCGATGGGCACCACCGTTCCCCGCGCACCTGTCCACCGCCCCCCGCACCACCGTTCCTAGCCCCACGCTCCTCTTCTTCGATGCTGACGCCCGTGCACCGTCCAGCCCCTAGGCGCCAGCCACAAGCTCCTTGGTTCTCTCCCCATTAATCACTCTTAATCTCTCATTAATTCTTTTCTTTCCCCCATACTACTAATTGTCATTAACTACAGCCGGTGCCCCCTTGGAGACTGCCCTGGCTACGTCTCGAGCCCTAGAGCGCCTTTGATATTGATGCCCCCACATCACATCTCTCCCTCCCTCGACGAGTAGCTCATCCTCGAGCTGGAAGCTTGGATAGCGATCGATGAAGCTGTCGAGGTGTTCACAGGTGGCCAATGTTGCGGGTTCGCCTTGCCAATGCACCAGCACCTACCGCACGCCCCTGGCCAGACGAGTGCACATGGCATGCTCTGAACCGGCTACGTCATGCGTGGTGGGTGTGGGGCGGCGCTGGTGGTGTCGCTGGTGGTGTCTCGATAAACTTCTTCAGTAGCCCGATGTGGAACACATCGTGCGGCCGGGCATGAGGAGGAAGCTCGAGGTGGTAGGCGACGTCGTTTATGATAGCTTCCCCTTGGTGACCATGTGTAGGGACGCTTGGGCGCGATGGCGGAGGCATAGCTAGACCTAGTCCCCAATAGTGTAGCGGACATCATGGTGGTGCTTGTCGTAGAAGCGCTTGTAGGCTGCCTGAGCCTGCTCCAAGCGAGCGCGGGCGTCTACGAGGAGCCCATCGTGTTCCGCCATGCTTTTGGCCACCGTAGCCACCCGTGTCTCGCCTGGCTCATAGGAACGGATGGAGGGAGGCTCACGGCCGTAGATGATCTGGAATGGCGTCGACTTGAGCACTGACTGGATGGCAGTGTTATAGATGAATTCTACCCATGGTAGTCAGCGCAGCCACTATTGAGGACGGTCGCCCATGAGGCAGTGAAGGTACATGATGATGACCTTATTGGTGGCTTCGGTCTAGATGTTCGACTGAGGGTGGAACACCATCGTCATGTGGAGCTTGATGCCAGCGAGGTGCATGAGCTCCTTCCAGAAGTTGGAAATGAACACCGGGTCTCGATCTGAGACGATGGACTAAGGAATGTCGTGTAGGCGCACGATGTCGAAGAAGAACGCCTACACCATGGACTCGGCCGAGTTGGGATGCACCAATGGAATAAAATGGCAGTACTTACTAAAACGGTCGACAAGGGTGAGGATGACCGATTTTCCCCCGACATGGGGCAGCGCCTCAATGAAGTCCATCCTGATGTCGGTCCAAACTGACGTTGGTACCTAGAGGGGAAGGAGCTGGCCTACTAGATGCAGGTGCTCTTACTTGTAGCATTGGCATGTGGCGTAGGCCCGCACGTAGTCCTAGACCACCGTGCGCAGGTTGGGTGAGTGGAAGTCGCGGTGCAGGGTGCGCTGGATGCCTTCATGGCTGTTGTCATGCACTGCAGCAAGAAGTTCCTGGTGGAGGGGGCGCCAGGTGGGATGTAGAGGTGCCCCTAGAGCGCCACCAGGCCATCGACAAGGGACCAAGGAGCCACGCGCTAATTGGAGGTTGTTTCTGCTTTGATCACAACCAGCGCTGGGTCCTGGTCATTGGCCTGCCGGAGGCAGTCAATGAAGTCGAAATGTGGTCTGGAGATGGCAAGGCCCATGGCTTCCTCTGTGTCACGTCAGGACTACGCGTCTGCCATGGTGTTGGTGTTGCCTGCTTTGTACTTGACCAAGAAATCGAAGCCGAGCAGCTTGCCCACCCAATGGTGCTGCGGAATGGTTGCCAAGCGCTGATCGAGTAAGAACTTAAGACTAATGATCAGTCCTTACCAGAAACTGGTGTCCCCAAAGGTTTGGGCGCCAATGTCGAATGACGAGGCCGAGGCCGATGAGTTCCCTTTCATATGCCACCAACGACTGATGTCGTGGCGCCACAGGGCTACTGAAGAATGCCACCGGGTGTAGGCCTTGGATGAGAACAGCCCCAAACCCATAAGTGGAGGTGTCGCACTCCACGACGATGGGATGGGCGAAGTCGGGGAGCACGAGGACGGGTGTTGTGGTCACTGCGGCCTTGATGGCGTTGAAAGCTACCCCATCCACCTCTGTCTAGGAGAAGCGGTCCTTCTAGAGCAGGGCTGTTAGGGGAGCCATGATCGTGCCGAACTCCTTAACGAATTTGAGGTAATACCTGGCCAAGCCTAGGAAACCGTGGACCGCCCTTGCTGAATGGGGTTGAGGCCAGTACGCGACCGCCAAGACTTTGTTCGGATCCATGGCCACCCCTACAGCGGAGATGATATGCCTCAAGTAGGTGATGGAGGTGACGCCGAACATGCACTTGGAGTGCTTGACGAAGAGGCGGTGCTGGTGGAGCACGGTGAGGACAGCGCGCATGTGCTGGAGGTGTTCAGCCCATGAACTGTTATAGATCAGGATGTCGTTGAAGAAGATGAGGACGAAGCGGTGTAGAAACAGGTGGAGCACATCGTTCATCAATGCCTAGAATGTGGTCGGAGCATTGCTTAGCCTGAAGGGCAAGACGAGTGTCGATGTTTTACCACCGATAGCCTGCCACAGGGTTACCCGGGATAGTATGTTTGGGCTTCAGTGTATGCGGAACTCGACGGTGAATGTAAGAGACAGTCGATTTATCCTGGTTCAGGCCCTCGACTGTGGTCGAGTAATAGCACTACGTCCAGTCGGCGTTAGCCTTTGCGTTGTGTTGATTATGTGTTGTTGTGTCGTATCATCGTTCTCTAGGAACCCCGCCCTCCTTTAGTCCTTTATATAGTCAGGAGATCAGAGTCCTAGTCAGTTTACAATGAGAGTTCCTAGTAGGATTATAGGATAATACTACTACTAGGATTACATGGGAAGAATCCTAGTTGGACTAGATCTTCTCCCTTCCTGGTAGGGAATCCTATGGGTCCCGCATCGACAAGCCCTCGAGCACTTCATGGTTGAGTTCTGGAAGCTTCGTCTTGTTCCTTTAGATCTTGCCAAGTAGAAACAAGCGTCGTCCGAGTGCTTTCTTGAGTGAAACTGTGTAGCGCTTTGTGAGATCTTTGGTTGGTGTGTATCTTTTTGAAGAAAAAAGTATTTCCATTTGGGTGTAGCCCCCGAGCCTCTTGCTTTTTGGCACAAGGAGCTGGAGGGTCTTCTCTTGAAATCACTCTGTCGAAGGGTTCCTGAGCATATACCCAGGTTCTTTATCAAAAAAGAGCTCGGGTATAGCTAGGTCCGAGTTCTTTCTGTCTTGATGTCTTGAAGTGATCTATCTTGAAGAAGTCTTCTTGGTGATGTGTGCTTTTTTGGAGAAAAAGTGCACTCACTGAGTGTAGCCCCCGAGCCTCTTGCTATCTGGAACAAAAAGTTGGAGGGTCTTGAATCTTATGTTGTTTTTCAACTCTTGCCTTGAAGAAGTCTTTTGAGTGATGTGCGCTTTTTTGAAGAAAAAGTGCACTCACTGAGTGTAGCCCTCAAGCCTCTTGCTATTTGGAACAAAGAGTTGGAGGGTCCTGAATCTGAGTTGTTCAAAGAACTAAAAACTTCCCCTGGTGCAGCCCCCGAGCATTCTTTAAAAAGAACTCGGATACATAATCTTCGCATATCCTCTGGTAGTCTGCTGTTGTCAGATGTAGAGTTTGTTGCTTTCAGATGTAGAGTCTATTGCTTTTAGATGTAGAGTCTGCTGTTGTTAGGTGTAGTTGTATGGTGGTGGTTGAGTGTAAATGCCTTTTGTTCACGGGTTGTACAGGGTTTGTATATTCTCCCGAATATGCTTGTTGTTGAGTACTGTTCCTTCACGCCTTAGTTCTCTTTCATTGAATTCTGTCTTTTCACCGTGTCCTTTGTTAGGTTTGTTCCGCTGGTGCTCCCAGTCCATGTGCACCACTTCTTTGGTCTATAAATATCCTCCTTGTGTGCTGCTTTGATTCATCGAGCACTTTGTTGTGTGGTTTGAAATCCTCGTAGTCATGAATATGATAGTTTGTGAGGTAGAGCAGCCCCCGGGCGTATTTTGTAGTTCCTGTGCATCTTGTCATAGCTGGAGGAAGTCTTGTGATAGGGATTAGAGGTAGACTAATCCCGTAGTGGTTTCATACTTGGAAGTATGTGGCGGTAGTTGGAGGAAGCCTTGTGATGTGGGATGCGTTCCTTCATCCAGTAGTTCTGGGTTGACCGTCGACGCATGCCCTGAGACTGTCCGATGCAGATCAACACCATATCTAGTATCACATCAGACTTGGGTAGACAGATGCCTGCAGGCTCCTCTTGTTCCACGTCGTCCCACCGTGCCGCTGATCTCCGCTTTGGATGTGTTGTTTTCTTCCTTTGAAGAAAACAGTGTAGCCGGGTGCAGTTTGCTCTACCGAGTAGCAATTTGGAGCACGTAGTCGTTCCAGAACCTAGTCGTCTTCGGGTTCCTTTTTGCTACCTTGCCTGTCGTAGTACCGAGTTCGTTGGGTCTTGTAAGATGTGTAATCTTGTATCTTTTAAAGTCATTTGTAATGGAATGAATCTTGTCTTTTGAGTTGTCACTCTTTATCCTACTGATGTCCTGGTTGTTTTTTAGATTCTCGAGTTCCTTTCTATAAGGACTAGGTTGTTATGCTCCTTGTGAGATAACCTTTCGTTGCTTCATGGCTGATGAGTTCTTTTTGTAGCAATATGATAGCTCTGTCATTTTGTTGGATGGATAAGTCCGAAATCTGCCCGTTGAACTATACCGTTATGTAGATTTGTGCCTTCCGTCATTTTAGCTGTGTCAGTAAATGGCCCATTGCGTTCTCACACCGTGTTTTAACGGGCCCGGTGGGCCATGTTTTACTGCTGTAAAATCTATTTAAAGGCCTTTCATCTTCTTCTTCTTTACTGCTCCGCTTTTGCCTTGAAACCCTAGCTTTCAGAAATCCACCGCCGCCATTGTCACCGTCACCTAAGCGCTGCCATCTTAGTCTCGTCTTTCCCTAACACCTTTTTGCTTTTGCTAGTACATGGGTAGAAAGAAAGCTACGAGCAAGTCCCAGGTAGCCTTCGTGGACGAGGAGTCATCCCTCTCCATGATCGAGAACCAAGAGTTCATGGCCATGAGGGCTGCCCAGAAGTTTTGGCCGACTCCAACAATGACTGAAGACTAGCTTCGCGAGCTTGTCAGCGATGGCTTGATCTAGAGCAAGGACATTGCTGAATGGAGAGCTCTAGGTGAGCATCGGGTTCCTGCTCCAGGTCCTGGTGAAATCATTCTTTTCGTCTCTTTTATCCATGCTGGACTTTGCCTTCCTGCTTCCGCCTTCCTTCATCGATTTCTTGGTTATTTTGGGGTCAGCTTGAACCATCTTACCCCCAATGCTGTTCTCCATCTTTCTGTTTTTGTACATCTTTGTGAAACTTTCCTTAAAATTCCTCCTTCTCTTTCCCTCTTCCGTCACTTCTTTCGTCTGAAGCCTCAACCCCGCCGTGAAGACACCAATGTTCATGGTGGCTGTGGGATTCAGTTTCGCCAGGGTCTTAAAAGCAAATTCTTTGACTATGACCTAGTTGATTCTGTGAGGGATTGGCGTGCTGACTGGTTCTATGCTGCCAATTTGATTCTTTCTCTCACCGTTCATTCTAGATCTGGTCCCTCGGTTAACGACCGGTGGGAAAAGAACCCCCTGACGTCGGACGAGCTCTAGGCGATCCAGCCGTTCCTTGAGCGGATAAGCACTCTGAAGCAGCAGGGCTTGACCGGCTTTGGAATCATCTCGAGTTTTCTTCGCCATCATGTTCAGCCTCTGAAGGAGCGAGAGAACTTTGGCTTCGAGTACTCTGGGGCTGAGGATCCTTCATGCATGGTGCCTGCCCTTGAGTTGACCGACGAGGAGGTACTCGAGCATCTTCAGAAGATGCTGAAAGGAGCAAGCGTTGTCCCGCTTACCATCTTCGAGTACTATGCAAAGAACCCGCCTCCAGCTGTAAGTTGTTTTCTCTTTGTGCGGGTACTTTTTGTATTTCTTTTGGTGTATCTATTTTCGCTTAAACTTCCTTGTCTTGTTGTCTCATTCTTTTCGTAGGAATTGGGGCGTAACTTCGTTGACCTGATTCCCCTTGTCGACCTCCCTGCCATTGTGGGGGCTGGGGGTAATCTTGCTGGGGCTTCTTTAACCAGTAAGTCGCAAACCACCGTAATGCTTCCTGGTGTTTCTTCCGCAAACCCTGATGTATATGTAGAGTACGTTCCTCGTTCAGTTCCTCGAGCTGCTCGTAGCGTCAGCAAGAGGGGGCGAGTGGCTGGTTCTTCTTTTGGTGTGCCTGCCGCCAAGAAAGCTCGCTAGTCGAGTACTTGTCCAGGTACTCAAGTTATAGCTAGCATGCTCTTAGGTGAGCACATTAATACGCTCTGTCCTTCTGTTGCTTGTTTTTATCTTTAACCGAGTACTTTTGTCCTTTTTCAGCTGGTGCTATGGTGGCCTTGGTTGAGACTAAGGAAGAAGAGGATGATGATGCACCCCTTGTCATGCGACGGTGAGTTGTTTTCTCATTTCCCTGTTGTTGAATCCCTCTTTTTGTTTTGACTTTTGGTCTTGATCCTTTTGTAGTAAGCGATCGTCGAGTTCGAGTTCTTCTAGGGCTCTGGCCCCGAGTTCTTTTGGGGCTCCAGTACCGAGTTCCTCTGTGGCTCTGGTACCAGCTACGCCGCTCCTATCGCGGGTGGTGGTGATGTTTTTGCCGCCATAATTCCTCCTGCAAGGTCTTCTTTCGGTTTTTTGAAGAAGAAGATAGCTGAGTAAGTGACTCTTTGTTGTGCTTCTTTGCCTTTTGCCTTCCTTTTTCCTGACTTGTATTTTTATCGATGAGTTTCTCTATCATCTTGCAGTCCCTCGTCTTCTCTTACTCCTCCGCCGCCTTCTAGTCAGCCTTCTGGTGCGCCCCCGCGTACGGAGTCAAAGGACTCAGAGAGTACAGTCGGTGAGGTGGCTGTGAGGAAAGTTGGGCCCCCTACTGCTGCTAACCCTGTGGCTCCAGAGGTGACTGTGGTCACAACGGTGGGTACTTCTGAGGAGGTAGCCGGGGCTTCCCAGGATACAGCCCTGGCCTTGCCTTCTTCGCCTGCGCCTGCTTCTCCCTCAGCTCCCTTTGGTATCGGTGCTTCACGCTTGGATGACGATGTGTTGTATTAATTTGATGCTACTCATCGGTTGTCTGAGCTAACCGCAGCCTGGGGGAACTTGGCATCCTCTGTGACTTCTTTTGGGGAAATGCTCCAGGTTAGTTTTCCTGAAGTTCTTTCTTTGGCTGTTCATCTTTCTCTTGTCCTTACGCCTCATCTTTCTCTCTCTATTTTCTAAGTCTTTTTCTCGTGATCATACCGGCTTCTTTTTCTCGTCTGAAAACGAGAAAAAGTTGTCTTCCAAGGTAAGCGCTCTAAAAGCAGAGCCTGATCTCTGCCAAGCCGATATGGAGATTGAGCGCCAAAAGCACCAAGAGGAGGAGAAGGCTCTCCGCGTCCGGGTTGTTGAGGTAGAAAAGCAGAGGGATGCTGTAGTGGAGTCCCTGAAGAATGAGTGCAAAGGTATTGCGGGTTCTTTTTGTTTCCTTTTGTATTCTGACTTGTTTTTTCTTTTGTACTCTGATTTTCTTTTCTGCTGACTTGTTTTTGTTGCCTGGTCTAGCTCTCCAAGTTGAAAAGCAGAAGCTCTTGGAGGGTCTTGAGGAGATGAAGACAACTGTCCGCAATAGTCACAACCGGGCTGAGGAGGTAATTACTTGTGCTGAAGAAGAACTCGTGCTCGCTAAGTTGATTAGGCGTGGAGCTGACAGAGATCTTGTGCTGGCCCAAAAGACTATTGAGGTCTTGACTGGCAAGTTGGCGACGGCCACTGAGAACTGGAATACTTTGTGGAAATCCTTCCGGTCAGTAGCCAATCTTCTCCGGACTCCAGCAGATGACGGTCAACCTTGGGCTCAGTTCATTCCCCGAGTTCCAACCTGTTTCCAGGAGTTTGTGAAGAGGTGCGCCCGCTTATGTACCAGGAATGTTCTTGCCCAGGTCCAAGTTCTTGCTCCGGAGTTCCCTTTGTCCAAGATTGCAGAGGAAACCGAGAGCCAAGAGTACTTGGATGCCGTTGAAAGGGCGGAACCTGAGGTCGAGGACTTAGCCAATAGGATCGTTGGTAATCTTAACATTGATATTTCTTCTCCTGACGACAACGCTTGATGTACTTGACCTCTGTACTCCAGTTCCCGTAATAGCAAACTATACTTCTTTTTGAATAGAGATTGAATGAAGATCCTTTATTTTAGTTGATGTCTTCTTTGCCTGAATGTCCTTGTCTTGTAAACAACTTGGAATATGTGGGTCGTTGTCTTGACAGACTTTCTTCATTCGTCGAGCGCTTTGTTTGGCTTGTCATTTGTGACTTGTAAACAACTCGGTACATATCGTTGTTTCGGTAGACTTTGTGTTCTTGTTAAGACTTAGGACTGGTGATCTTGAGATTGATAAGTCCCCGAGCACTTCATGGTGGAGTTCTGGAAACTTCTTCTTGTTCCTTTAGGTCTTGCCAAGCAGGAACAAGCGTCGCCCAAGTACTTCCTTGAGCGAAACCATGTAGTGCTTCTTGGATCCATCTGAGTGTAGCCCCCGAGCCTCTTGCTATTTGGAACAAGTAGCTAGAGGGTCTTGTCTTGAAATCGCTCTGATTTATGCTCAGGCTTAGTTTCAGTCGTTTTTTGCTTTTTGGTTCGGGTGTTAGCTTGTTAGCTACCCTCATCGGCGGGCTCAAGCATCTTTTCAGCTATTTTGCTCTCGGCCGGTATGCTCAGGCGTATTTTCAGCCATTTTGCTTTTGGTTCGTGAAGACAACTTCAGAGAAAGTCATAACAAGACATAAAAGACCATCTTTATTGATCATGAATCGTTGATGAGCCATAATAATACATATGCTGTCGATGAACATTATCTGTATTGATCATGGACGTTGATCCCTTGAAGCTTGAATATATATTATTTCTTGAGTTGTTTTCATACGTAGAATCTTCTTAGTTGGCTGATGTGCCATGTGTTGCTGACTTCTTTTCCATCCTCAGTTGTCAACTTGTATGTGCCTGGTCCGGTGACTGTTGTGACAATAAAAGGACCTTCCCATGGACTGAGTAGTTTATGGCATCCTTCAGTTTTTTGTAATCTTCTTAGTACTAGATCTTCGATTTGGAGATATCGAGGTTGTGTACTCTTGTTGTAGTGGCGTCTTAAACCTTGTAGGTATCTGGCTGATTGGAGGGTAGCATTTACTCTGACTTCTTCTGAGTTGTCGAGTTCTAATCTTCTGGTGTGTTCTGCTTCTCCTTCGTCATACTGTTCTATCCTTGGTGATGTCCAGATCAATTCGGCAGGTAGTACGGCTTGTGACCCATAAACTAGGAAGAAAGGTGAGTAACCGGTGGCTCTGCTTATTTGAGTTTGTAGCCCCCATACTACTTTGGGTAGTTCTTCAATCCATTTGGATCCATAGTCTACTAGTTTTTCATACAGTCTTGGCTTTAATCCAGCTAGTATGAGTCCATTGGCCCTTTCTACCTGTCCATTGGCTTCTAGATGTGCGACTGACGCGTAATCTATGCTGAAGCCGTAGTCCTGTGCCTAACTTTTGAATTCTATAGCTATGAAGGGAGAGCCCAAATCTGTGATTATTCGATTGGGCATGCCGAATCTGTGCATAATGTCTTGGATGAACTCTACTGCTTTGGCTACGCTGTATTTTGCGAGTGGTTTGTATTCAATCCACTTGGTGAACTTGTCAATTGCTACGAAGATGTACTCAAAACTGCCCTTTGCTTTCTTGAGACGTCCTACTTGATCCAGCCCCCAGCAGGAGAAAGGCCAAGCGGGTGGGATGTAGATAAGATTGTGAGCTGGTACATGAGCTTGTCTTACGAACATTTGACAGCCTTTGCATTTTCTGACTAGTTCTTCCGCGTCTTTCAGAGATGTTGGCCAGTAGAATCTGGTGCGGAAAGCTTTGCCGACTAGTGTTCTTGAAGCGGCATGATTTCCGCAGCAACCTGAGTGTATTTCATCTAAGATCTCTCTGCCTTTTTGAAACAAGACACATTTTAGGAGTACTCCTGATGACGCGGCTCTTCTGTACAGTTTTCCCCCCAATAGGACATAGTTCCTACTTCTGCGAACGACTCTGGTAGCCTCCTCTTTATCTGCTGGCAACTTGTTCTCTTTGATATAATCAATAAAGGCCTGGGTCCATGAGGTGTTGATTACCAAAATCTAGGTTCCTTTGACTGGGAGTTCAGGGGTTATCTCACCGGGTTGTTTGATAGGGGGAGCTGATAACTCCTCTATAAATACACCGGGTGGGACCTTCGCCCTATCTGACCCGAGCTTGGCGAGGACGTCTGCCGCAATATTAGAATCGCGCAGGACGTGTAGAATGTCTAATCCTTGAAAATGTTTTTCAAGCTTTCGTATTTCAGCACAGTAGGCGCCCATGTTTTCTTTGGTGCAGTCCCAATCTTTGTTGACTTGGTTGATGACTACTGTCGAATCTCCGTACACAAGCAATCGCTTGATTCCGAGGGTAATTGCCACTCGGATTCCGTACACAAGAAATCTTCGTACTCTGCTTCATTGTTTGTAGCTTTTTATAATATCTGAAGGACATACTTGAGTTGTTTTCCGTCTGGAGAAATTAAGAGAACGCCTGCTCCGGTTCCACCTAGCTTGAGCGATCCATCAAAGTACATCTTCCAATGGTCAAGGATGATGTTTGACATAGGTTGTTGAATTTCTGTCCACTCAGCCACAAAATCAGCAAGAGCTTGGGATTTAATCGCCTTCTGTGGGGTGAAATCGATATTGAGAGCTCCAAGTTCAACTGCCCACTTAGATATGCGTCTCTGTTGTGTAGGATGTCTCCGAGTGGGAAATCTGTCACCACGATAATCTTGTGGCTTTCAAAATAGTGGCGTAGCTTGCGTGAAGTGATCAGGAGAGCGTAGAGTAGCTTTTGCACATGCAGGTACCATATTTTTTATTCTAACAGAACCTCACTGATGTAGTATACGGGGCATTGTACTTTATATACGCACCCTTCTTCTTCTCTTTCCATGACTATCGCTGTGCTGATCACCGTAGAAGTAGCCGCAATATATAGCATCATGTCTTCGTATTTCTTTGGTGGCGTGAGAACGGGCAATGATGTGAGGTATGCTTTGAGTCTTTTGAAAGCTTTGTTGGCTTCCTCTGTCCACTTGAACTTGTCTGTCTTCTTTAGTAGTTTAAAGAAAGGTAACCCTTTTTCGCCGAGTCTTGATATGAAATGATTGAGGGCCGCCATGCCGCCTGTTAGTTTCTGCACATCTTTGATGCTTTGAGGGGGTCCCATCTCTGTTATGGCTCGAATTTGTTTGGCGCTGGCTTTGATTCCACGATGACTGACCAAGAATCCGAGTAGTTGTCTAGAAGGAACTCCGAATACACACTTGCTTGGGTTCAATTTCCACCTCCACCTTTTCAGGTTTTCGAAGGTTTGCTTTAAGTCTTCAATAAGTGTGTCCAGGTTCTTTATTTTCACTACTACGTCATCCACGTATGCCTCCACATTTTTGTCGATCTGTTCACCAAGGCACGTCTGGATAGCTCTTTGGTAAGTGGCATCAGCATTCTTGATTCCAAACGACATGGTCTTGTAGCAGTAGGCACCGAACGGAGTGATGAAAGATGTCTTGCTCTGGTCTTCTTCTTTTAAAGCGATTTGGTGATGTCCTGAATAGCAATCAAGGAAGGATAATAGGGCAGATTCTGCTGTTGAATCAACTATCTGATCAATGCGTGGTAGCCCAAATGGATCTTTCGGGCAGTGTTTGTTGAGATCTGTATAGTCGACGCACATGCGCCACTCGTTTGTATTCTTTTTTTGTACTAGAACTGGATTTGCTAGCCAATCCGGATGAAAGATTTCTCTGATGAATCCGGCTGGCATTAGCTTTGTGATTTCTTTTTTAATTGCTGCCTTCTTGTCGGGTGAAAACCGTCTTAGTCGTTGCTTCATAGGCTTGGAGCCTTCGTTGATATCGATTATGTGCTCAGCCAACTCTCTTGAGACACCTAGCATGTCGGCCGGCTTCCAAGCGAAGATATCTTTGTTGTCCCGAAGAAAGTTGGTGAGCGCGAGTTCCTATTTTGCCGAGAGGTGAGCACTGATGGTTGCCGTTTTAGCGGGATCACCGGTTCCCAGGTCGATTTGCTTGACGTTGGCTTCTTTTGGTGGTGCTAGGATGCTGGGCTTTTTAGCTGGTATCTCTAGTTCTTCCGGGCTCAGTTCCACGACAATAGCAGCTATTTCTTTTCTACCATTGGTTGCTTGTGCTTTGGCTGCAATTTGAATTGCCTGAACATCACAATCAAAAGCGCGCTTCAAATCACTTCGAAGGGAGAGGACTCCGTTAGGCCCTGGCATCTTTAGCAATAGGTACGGGTAATGTGGTATTGCCATGAATTTTGCCAGTGCTGGACGTCTGAGGATTGCGTGGTATGATGATTCAAAGTCTGCAACTTCAAACTTGATGAACTATGTGCGGTAGTTTGAGGGAGTTCCAAAAGTAACTGGTAGAGTGATTTGTCCAAGTGGCATGGCTGCCTTGCCGGGTACTATCCCATAAAAAGGTGTGCTCATTGGTGTAATCATCCCGGCGAGTTGTAATCCCATCTTCCTTAGAGTTTCTGAAAAAATAATGTTGAGTTTGGCTCCTCCATCAATTAGTACCTTTGTGACAGTCATACCGGCGATAGTTGGATCTAGAACCAGTGGGTAATGTCCTGCGTTTCCTATGCTAGTCCATTGGTCTTCTCTTAAAAACTGGATCAGATATTGTGACCAATTGAGATACCTTAGAGTAGCCGGTTCTGCTGCCATGATGGTTCGGAGAGCTAGCTTTTTTTGATGTTTGCTTTTGGAATCTAGGGCCCCGGCGAAGATCACTGCTACTGTTCCCCTGGATTTTTGGAATCCTTGGTCTTTGTGGTTGTCTTCATCATTTTTCTGATTGTCTTCTTTAGTGCTCCCCTTACTATCTTTTCTTATGTATCGATCATTGAAGGTGTAGCAATTTCCGATGGTGTGCTTTCCATTAGGGTGCAATGGGCAATGCATGTTTTCAATGTCGTCATACCTTCTGGGCTTGTAAAACTTCCTTAATTTGTCAGTTACCGCTACGGTGTTGTCTGGTCCACGTTTTCTCTCTTGGTGTCTGTTGTTTCGATGATTTTTCTTATCCGGGTTGTCTCGGTTGCTTCTTTCTGGGAACCTTTCTCGTGTCTTCTCCTCCGCAGTAATCATTTTTTCTACTGTGCGTCTGAATTCTTCATTGTTTCTCGGGTTCTCTTTGCAGAAGTCCTGAAATTGCCACCTAGCCATGATTCCGTGAGAGAAAGCTTTGATTACTTCTCGTTCGGTAATGTCATGTACTTGGGCACATAATTCGCCAAATCGTCGATAGTAATCTCTAAGACTTTCGCCCCCTTTCTGCTTGAGTCCCTTTAATTCTGCGTGGGTGATTGGGTGCGTAATGATACCTGCAAAATTTTGACAAAAAACTCTTTGTAAGTCCTCCCAATTTCTGATTGATCCTGGGTTCAATTTGTCGAACCATTGGAGAGGCATGGTTTCTAGAGCCATGGGAAAGAATAGGGTCTTGATATCGTCGTTCCCCCCAGCGAGCTCAATCGATTGTGAGTAGATTCTAAGCCACTGCCTTGGTTCGGTCTTGCCATCATATTTAGAGTGGTTGGACGGCTTGAACTTGTGCGGTAATCGTATTGAAGCGAGTCTACTTGCAAAACAGAGGAATCTATCATGTGTTCTGGCTTCTCTGTACTCTGATTCGGCACCTCCTTCCAACCAACTGTTGTTTTGGTGAGAGTAGTTCTGCGGGCAGTTCGAATGGGTGCTTCGCTTCTGATCTGTCTTGTTTGTTTGGCTCGGTAGTTTTGACTATGGTCCCTTCTACTTTCTCTGTTGTGACTTCCACTTGGTCTAAGTCTCTCGAATGCAGACTTCATTTGATTCTGATCTTCCTTCCTATGAGATGTTGATCTGGCGGGTAGTCTTGAACGGGTTCTTCCATTGTGTGTCTTTAGGGCTGCTGTCCAGAGAAGTTCTCGGAGCTATTTCTGCTGTTCGTTGGGATGCGAGGTTGTTCTGAGTTCTTCAAGTGCTTCTCGGATCCTGTTGTAGGGTGTGTTCGCCGCACGTCTTTCTTTGACTTCTTGTTCTGATTTTCTTCTATTGTATTCGGCTAGATCTAACTCATATCTGATCTAGGCTTGTTTACGCTGCCTAGCACATCGTTGGCGTCCTTGTTTTAATTTGTTTCTTCTTTCTCTGGCTTGCCTCTGACTCTCAGTCTCACCATCGTAGCCCTAGGCAAAGGGTGATATGTTGGACTTAGATTCATCTGATGATCTGACGTCGGGTGCTTCTGGGAGAATCAATGGTGATTGAGGACGGTGAACCATGAGTACTTCCCGTGCGTGAACTATTCTGTTACTGGTGTTCACGCTGTCATCGTTGTTGATAACTTTAGTAGAGGCTTCAAGGTCGCAGATCGAGTCTCCTTCTTGGTAAGGTAGAATTGCTGTTGTTGTCGTGCCGACCAGTTGGGTACTGCTATCCTTAGGAATAGAATCTGGCCAGTGGACGATGCAGTCTTGGGATGTTATAGTTAGTACGAGACCTTCCTGAGCTCCTTTCAGTGGCATTCTAAGCACCGGATCGAGGGATCCTTCGAGCCGTGTCTGATAGGACTTTGCCATGTTGTGGAGTCCGAACGGAAAAGGATCTGACTTCTTGAAAAGATTCTGAGTGTTCTCCGAGTTGTTTTCTTGATATGCCGAGGCCACGTTCTGGAGCCCCATCGGAAAAGAACTCGGATCTTCGAAAGAACTCGGGTCAGACTCCATCTCGGATGCGGAGCCTGAGTTTGAGTCGGATGCGCAAAGCCATGAAACCTGAGTTGAATCGGACGTCACGAGCTGCGCGAATCTTCTGGTGATTTGACCTATCGTAGTCGCCGAAATGGAAAAGTCTCCATGGTGATCCGAATCTTCGAGAAGACGGCTTTAGAGCTTGCCATTGTCGCCTACCTCGCAGATCCATGAACCAAAGATGAAGGTTGATCCCGTTGAGAAGATCATGTTTGTCGAGGTCCGTCGAGCTCTCGGATGCAAATTCGCTGAAAACCCCTACTTGGCGCGCCAGCTGTCGATGTTTTACCACCGATAACCTGCCACAGGGTTACCCGAGACAATATGTTCGGGCTTCTGCGTATGCGGAACTCGACGGTGAACGCAAGAGACAGTCGATTTATCCTGGTTCAGGCCCTCGACTGTGATCGAGTAATAGCCCTACGTCCAGTCAGCGTTAGCCTTTGCATTGTATTGATTGTGTGTTGTTGTGTCGTATCGTCGTTCTCTAGGAACCCCGCCCTCCTTTATATAGTCAGGAGATCAGAGTCCTAGTCAGTTTACAATGAGAGTTCATAGTAGGATTACAGGATAATACTACTACTAGGATTACATGGGAAGAATTCTAGTTGGACTAGATCTTCTCTCTTTCTGGCGGGGTATCCTGTGGGTCCCGCATCGACAACGAGGAACTCGTAGAGGCCATCGTGGGTCTTGAACACCGTCTTCTGAACATCAGCGGCGTTCATGAAGACTTGATGGTATCCCGAATGAAGGTCCAGCTTGGAGAAGAAGCGGGCGCCGTGTAGCTCGTCGACCACCAGAATGGGGTAGGCATCCTTGATGGTGATGGCATTAAGGGCGTGATAATCGACGCAAAAGCGCCATGAGCCATCCGCCTTCTTGACGAGGAGGACAGGTGATGAGAAGGCCGAGGAGCTACGCTAGATCAGCCCTTACTCCAGCATGGTGGCGCACCAGCGTCCCAGCTCATCCTTGTGGGCGGCAGGGTAGCGATAGGGCTTGACGGCGACCGGCGCTGAACCAGGGACAAGGTTGATGTTGTGGTCCCTAGAACGCGGTGGAGGCAGTAATGTAGGCTCGACGAAGACAGCAGCAAAGGCGCCCAGCAGGGCGTCCATGAGGTCATTGCCCTCGCACGCCCGCAGAGAGGGACTAGCTGGACCAGCGCCCCCCTGCCAGCATACCTGATGGTCATAGCGTCAGAAGGACATGTTGAGCACGCTGAAGTCCCACAGGATCGGCCTCAGAGAGGCTACCCACTGTGTACCGAGGACGATATGGTAGCCGGCCAAAGGCGCGAAGAAGTCGGTGGTTGAAAGGTCCTAAATGGCTAGAGGGGGTGGATAGTCTATAAAAATTCTCTATAAATTCACTAGAGTAAAGGGTTAGAAACCTAAAAGGCGAAATGCAATTTTTCTCTAACTCTACAAGGGTTACAAGCCACCTATATCACAATTCTAGTTCTTTACAATTTCTAGGCACACACAAGAGCTATGTCACTACACTTACTCTAGTGAGCTAGCTAATTACAACTAGATTACCAACTAAGCTACACTAGCTAGTCAACTACCTCTACACAAGATATCTCTAGGAATATAAATACAAGAGGTAGAGAGAAGTATACCTCACCTGACAAGTGATGATCAATCACAATATCAATCCCAAGGGAGAAATTCAATGTATAAGAGACAACTAATTTTCTCTCAAGGTTCACGTGCTTGTCGGTACGTTAGTCTTCGTTGTGTCGACCAACATGTCGATGCCATACCCCAGGGTATCCTGACTACAGATTTGCTGAACACCGACTCTGGATCAGAAGAGACCCGACCAGGCACGACGACCCTATTCGAGGAAGGATATCTTCGGATTACGTCAAGACTCCGACTAGGGCACAACTACTTAGCTTGGAGGGCAAGCTGATCCCAGATATAAATGGCAACGTATCAGGTGCAAACCAACCAACTTGTGCAAACTTAGAAACTACCAATCAGGACCACTAGATGATGATCCAATGGATGGGGTGAGAGATGAGATTTTTTGCGCTTAAGCTCCTCACCCCGGCCTTTTTTTGCGCTTAAGTCCCCTCACCTCATTCATTGGATCAGCATCTAGTGGTCCTGATTGGTAGTTTCTAAAGCCCCCTTTGGCATGGCTCATCTAAAACGGCTTCACCGGTGAAGCCAAAGCCGGTGAAGCCAGAAAAACTGGCTTTTCTCGGCTTCTAGTTCATTTTAACCCTGACTTACAAAATAGCTTCACGCTACAGTGTCTCGATTTGCGCAAAATAAATGAAGCCGAAGCCGGCATAAGCTGTGCCAAAGAGACCCCTAAGTTTACACAGGTTAGTTGGTTTACACCTGATATGTTGCTGATATAAATAGCCAACAATACCCTATATCGTAATCATCCAATAGATCATCGAATATCTCATCGCTCATAAGTATAGTTACATTGTAACAATAATCTCGCCGAATAGAAGAATACAAGAGTAGCAATTGGACGTATGGCTTTTACTAGCTTATCGGGGCCGAATTAGTATAAATCTCGTGTCTCTACTATAATTGATCTTTATACCGAGTAAGGTTCCTCAACAACCAAATATCTGACGGTAAAAAACAACGATAGAGGCGCGCTAGTTACGGGAATCTTACGTGAAGATCGATTATACCAATCGCCGGAGGATTTTTTGTTCTCAAGATGCAAGTCGCGTCGGCGGTTTGTGGCGCTGGAGTCGAGCGGCAGCCCCTGTTCATCGGTATGGCTCTACGTCACGTATCATCTCGATGGATCAGCGGCGGCACCACGTACGCACCCAGGCTGTGAAGCCAGAGCTCCGATCGAGCGGATCCATCCGACGACTACATCAACGCGGCCACGGCAAGCATCCAAGCCCGAAGAGATAACACATCACGTTCAAGTGTCGTGCTCATCCAGGAACAAAACAAAAGAGGATGGCAACGCTCTACAGTGCCATGCAAGACTAATTTGCATCTTCGGTGTATATACACATGCAACATGCATGTACGGAGGATGCAAGTCAGAACTCGCCTCGATAACAAGCTAAGTTTTTATTTAGCTGCAAATATTCTTACGTATCTGTATATCTGGTCGGATATTTGCTTGTATCTACATGTACCTCCATGACTATCCTGGCATCAAGCGGCGCTTGCGCGGCCCTAATCTTCGCCGCATCAACGCGGAGAAGGAACTAGATAACAAGCCAGGAAAGTCGAATGTAGATCAATCTACATCCACGGACATGCAAACCAGATTGCAGGAACACGACCCCGCAGCCAACAGAAGGAAAATACTCGACAAACTGTAGATCGGTTTTCCAGGCTCAACATGATGACGGGAGTCTTTGATGACACGTCTACTTCTAGCGCAAAGGAGCATTGTCAAACACAGCTAAGTCATATTTTCTATTCCAATTAAATATTCTATGGTATATATATCCCCGGATATTTTTGTACCTGTGCGAATATTATTGACAGGAATTCAGCGGCATCTCCTATCACCTCGTGTCAGCAATCGGCGAACTGTTACGACCCTCGTCGTCGCCTTGCGGCAGCTGTCGTCAATGGCCCTCTTTGATCTACATCATCGAGCCGTCAATCGAGCCGTCCGAGCCATCAAGCGAGCCGCATGAGCCGTCAAGCGAGTTGCCCGAGTCGTAAGCGAGCCGTCCGAGCAACATCCACCTATTAGGACACTGTGACACGCCGACTACTCCACTAAGCGTCGAGCTAAGTCATGTTCTTTATTTCAATTAAAAATTCTATGATACATGTATATCTCTCGATATCTGCATGTATCTACATAACAACTATTGCCAGGAGCCGATGACGGCCCTCATCATTGTCGCCCGGCGGTCTTCATCGATGTCCCGTGTCGTTTGGTCGTTATTATGTTTCGACTCTTGATTCGTCGTTCCGGGTGGCCTCCGTCATCAGCACACCATGCTTCATCAATTCGTCATCCACATCGTCGAACGCTGGGTGTATGGCGCCAGCACCACTGGCAACGACTATTCTAACGCACCATTGATGGACTACTTCAGGCTAGCCATGCCGCTTCCAACGACGTCATCGACTAGTACTACCAGCAATGTCGATAGGCATCCTTGGGACGATCACGGTCAAACTCTCATCATGGCTCTCGACCTCCCGCCCTCTCTCGCCTTGGCAGCACTCAACAACAATGGCATCAACATCCCGTTGGATCAGCTAAGTCTCTTCAATAATTATTTTCATTATGTTACTTTTGCTCTTGCTTTCTATTAAATTGGCCTCCAAATTAGTAGAGAGTCAGGGGCTATTGCACATAAACAACCATGCGTTCTGGTGCATGCCCACCTTTTTCTCTGCGATGTAAGTACCTGCATGATATGCCTATGTGTAAAGCTTTGTTAGCAACAACGACTAATGCCACAACCCAATACCGTACGGGTCACACCATCATATGGTTAGTGTCATACGCACAGGGGCTATGGTCAAGTGAAACAAAATGCATAACACAAAGGGAAACAACGTCAAGGAGAGAAGGCAACAACCCTTAAAATCACTCTAAGTACTTTTGTGACATATATTCTATCTCCTATAGTGCTTGATCGTAAGAGAGTTCATTGTGCTTAACGAAGCACTCGATCTCGAACAAGTCCAAAGTACATCCCGAAGTACACCATCATGCGAGGGTCCAAAGGCTTGATGAAGTTCTTGACCTCAAGTGATCGAAGTACTCATTAACACCGAAGTACACAATCATGCGAGGGACCGAAGGCTCGACGGAGTTCTTGACCTCAAGTGATCGAGGTACTCATCAATTTCGAAGTCCCCATCATGCGAGGCTCCATTGCGCTTGACGGAGTGCTTGACCTCAAATGATCAAGGAACCCGTTAATATTTTCCAAAGTACCATCACAAGAGACCCATTGCGCTTAGCGGAATGTTCGATCTCAAGTGATCAAAGTACTACAATAAATCAATAAGTCACGAAGTACTCCTTTTATTTTCACCAAACCTGAACGCAATGCTCGGGAGCTGCCCCAAAACATTTTTGGCCCGAATATGATGGCTAGGGAGAAATTCAATGCACAAGAGACAACCAATTTTCTCCCAAGGTTCACGTGCTTGCCGGCACGCTAGTTCCCATTGTGTCGACCAACATGTCGATGCCATACCCCCGGGTATCCCGACTACATGATTTGTTGAACACCGACTCTGGATCAGAAAAGACCCGACCAGGCGCGATGACCCTATTCGAGGAAGGATATCTTTGGATTACGCCAAGACTCCGACTAGGGCACGACAACTTAGCTTGGGGTCAAGTTGACCCCGATATAAATAGCTAGCAATACCCCATGTTATAATCATCTAATAGATCACCGAATATCTCATCGCTCATAGGCATAGCTACATTGTAACATCAATCTCGCCGAATACAAGAATACAAGAGTAGCAACTGGACGTACGGCTTTTACTCGCTTACCGGGGGCCCAAACCAGTATAAATCTAGCCCAACAATTGGGCGCCGCAAGAACCTACCCACAAGTGAGGTAGCTCAATGACATGAGCAATTTACTAGAGTACATTTTGGCTCTTCGCTGGGAGAAGGTCAAGAACCCACACAAGCAACCGATCGGAGTCGCAGACAATCACCAACTCTGCTCAATGATTCTCCCATCACCGGACCATCTAGGTGTCGGCAAACACCAAGAGTGACAAGATCACGACCAGCCCAAATCACCCAACTAGTGCCACAAGATGATGCAACTCAATGCAATGCACTAAAGGCTCACCAATCACACTCAAATGATGAAATCAAGTGTGCAAGTGAGTGGATTGTTTTCGCTCAGCTCCCAAAGGGTGTGCACAAGTGTATGAGGTGCCAAGAGAGTGCCCAAGTGAAAGCTCTAGTTTGGTTTTGGTGAATTGATGAAACCCTAAGTGCTAACCTAGTTTATCAAAGTGATCATGAGATAGGTAGCATATTCCAAGTGGTGAAACAAATGAAGATCATGAATGATGATGGTGATGCCATGGTGGTGATCAAGTGCTTGGAGTTGAAAAGAAGAAAGAGAAAAAAAAAAGGCTCAAGGCAAAGGTATAAGTGGTAGGAGCCATTTCGTTTCGGTGATCAAGACACTTAGCGAGTGTGATCACATTTAGGTTTGATAGCCGTACTATTAAAAGAGGTGAAACTCATATCAAAATACGATTATCAAAGTGCCACTAGATGCTCTAACTCATTGCATATGCATTTAGGATCTAGTGGAGTGCTAACACCATTGAAAATGTTTGTGAAAATATGCTAACACACATGCACAAAGGTGATACACATTGTGTTTAGCACTTGGGAGCAAGGGTTCGAAACTTCATCGGCGAAGTGTCCGACGGTGCCACCGGTGCCCTGTATAGAAAAGACAGGGTTTCAAAGAGTGCACCGGACGCTGTCCTCGTGGGACCAGACGCGTTCGGTGGCTAAACCAAGGCGTCGTTCAGTTGGCAGAGACTGACTAGACTCTAAGCGAGTCCGGTCATGTGTGACCGGACTCTAAGAAGAAAAGTGACCGAACTCTGGTTTAACACTGTTCAGTGTCTGGTACCGCTGATGTGGCAGCACAGAGAAGAGGAGAAAGAACCGAACGTTGATGCCACGTCTGACCGTGATCGACCGGACACGTCCGATCATGAATTTCCACCTCTAGAACCTAACTGGAAGTGACCAGACGCTGGGGTCCTGCGTCCGGTTGTGATCAAACTAGCACGTCCGATCGTGAATGGAACCTTTCTGAAAATGACCGAACTCGACAAAGGTGCATCCGGTCTTGGCACTGTGCTGCGTCCGGTCATCACTTGACTGTTGAGATCAAGCGACTGAGGTTGAATGGAGGCAACACGTGGCATGCATCCATTGACCGGACGCTAGACCGGGTGCGTCCGGTCGATCTGACCGGAGCGTCCGGTCACCCCGAGCAGTGCCTAATGAAGGGGTACAACGGGTCTATTTCGTGAGGGCTTCTGTGGGAGGGGGTACGACCCCGGATACCCATGACAGACCACATGGGCTGCGCCCCCAGGGGTGGCCCAGCCCACGAGATGAAGCCTTGTGGGGCACAATTTTGCTCGACGCCTTCCGCAAGATATTGAGAAGATATCCTAAAGATACTACGAGATCTGTTAAGATACGTATGATCCCATGATTCCTGTAATCTGTTATTGCTTTTTGGTTATCTCTTAGATCTAACCGACTTGTAACCCTACCCCTGGACTGTATAAGGCGGGCAGGGACCCCCTCCAAACTCACGCAATATCATACGATAGCCAATACAAACCAATAGACCACAGGAGTAGGGTATTACGTCATACTGGCGGCCTAAACCTATCTAACTCGTGTGTCTCTGTTGTCTTCTTGTTCTTGATTACACGCCTCTCTGCCGATTAATCTACCTTCGTGGAATACCCCTCGGAGGACTGTCGACGATATTCTGTCATCAGTTGGCGCGCTTGGTAGGGGTGTTTGTGTTGTTTCCCTGTCGAACAAGATGGCTTTTTCTGCAGGCTCTTCGTCCCTCCCGCATCCCGGCCAGATCTTCACGGTCGGATCCATCTCGTGGGTCATCAATGCTGACGTAGTCGGAGAGCTCATCGAGCCGGTGCAGATCAACGCCGCGCCGATCATCCCAACACCTACGACTACAGATCCAATCTTGGAACCGCCTCTGAGGTCGCCTTCATCGACGACTCGCCACCCGCTTCCACGCTACCAGAGGAGGCAGATCAACAATGACGATCTGATCGCATCCATCGATCAGGTCGGTCTGAAGCTCATCGATTGCCTCTCCATCACCGAATCGGCTCTGGACACTCTGGTTCAACACCGACCACCCTCCGATCCAGATCTATCAAAGGCTGCTTAGGAAACTTCAATGGTCATGGCCCTACCCTTCGGGAGGAAACTCCAATGGTCATGGCCCTACCCTTCGGGTTCACCAACGTCGCCGCCGTTTACCAAGATGCCCTAAGGGGCAAATTCGCCGACCAGGTTGGACATGTCCATCCTCTCGCCGACCAGATCGCCGACTAGCTTTCGCCAGCTGTCAACATACTGCACGTCGGCCGACGCCCTAGAACATCCCTCCAAACCATCCTGGAGGAGAATCCGGACTCCGAGTCCTAGGGCTCTATGGAGACCATCGCCAAAACCACCACCAAACTACTTCCTCTCCCTCCTTTCTGCGGCGGCACATTCTTGAACGTCAGCATCGACAACCCCCCTCAGAACGAAGAAACCGAGGAGGAACACGCCGCCCACGAGAATTGCTCTTGCGATGGCCGAGCAGCAACTTGACTCGCAAGGAAGGCCACTCCAATGCAACCTCAACGACAAGTTTGTCCGCGTTGACGACCACGACGTCTACAAGACCCCAAGCGCCAATCTCGCAGTGGCCGCCAATGAGCTCGCCTGGATCCCGCTGACACCCGAGGTCACCAAGGTTGTTGCCATGCTTAAAGTGGCACACTATCAGGTCAATGAGTTCCTCCAGGATCAGAGACCTTCATACTCCACAACCTCGATTCGCCGATCAGCCGCGACAAGATCCGATCGCCGCCCAAGTCGCTTCACCGACCAGCACCACGACGACAGGCAACCCCTCCAGGGCGAAGCTAGGGGCAACTGCATCGAACATCACCGCCAACATGACCAGAAGGTTGACCAGGACATCCGAGTGCACCTCAACAATCTCCGAGATGCACGACGATGTATCGACGAACGCCACTTTGGCCACCATGAAGAAGAAGTACGCCGCCGCCAGGAGTACGAGCAAGAGTATGGTAACACGGACTCAGCTCTCGAGTCGCTCAATGCCAACAACGCTGTAGACGATGGCGCCGACAACCCCGAAGGGCCCCCAGCATTCATGAGGGCGCTCCAAACACTTCAGTGGCCCCGTGGTTTAAAAATCACTAGGGTCAAGTCCTACGAAGGAAGGATGAACCCAACACGGTGGTTATAGGCTTACGCCACTGCTGTCCGTGCCACTAGAGGAGACACCAGTGTCATGGTGAACTATCTTCCCATCATGCTCACGCCAACCGCCATGAACTGGTTCACAAGCCTTGCCCCGGACTCCATCGGATCCTAGGAAGAGCTGAAAAGAGTCTTCACCGACAATTATATGGCAACGTGTACTCGGCCGGGCACCAAGCATGATCTCAACCACATCAACTAGAAGCCATCCGAGCTCCTCCGTAGCTACATCAGATGCTTTTCTGAGATGAGGAATTCTATTCCTAACATCACGGAAGCTGAGGTCATCACCGCCTTCATCCAAGGACTCCATCACCGCGAGCTTTGCTCCAAGTTCAACCGCAAGCCGCCCATAGGGATTGGCGAGATGATCACGACCACCAACCAGTACGCCGACGCCGAGGAAGCCGAGGTGCGCTTCAACGAGGATGCGGGCACAAATCGCCCAACACGCCGCTACGACGACCACCCCAACGACCGACGCCACAATGACCGCCGCTACGACGACCGTAGTTACCATCGTGATAGCAGCCATGATCGGCCAGAAGGACCCAAGTCTACTCAAAATCGCCGCCGCCGGCCAGACCACATCGTCGCCACCGTTAATGAACCTTGTGCCAAGCGCAACTATGACGAGCAGTACAAGAAGATCCTCAATGGCCCGTGCCCTCTCAACAAGAATGCCAAGCATAAGATGAAGGACTACCTCGGCTTGGCTAAGGAGTTCTAGGACAAGAAGCTGGACGACGATACCAATGGCGAAGCCAAAGGCCACCGACCACCTAGGGGCAATAACAATGCCTTCTAGGATCACGACAAGGTGGTCGCCACCATCTTCGGGGGCCTTGCCTCCACCGAGAGCAGAAGAGAATGGAAGCTCACCGCTCGATGGGTGCTCGCCATCACTATAGAAGACGCCGCCACCAACCCCAGCTATCGCCCATGGTCCGACGTCCCCATCACCTTCAGCAGGGCCGACCAGTGGGTGAATATCCCCTGCATTGGGTGTTTCCCCCTCGTCCTTGACGCGACCGTCCAAAAAGTGTTTTTCAGAAAAGTGCTCGTCGACGGTGGGAGCGCTCTGAATCTCCTCTTCGTCGGAGCCCTAAAGGAGTTGGGCCCCGGGATGACAGATCTCACACCCTCAGACTCCTCCTTCTGGGGTGTGGTACCTGTCAGGGCATCCAAACCGCTTGGAGAGATCACCCTACCAGTATAGTTTGGCCACGACAAGCAACTACCGCGTCGAACACATCAACTTCTACGTCGCCGACTTCAACACCGCCTACCACGCTATACTTGGTCGGCCAGCTCTGGCCAAGTTCATGGCTGTACTGCACTACGCTTATCTGGTGCTGAAGATGCCTTCACCTATAGGAGTCTTGGCCTTGCGGGCCAACCTCTCCATCGCCTACGCTTGTGAGACAGAGAGTCTCGCCCTCACCGAAGACACCGACCTCTCCATCCAGATGGCCAGTGTGGTCACCGACGCTAAGATGGTGCCCGCCAACGACCTAGAGATCCCATCGCTGGAGCCTCCTCGCACCTCCGCCAAGTCTAAGGAAACCAAGGAGGTAGGCCTTGGCCTCGACAACCCCTCCAAGACCGTGAAGATTGGGGCTCACCTCGACCCCAAATAGGAAAGCACGCTCATCTCCTTCCTACGTGCCAACACCGACGTGTTTGCTTGAAAACCTGCAGACATGCCGGGGGTACTGTGGGAGAAGATCGAGCACTCCTTGAATGTCTCACCGACCGCCAAACCGATAAAGCAGAAGCTCCGCCGATTCACGCTAGACAAGAAGGAGGCTATTAGGGTAGAAATAAAATGGCTCCTAGCTGCCGAATTCATAAAAGAAGTGTATCATCCTGAGTGGTTAGCAAACCCTGTTCTCATTCAAAAAAAGAATAAAGAATGGAGAATGTGTGTTGATTACATTGATCTTAACAAACACTGCCCTAAAGACCCCTTCGGTCTGCCTCGGATAGATGAGGTTGTAGACTCCACCGCTGGCTGCGAACTGCTCTCCTTTCTCGATGGTTACTCCGGCTATCACCAGGTCTCCCTCAAGGAAGATGACCAGATCAAGATGTCGCTCATCACGCCCTTCGGTGCGTACTGCTACACCATCATGTCCTTCGGACTCAAGAACACCGGGGCGACCTATCAAAGGGCCATCTAGATGTGCCTCGATCAACAGATCGACCGCAACGTTGAAGCTTACATCGACGATGTGGTCGTCATGTCTAAGACCACCGACAATCTTATCGCCGATCTTGAGGAAATGTTCACCAACCTGAAAAGGTATCGATGGAAGCTGAACCCTTCAAAGTGCATCTTTGGAGTTCCATCCGGTATACTCCTAGGCTACATCATCAGCCACGTGGCATCAAGCCCAACCTTGATAAGGTCTCCGCCATCACCTACATGAAACGACCAACATGCGTCAAGGATATACAGAAACTTATAGGTCTGCATGGCTACTTTAAGCCGCTTCATATCGTGCCTCGGTGAAAAAGGGCTACCGTTCTTCAAACTCCTCAAGGCCTCCGAGCGCTTTTCCTGGTCGAAGGAGGCAGACATAGCTTTCGAGCAGCTCAAGTTGTTCTAACAAAGCCTCCGATCATGACGGCGCCATGGCCAGACGAAACTCTCCTGATCTACATCGCCGCTACTTCTCGCGTCGTTAGCACAACCATTGTGGTTGAATGCGAGGAGGCTGGGCATGCCTATAAGGTGCAACGTCCGGTCTACTTCATCAGCGAGGTCCTTAATGAGCCAAAAACTCGTTATCCTTAGGTCCAAAAGCTGCTATACGCCATTCTGATTATGTCGCGCAAGCTCCACCACTACTTCGAGTACTACAAGATCGCTTGTGGTCATCCGAATTCCCTCTAGGGGACAATTTGTGCAACAAAGAGACCAACGGCCACATCATCAAGTGGGTTGTTGAGCTCGGTACTTACTCCATTGAATTTAGAAGCAGGCCTACCATCAAGTCTCAGGCGCTTGCTGATTTCATCGCTGAGTGGACTGAAATTCAAGAGCCCATCACCGCTACTTTCCCTAAGCACTGGGTGATGTACTTTGATGGTGCTCTCAACATCAACGGTGCTGGTGCGGGCATTCTGTTCATCACGCCGACCAAGGATAAGCTCCGATACATTCTCCGGATACATTTTTGGCCTCCAACAACGGCGCTAAATATGAAGCATGTCTCCATGGACTTCGTATAGCCGTTGAGCTTGGCGTTAAATGCATCATGGTATATGGGGACTCCGCACTGGTCATCAACTAGCTCAATAAAGATTGGTCCTGCTCCAATGAGAAGATGGATGCATACTGCGCCGAAATCAGGAAGCTTGAAGGGAAGTTCTACGGTATCGAGTACCACCACGTGGTACGCGATCAAAATCAGCTCGCCGACCACCTATCCAAGTTAGGCTCCTCTCGCGCCGCGATTCCACCAGGGGTCTTCATTCAAGATCTTCTGGTGCCATCCATTAAGGAAGATAAGGAAGTTCAGGAAGTTTCCCCCGCCGAGCAGCTGGTACTTATGGTACCTTCGCCGATCGCCGATTGGAGGGAACGGTTCATCAAGTACCACACCAGCGCCGAAGTACCCGCTGACAAGACTAAAACCGAACGCCTAATCCATCGAAGCAAGCATTACGTGCTGGTGGATGGCAACTTAATGAGGAAAAGTGCCAAGTAAGGGATACTGCAGAAATGCATCACCCAAGAAAAAGGAGTGAAGCTACTTCTCGAAATTCACTCTGGTTCCTGCGGCAACCACGCGGCCTCGACAAACCTGGTTGGCAAGGCTTTCCGAGCTGGTTTTTACTGGCCCACAGCCATCTCCGATGCAGAAGACCTTATCCGATGTTGTGAAGGATGCCAATTTTTCGCCAAGCAAATACACGTGCCGATCCAAGAACTGCAGACCATCCCAGCTTCCTGGCCCTTCGCATGCTGGGGACTGAATATGATCGAGCCTTTCAAATCAGCGCCAGGTGGTTTCCGGTACGTATACATCGCCATCGACAAGTTCTCCAAGTGGATCGAATATAAACCGCTCATCTCGGCTACTGCAAAGAAAGCAGTCGAGCTCTTCGAAGATACCATCCACAGATTTGGTCTCCCGAACAGCATTATCACCGACCTCGGAACTACGTTTACTGGCCATCATTTTTGGGACTTCTGCGAACACCGATGCATCTCCGTCAAATACGTCTCCGTTGCCCATCCTAGAGCCAACGGCCACGTCGAACGGGCGAACGGCATGATCCTTGATGCCCTCAAAAAGAGGCTATATCAGAAAGAAGAAAAACATCCGGACAGATGGCTCAAAGAATTACCAACTGTGGGTTGGGGACTGCGCACTCAAGCTAGTCGCAGCACCGGTGTGTCCCCATATTTCTTGGTTTACGGTTCAGAAGCCATACTACCAGCGGACATTGCCTTCCGAGCAAGTACGGCTATCGATACTAAATGTGATCACATTCGCTAAGTGTTTCGATCACTAAACCGAAAAACTTCTATCAATTTTACTTTTGCCTTGAGCTTTTTGTTTTTCTTACTTTTTTTCTAAAAGTTTGGCTGCTCATTCTATCTTTATATTACCTTACTATTGTCTTAAGGACGGACATTCATTTAAATAGGAAATAGGTTGCTATGTGCATACAAAATAACACTAAGTGCTCTGAGCATATAGAAGTTTGAGCATATCTCTGTGCCACAACCTACTGATGTAGCACGGTCTGCTGGAAGTCTAGCTGTAGATGCCATTGCAAGTGTGACAGGTATGGTAAGATATTTCCATGATCATTTTCAGACAAACATGTTTCTTTTGTCTAATGTGGATGGCCGTTGTGTAGTGTTATTCCTACAGGCATTAAGAGCTCTTCCAGTCTGTCAGCTTTACTGAGTTACTAGCCAAAGCACGTGCAAAGGCAGTTCTAAGTTGCTTCTCATTTTACATTTCTAGGTTCATGCTCTACTACATATTGGCAGTTGTAACTAGCAGGAATATGTTCCTTAGGGCTACATGGACATAAAGTAACGATCATTGTTGTCTTCCATAGAGGATTACATTACAGTACATCTTCAAACTGGTTACTAAAGTGACTCAAAATTCACTCTTCTTGTTCATGAGGGTCTTTTGATCTTTTGATTGAATGAAAATACTTTCCTGTGTTGCAGGTTTGTTTTTAATATATTTGAAAGGTGGTTCTTTACTGTGTGACAGAAGTCATGCCTGTCCATGACTAAGTAAACTTCTAGCAATTTCATTGGACAAAAGGCTCCTAGGCAGCTAGCCACCAATGTTTATAATAATTTGATCTTTCTTATGCCATTTTTTTCGTTACTGCCTGCTATTGAGAAAGCACCGTGAAAGTTTGCCAATATGCCAATACCATTTTAGAAGTAAGAAATTTTATTTTTATTGCCAGGAATGTTCTCTATAACACATTATTTGCATTTGCAACTATAAGTGATTCATGTGTGCTCTTGCCATAATACTCTCTGGTATATTCTTATTAAAATGTACCAAGCTCCATGAGCACACTTTATTCCTTATTAAATGTACCAAGCTCCAAGGGCACACTTTATTAATGGAAATGTAAATTTCTCTTTATAGATTTTATCACCAAATCAATTGTAAGTATCGTTTCCCGTAGCATTAGCACGGGTACTATACTAGTAATACAAGTAGCCAAACACATCATGATTTTCAAAGAGTAAATGGCACCCAAGAAACACTAGTTTATAAATCTTGTGGTATTGTATGGCTTTGGTTTCTTTAAAAATATATAGTTTGTAAAATTGACAACTACAATAAGGAAAAAGTCCATTTTACCTCCCTTGAGCTATCCTCAAAGTCTAGTTTTCCTCTATAAACTCTAAAACCGGATAAACCACCTTCCTCAACTTTTCAAACCATTTATTTTACCTCCCTGACCAGTTATAGGTGGTTTTCAAAGGCGGTTTTATATTTTTTCTTTTTTATTTATTTCGGCTAAATTTTTAAAAAAATCATAGTAAATCACATAAAAAATAATAAAATGGAAAACCTAATTTTATTGGACTCCATGTGAGTAGATCTTCACAGTAAATATATAATATGGTATGCTTTACTATAAAGTTTTTATTGTAGCTTTAGATCTATGATTTTCTGTAATTAATTCAAAGCTGCAGTTTCTAAGGTTCAATTGTGGTGAAATTTTATGGTGAGCTAATTATTATATGATTGAACTTTATTAAAATATTTCATGCTCATTGGATCATATATAACTGAGTTATAAATTTATTTAGTTTTATGCTTGTTAAATAGTTAAAAGTGTGTAAAAATGGAAATGAGTATGAAATTTTTATTACAGTTAAAGGATACAATAGTTAGACCATCATAAAAATTTCACCACAATTGTATCATAGAAATTGCAGCTATAAATTAATTATAGAAAAGCATAGATCTAAAGCTACAACAAAAACTTTGTATTAAAGCATACCATATTATATATTTGTTGTGTAGATCTACTCATGTGGAGTCTAGAAAAAATTAGATTTTCTATTTTATGATTTTTCTGTGATTTACTATGATTTTTTAAATATTCAGCGAAAATAAATAAAAAAGAAAAAGACAAAACCGTCTTTGGAAACCACTTATAACCGGGCCAGGGAAGTAAAATGAACGATTTTAAAAGTTGAGGAGGTGATTTAACCGGTTTTCGAGTTACTACACTTGATAGGAGGTAAAATGGACTTTTTCCCTGCATTAACCAAACGTAATTGGAGAATCCGATTTGATCCGTGGGCCTACATATTCACCAGCTTCAAGCCCACAATTTTTAGGGTGCATTCACCGCTAGCCTTTTCTTTCTCCCATCCACCCTTCGCGGTGCGCATTCTCGTGGCGGTACTGGCGACCGCCGCCGCCGCCACGTGAGCCTCGTAGGCTCCTTCTCCAGTTCTTCGTCGGGACCTTCACCGGCAACCAACAACCACCAGGTATGAGCACCCCTCCTCTTCCCTTCCTGCTGTGTTGTGCGAAACCGAGCACCAGAACCCTAACCTAATCTATTTGGTTTTTTTCAAAAGTTATTGGGCGTACAATGTCATTTACTGGGGCCGCCCCTGACCACGAGCTGGAGATGAAGGTGGCCAAGTATTCACGGGGGAAGGGTGCCGACTTGGAGGATGGAGGTAATCCATTATTGTGCTTTTGCAAACGAGTTTCAAGTGTTAATCATTCTACTTAGGATGAATATGCTAGCCAGCTATGCTACTGATAGTTCCTCTTGAAACTGAACATTGACTAGTTTGGTTCTGGAATGGCTTTGTAGGCGCTGTGGGACAAGAAGTTGAAAGGCCAGCTCACTGTAAAAGAGAAGCTACTGCAAAAGCTGCTGCCCAACACCGTTTATACCAGCAAATTGAAATGCTCGACCCTGGAGATGAGGCTATTTTTAAGCTGTTCCTAGAGAGGTACAAGGGGTCACCTCCTCCAAATGTGGTAGCAGCCCTTACTGCTCTGGCTCACGTGCGCAATGGTTCATCCAGGGGGGTCAATGTTACTGTGGCTGAAGAAGTTGAGAAAGAAGATGAGTAATAGGATGTAGCTCCTTTTCTCTTGGTTCTATGTTGTTTCCTTGGTTGCCAGTAATCCCTTAGGTTTTTCTCACCTTGGTTGGTAATCCTCGCCGAGCGAGTTGTTTAAGTTGTATTGTGCCTCTAGTGCATGTATCTGCCTCCTTTTTTTCATATAAGCTGGCTTTGTCGGATCTTAAAAAAAAACTGCTGCACATGAGAGCTCCCAAGGCACAACAAGCCAATATGCTGGTGCTCGTGAGTGCTCGAAGGCCCTCTTATTGTAGAATTTTTTAAAAAATAATAGTATTTTAATTTTTAATTACAAATATAGCATTTGGATAAAACAAATTATAAATCTATTAGTCTGTCAGCAGCTGGATGGCCGATAGGAGCCCTATGGGCAACTAGAGAGCCGACAGGGCCCTATCGGCCGCCCAGTAGCCGATTAGCCTCTACACGTTGGTGGACACGGCACACCGATAGGCTTATTGGCCCTAGACGGCCGATAGGGCCATGTCGGCCTTCGGTTGGCCGACATGCCTTGGACCCACAGGCTTATCGGCCCATCGACGGCCGATAGGGCCTTGTCGGCATTCGGCTGGCCGGTAGGCCTAAAATATCTACCGCGGGCGTCTTCCTCATCGTGCGCGCTCTCTCTCGCTCCCTCGCGTACTCTATCTCTCTCACTGCTGCGCCGCCGCCGCCGCCGCCGCTGCTCGCCCGACCAACGCCGGATCCTGCTGCGAGCGCGCCACTGCCGCCCCCATGCGCGGGCCCTCGACCGGCGCCTGCTCGCCCTCGGCCAGCCCCGGGCCGACAGGTATGTATTTTTTTTGTAAATTTAGATTTCCCTTTTTAGTTACTTTAGTTAGATTTTGTTAGTTTTAGTTGTAGATTAGTTAGATTTGATTAGGGTTAGATTAAATAGTATATTTAGTTTGCAGTTGTAGATTATGGTTAATTTTAGGGTTAGGGTTAGGGTTAGTTTAGTTTGATTTTGTTTTTTAGTTAGTTTAGTTAGATTACTCGGTATATGTAGTTAATTTAGTTTAGTTAGATTAGTTAGTTAGTTTAGTTTTAGGGTTAGTTTTAGTTGTAGATTAGTTTTTTAGTTGGATTTTTAGGGTTAGTTATTTTTAGTTAGGTTCTATGGTTCGGTTTATTTAGGATTATGGTTTAGTTTCGGATAATTCTTTTGGATTAGGGGTAGTTTAGTTAGTAGTTTGATGTTAGGGTTAGTTTTCTTATAGTTTATTTTGTATAGTTGAGTTGGTTCGCATGGTACTTCTTTTAACTGACTCAATGCTTTGCACGATGCGATCAGGAATGTCGACCGATTTAGTCCCTTTCAAAATTTACCATGGCAGCGGTGAAATCATATATGGGGACAGTGTGGTAGACCTTAGCGAGGTCTAGGTGCCGCAATGCATGCATCTTAATGCAGGTATAGACATGATGAGACTTAATGCAGGTTCTTGCTCTTTAAGTCAATCTTACCATGTAATAAAGAAAGCAATGCATGCATCTTGGCTTTTTCCCCAATTTGGTTGGCCAGTTGGTCAATTAGCTCAATAGGGATGACTGACTTGTTCTTCCTTGTTTTGGTTTATACCTGTTGTAGAGCCAGAGGTGGTTGCTGTCCCAACTGTGACTGCCAAATTAGAGGATGAAGCACGATCAAGATGAAGATACCTGTTTCCAGGAAGCTGATCAGTACAAGGATGCTGAGCTTGAGGTCTCCAATCTGCTGGGCAAGGACACCCCAATGCTTCCTTGCTTGCTCCCCTCGCCCTCAGAAGCCATTGGTACCGATGGAAGCAGCACAACCTGCGGTGCGGGTGGCAGTGTTTCCAATTCCATCGCGCCATCGACAACCACCAACACTTTCGCCGGTCTGTTTGCGTCAGCCACAACAAGCAGCACTTCCTAGAGCAGATCTCTGCGCGATCTCATTGGTGTTGATCCCACCTTCCTTTGCCTTGCAATTGGAGCGCCCTCGATGTTCCAGCAGACGAGCGCAAGCAATTCAGGCACCTTCGCTCCGCCTCCGGCGCCACACATGTCCGCGACAGCGCTCCTGCAGAAGGCAACAGAGGCTGGAGCGACGCAATCGAGTTCATCGTTCTTGAAGGAGCTTGGGCTTCCCTCTTCCTCTTCGTCATCGCCTCCATCAAAGCAGCAACCCCAAGGAAGGATCGCTGATATCAGCGCGGAACCATGGCAGTACCGGAGGAATCAGCAAATGGAGATGGAGCGCCACCAGAGTCATCAGCGGAGGGAGATGGAGTCCAGTTCACAACCATGGCACCCCCGTAGTACTCAGCAAATGGAGATGGAGCGCCACCACCTGAGTCATCAACAAAGGGAGATGGAGTCCAGTTCGCAACAATGGCACCACCACCGGAACGACCAGCAGATGATGGGGTTGGAGAGCTACCGGAGTAATCAGCAAATGCAGATGGAGATGGAGTCCAGTTCGCAACGATGGCTGCACCACAGGGGCTATCAGCAGCAAATGGAGATGGATTCCAGTTTGCAACGGTGGCCGCACCACAGGAGCAACCAGCAGCAAATGGAGATGATGGAGCGGCACCACCGGAGTAACCAGCAGCAAATGGAGAGGGAGTCCAGCCAGATGCTATCTGGCTGTCTCGGCCTTGGCCTTGCATACGAAAGTGGAAACTCAGGCTTGCCGGACCTGATGATGGGACCATCACCACTGTTCGGTCCTAAGCCTGCTGCAACGCTGGACTTCCTTGGGCTTGCATCGGAGGGACCATGGGCGGCTCCACGGTTGCCAACCGTGGCCTCCCGGCATTGATGATTGGAGGAGAGCTGGACATGGGGTCTTCGGCACAGGTGCCTGCGCCATGGGAGGACGCCAAGAGGAAGACCACCAACGGCCGCACGATTGTAACAGTAGTGTAGTATGTCGGCCGTTGGATTGCCGATAGTTCATGTATCGGCAACTGAAACGCCGACAGGTCTCTATCGGGCGCCCAGAACCGAGTAGTCTCTGCACGCGCCCACCGACAGCCTTCTCGGTCTATGGAGGATCGATTGGTTTCTATCGGCCGCGCAGCCTCCCTCTCGCCACTCAGCCATCGCCGCCGCTGCGTCTTAGCCGCGTGTATTTTCAACTCGCGTTCAACGTCCGTGAGCTAAAAAGAACTCAACGAAATGATGTACTTATGGCTTACTGGTGTGCCTTACGGCCTTGCCTGGCTCAATAACGACGACCGATGCTTTTAGCTTTTGAACATTTTAGCGCCAATTTTCGAAATGCTTTTGGCACCAATTATTTTGGATTGATGCGTTGTTTAATTAGCATATTAAATGAAATTAAATATTTTGCAAAACTATGGTGCTCAGTCAAAGTCAAGGCAGATGTAAATAATTTCTATCGATCATTTGAAATTAGAATATTTTTTTGAAACACATTTGGATGAATGTGTCGTTACATACAGGAAGAAAAAAAATGCATGTTTGTCTTCTTTCAGTGCCGCCTGTTTAGTTCATTATTATTTTCGCAATACAAATATTCATTTGACTCCCAAGTCTCAAGCACCAGCTCACGCCATGGTGGCCCCCATCTAGAATTTGTCCTCACATCTTTCATAGGTCACCGTAACATTTTGTTGTTTGGTTTCAAACAATTATATCTTCTAAACTGTTTATCTAATTAACGATCCATTTCCACCATTATGTTTGTCTTGATTAAATCTAAAATTTAAGACCTATATTGACTATGTTTTGAATCTTAAAAAATAGTGACATGTTGGGCCCAAATTTTATATGCCCACAAATCTTAGTATAAAAATATAGTCAATATTGGTCTTATTTTCTAGATAAAATCAATACAAATAACGTGATGCAAACGAAATGAAAATTAGTTATGTGGTTTAGGAAATAATATCGCCTAAAGCTTTTGTATGCTTGCGGGGTGATTTGATGAAACCCTAAAAGTGAGGTGAGAGGAGTGAGGAGGTGAGAGAAATATGAGAGGTGAAGACATGGTTGCAGCTGTGTGTCAGAGTTTTGGGACCAGCCCACCAGTGAGGAAAAGAGGAGAGGGAGGGGGGAGTTTTGGGAGAGCTCCTGAGGCGCGACAGTCCAATATGCCGGTGCCCGTGAGTGCTCGAAGGCTCTCTCGTTGTAGAATTTTTTAAAAAAATAATATTATTTTAATTATTAATTGCAAATATAACATTCGGATAAAATGAAGTATAAATCTAGTAGTATATGTAGTTAGTTTAGTTTGATTTTGTTTTTTTAGTTAGTTTAGTTTAGTTTAGTTAGATTACTTAGTAAGTTTAGTTAGATTAGTTAGTTAGTTTAGTTTTAGGGTTAGTTTTAGTTGTAGATTAGTTTTAGGTAGATTAGGATTAGTTTTAGGGTTAGTTTTAGTTGTAGATTAGTTTTTTAGTTAGATTTTTAGGGTTAGTTATTTTTAGTTAGGTTCTATGGTTCGATTTATTTACCCTTTTCCACCACCTTCATGTCCACGTGAAGAATGGGAGGTCTCCTGCAGCAGCACAACAACCCCATGGACGGGGGCAGATCATACCTCTCAGTCGACGTAATTTTTTGATCCGCCCAATCACAGCCCTGAAAGTTGGCTGAATTTTCTGATCCGCCACAATCACAGCCCATAAAGTCGGTGGATTTTTCTGATCCGACACAATCTCAGCCCTGAAAGTCGACGAAATTTTGTAATCTATTCCCCTCTCCCTCAGACGGCCCATGGAAGGGATGGATCATACCTCTCGGCCCTGCAAGTCGGCGCAATTTTCTTCACTCCCTTCAGAGTCGCCCTCCATAACTCCTCCGATGGCCCCGCCCTCCTCTGTACCAACTCCGGCAGCCTCACCATCCCTACCTTCTCCGGGGGGTCGATGGCGCGTGGGATCCTCTTCCATCGCCCGGGCGTCCTCTGCCTTGCGGCCATCAGCAGACGGCCCGTTGCCTGATGCCCCGACGTAACTCCGGCGCCTCCGTCGACCGGATCAATCTCCATGTTCTGGATCGGGTTGATAGGGCTACTAGTTTTTTCTTATTTCAATTGGACGGCGCGACCGGAAGCTGGAGCCTGGGCCTTTTGGGGTGGGGCATATGCTGGGTCCAAATCAGCTTTGGCACCGATAGCCTGACATCGGCCCAAGATGTGGGGAGGAAGGTAGGCCTAGGTTGGACATCGAGTAGAGCTCGGCCCAACACTATGAAAAAGTCAGCCCAGTTTATTTCTCCCCCTTCCTAATAAGGAAAAGTCCATATTACCTCCCTCAAATTTTGCAAAAGTATGATTTTCCTCCCTGAACTCTAAAACCGGGTAAACTACCTCCCTAAACTTTTAAAACCGTTCGTTTTACCTTCCTGAATCTTTGAAAAAATCATTGTAAATCACAGAAAAATCATAAAATGGAAAATCCAATTTTGTTGGACTCCACATGAGTAGATCTACATAGTAAACATATAATATGGTATGCTTTAGTACAAATTTTTTCCATAGCTTTAGATCAATGCTTTTCTGTAATTAATTCATAGCTACAGTTTCTATGGTCCAATTGTGGTGAAATTTTTATGGTGTGCTAATTATTGTATGTTTAAACTGTAGTAAAAATTTCATACTCATTGAATCATGTATAACTTCGTTATAGATTTATAAATAATTTAAATCTATAACTAGCAACGATTAATCGACGTGGTCAGATTGGAAAAGCGTGGTCTAACTCACGAGGCGCTTTATCGGGACTGCACGGTTAGGCGATGGTCACATGCGGGTGTAGTGGTTTGGCAAACGTAAGATCTGGCTTAGGCCTCAGCACATGGCCCAGCGTTTGTTGTTCCTGAGACCACACGGCCACACGACGCACTGAACCTAGCTTGCCCTCCTGGAAACGGGATTGCCAACTTTCAGAGACCGTAAGCAGCAAGTATTATTGCCGATGAACCATGATCAGTTGGTGATGGTAATTACAGAGAAAGAAAGAGGAGACAAAATGGAGCAACAAGAGAGAGCAGCAGGGAAGACCCAGGGCACAAATCCTCGCTTTTTTTTTTCTTCTCTCTCTTTCACTCACTCACTACTGTGTATTTTCACCTACAAAACTAACCAAATATCATCCACCAGTTGAGGGAGGTAATGTGGATTTTTTCCTCCTAATAATCTCCTATAACCTGCGTGGTGATTGGGGTGATAACGAAAACGATAATTCTCAATTTCCGGAGATTGTTTTCATGATTTTTCCGTTTTTTAAGCTTAAGCAAAAACAGATTACGGAAAAACGATGATAAGATGACATGGACCGAAAGCAAAAAATGATTTTATATTCTTGATTGAGAAATACTGTATTTTGCCGTCTTCGACAGGTCAACTGCATGTATAAAATGTTGTAAAATCCTTCAATTTTCTGGTCAACTACCTCGTCTTTATACCTGCATGTATGACCACTTCTTTCCTCTATCTATAATATAAAGATATTGTAAAATCCTTCAATTTTTTGAGATTTTGCAAATATTTTTCAATGCAACTCTATACATGTAACTTGCTTGTTTTTATAACTAAAATATTTAAACGATATTTGCCGGGTTCATAAACCCGGGTTCCCTCATGGACAGGCTTCCCAACAAAGGCTCGGCCCAACAGAAAAACGTTGCGAGCAACGCGCAACTCATGGGCCAGCCCAAATACCTAGACGACAGGCCAGAAGGACGATCCAATCTCCGATCGGAAGGCCTGGCCGAGGAGGAACGGCGCCCGCTTCCGACTCCGGCCCACCTCTCTGATCGGAGCGCTCGCTTCGGTCTCCAGCCCACCTCCGGACGGCCTCTCCGACCAGAAGGCCTGGCCAAACACCGCTTCTGACTCCGACCCACGTCTCCGACAGGGAATACGCCGAACCGCTGCTTACAGCTCTTCTTCGACTGGCACAATCAGAGCCGACTGGGACCAACCGACCGAGGACGCCCACTCGGTAAGGACCAGGAAACAGACGGAGAAAGTAAGGCAGCGCACTCAAGTCAACTGCAATACCGAGGACCATACCCTATACACCTGCAAGACAGTACCCTGCGACCTCCCTAACATGACAGAACACAAGCAGTGTTGTAGGCGCCGACATTTTCCCATACAGTGTTGTGGGCGCCGGCATTTACCGTACCAGGCGAACATGGTAAAACCCCCTACATGTCTCTCGGCATCAATAGTATGCCAGGCACCGACATCTGCCATACCGGAAGAAGACGACGCAACTTCCCACGTGCATCGGACACTAAAATAGTATTGTGGACGCCTACCATCATCTTGTACCCACCGGCGTGGGCAACAAGACTTAGTAAGCATACACACTCTCTCCCTCTCACTTGTAAGGCCATCCCCTTCATCTATAAAAGGGGATGCGCTCTCTCCAACACAACTCAGTTGATTCAGATCGATCAAGTTCACTAGTACATAACAACAGAACCACCAGGTTCAAACCCCGAGCACACGCTCGAACACATAGCACATAGCGGAGCTCCCATCACTCTCGGCCCCTCTGACCAGTGTCCGACCAGACATCTTGTACCCCCATCTTTCTTCTTCTCGTTTGTAACCCCACTGTAAACTTCGAGCACCTACGCTCAGGAATAAAGTCACCGACCGACTCAAACTAGACGTAGGGCACGTTGCATGAACTAGTATAAACCCTATGTCATTGAGTACTAGGCCACCTCCGATCACAATGTACGGCAAAACTACAAATATTTACGTATTGGTCACTTTCTGCACCGATAGTTGGTGCCGTCCGTGGGGAAGACGTTGTACGTTCAACACTTTTTGGTCATCGAATGGCCCACTTTTCCGCCACCTTCGCCATGGCAGGCTTAAGCGATATGACTCGCTTTGGCTCACTGGAGTTTCCCGCACTCCCACCTGTTGGGATGTGGGTTCTACACATCTTCGAGCCGTCCCAGGCCTTCCTCTTCGGAAGCCTAGACTTCATCGCCGACTGGCTCGGCGTACTACACCTCCGCGAGGAGGCACTCGTTCCGGCGCCCGTCGGAGGGGCACCCTCCATCGGCTCTGGGACGCACGACGACTTCAACGACGAGGCATCAATGCTTCATTCCGAGCAAACTCTCTGCTCAAACCCCGTTGTGAGTAATGTGCATACTGTTATTTACTCTCTATTTACTATATCCTGCCGATTATCCGGAGGGACCGTATTATCCGCACTGTAAACACCGTACGACCGGTTCTCCTACGGTCTCGCGTCTCCTGCGGACGCGTGCGCTCGGGGGCTCCAAAGGACGCTGGCGCCGCCCCCTCTCACATCCAAATTCGTGGGAATGGCAAGCTATGCTCCCACCACTCTCCACAAACTCCTGGATGATGAGGTTGAGAGCGACGACTCCAGCATTGGCGACATGGCGCCTAGCCACCGTCCGTCTCGGGAGTGCGCTATGGTGGACGCCCCAGGGCAGCCGCCGGTGGTTGCGGAGTCTATGTAGACTCACACCCCTCCAGACCCACGTGCGGGGCCCTCACACTTACACAAGAGCACACCGAGGAACTACGACGACAGTGGCAGAACCAGCCACCGCCTGCGCCGGCATACTCGGTGCAGCACGTTGCGCCCCATGCGCATGACTGGGCTGGCGGCTCCCGGGGTTGTGCCTGTCAGGTCTAGCGCGACATCATGAATGAGGAGAACGACCCCCACAGTTCGCTCGAGCAAGCTAGAACATCACCGCTGCGGCATTGCTTCTGTGCGGCGTTCCTGAGCCCGTGGACCCCTAGGAGCGGGCGATCTATTGGAACCTCCGGGCGCTGGTAGAAGCCACCACCGTTCAACAGGCAGAAAGCTCCACGTCGCGACTCTGACATGCGCCATCTCTCCCCACTGGGGGAATGGGGACGCACCAGACAGATCGCTCCATCCGCTAACTGCTACAGCCACCAAGCACGGCTCGGGAGGCAGCGGCTGCGCCGCGGTCCGACCTGGCGCCTGCTCCACACCAACCACCGGTACGCGAATAGCCCGGTCTGCACCAAGACACTCACAACGTCATCAGCAACTGACATCAGGCCTGGCATGATGATGACGTCCACCAGACAACGATGAGGATAGGCGACACGGGTCCTGGCCGAACCATCGAGGGGAGCGGTGAAACACGCCCCAGGCATGGTCGTCGGTCAAACAACCAGAGTCCCAGCCCTGAGGGCCTAGGACCGTGGGCCTCTGGCCGACGTATCTGGAGAGCGCCGTTCCCACAACGCTTCTGACCGCCCACCAACATCGCTAAGTACACCAGGGAGACAAACCCCAGTATTTGGCTTGAAGATTTTTGGCTCGCCTGTCGAGCTGGAGGGGTGGATGATGACCTTTTCATCATTCAATATCTCCCCATCCGCGTGGGGGAGCATGTTTAGGCGTGGCTCGAATTCGTCCCGCACGACAGAATCCGTGACTGGGCGGACCTCAAGAGGGTCTTCGTCAAAAATTTCTAGGGGACGTATGTCGGCCCTAGTAACTCCTGGGACCTCAAGAGCTACCAGCAGGAGCCCAGCGAGTCCCTACGGGATTACATCTGCATGTTCTCCCAACGATGCAACTCCCTCCCTGATGTCGTCGACGGGGACGTCATCAGCGTATTCCTCTCCGGGATGACCTGCGAGTCCCTGATCCACCAGCTTGGCTGCCTGAAGCCCCGTACCACCCGTGACCTGCTCGACGTCGCCACTAACCACGCCTCCAACGAGGAGGCGGTCAGAGCAGTCTTCAACAGAGGTCGGGACAAAGGCAAGGCCAAGCGCGCGGACCAAGACGATGGCCCCTCCACACAGAGGGGCAAGAAGAACTAGAAGGATCGGCGCCAACCGGACAACACCACGTTGGTCACCGCAGCTGATCGCACGGGAAAGCAGCATCAGCAGGGCCTGCCTAACCACTTCAACAAGCTCATGGATAGACCGTGCACCAACCATGCCTACCCCGTCAAACACCTCTACAAGGACTGCGAGCTCCTCAAACATTTCCTCCGATAGGCCGGCGGGCCAAAAGGAGACGGCAAAGAGGTGGCAGCCAAGAAAGGAGGTACGGCGGGCAAGGACCGAGACGGCTTCCCCGACCCTGAGGAATGCATTATGATCTTCGGTAGATCCGACGCCATCTAGTCTAAATGCCAGCACAAAGTGTGCTATAGGGAGGCATGTGCCGCTGAGACGACCGTCCCCTCCTTCCTTAGCTGGTCAGAATCTCCGATTACCTTCGATCAGAGGGACCATCCCTCCCACATCGTGAGACCGGAATGCTACCCGCTCATCGTCGACCCCATCGTCCGCAAGAAGCGCCTCACCAAGGTGCTGATGGACGGAGGTAGCGGCCTCAACATCCTCTACGTCGACACCCTCGACGTGATGCGCATCCCCCGGTCGGAACTCCACCTAGCGGGCTCTCCCTTCCACGGGGTGATCCTGGGAGCGCAGGCATACCCACTCGAGCAGATCAACTTGCCCGTCACGTTTGGCAACCGAGCCAACTTTCGCTCGGAGGTTCTCACCTTCGAAGTGGTGGACTTCCCAGGGTCCTACCACGCCATCTTGGGGCGGCCATGCTACGCCAAATTCATGGCAATCCCCAACTACACCTACCATAAGCTGAAGATGCCGAGACCGAATGGCATCATCAACGTGAGCAACGCCTTCTCGCACGCCTTCACGTGCCACCACGAGCATTTTGAGCTCACCACCGTGGTCATCAACTCATCCGAGCTCCCGTGGCTCGGGGAGTCATCGACCCCAGCAGTCCCAGACTGCAACAAACCAACCTCCTCGCTGGCCTTCCGCCCGCTCGAGGAAACCAAGGCGGTGGGAATCGACCCCACCGACCCGACCAAGACGGTGCGGATCGGGACCTAGCTCTCGGCCAAATAGGAATGCGAGCTCGTCGACTTCCTGCATGCCAATCGCGATGTCTTCGCATGGAAGCCATCTGACATGCCGAGCATACCGCGGGACATCACCGAGCATGCGCTGTGCCTCATCCCGGGCTCAAAGCCCGCTAAGCAACGCCTGCGCTGTTTCGATGATGAGAGGCGCAGAGCCATAGACAAAGAGATCGCCAAACTCCTGGCAACCGGATTCATTAGAGAGGTATTCCACTCCGACTGGCTTGCCAATCCCGTTGTTGTAAAAAAGAAGACCGGGAAATGGAGAATGTGCGTTGATTATACTGGCCTCAACAAAGCGTGTCCAAAGGATCACTTTCCTTTGCCGCGCATAAACCAGATAGTCGACTCCACCTCGAGTTGTGAGATCCTCTCCTTTCTGGATGCCTACTCAGTCTATCACCAGATCATGATGAAAGAGTCCAATCAGCTCGCAACCTCATTCATCACCCCGTATGGTTCGTACTACTATGTAACCATGCCTTTCGGCCTAAAAACGCTGGCGCCACCTACCAAAGGTGCATGTAGCAATGCTTCACCAACCAAATCGAACCGCTCGATCAGCCTGATCAAGCTGAGCGACCGAAACCAACAATTGCCGCCTATGTTGACGACATAGTGGTCAAAACGACTCAAGCTTGTGACCGATCGCAAACTTGGCCGCAACGTTCGCAAACCTCCGAAGGTTCAACATCAGATTGAATCCTTAGAAATGTGTTTTTGGGGTCCAAAGGGAAGCTGCTAGGATACATTATGTCCGAGCGCAACATCGAGGCTTTGGTAGGGCCCCATACGCAACGTCAAGGGCGTGCAAAGGCTCACCGGCTATCTGGCCACCCTAAGCCAATTCATCTCCTGGCTTAGCGAACGGGGGATGCCACTCTATAAGCTCCTCAAAAAGACGGACGCCTTCGTCTAAACTATGGAAGCTCACCAGGCTCTGGAGAGCCTCAAATCATCCCTAATGTCGGCACCAATCCTCGTCGCTCCCGAGCGAGGAGAAGCCCTCCTCCTCTACGTCACGGCCAACAACCACGTGGCAAAGCACCGCCCTAGTCGTCGAAAGGGAGGAGCTAGGACACCACCTTAAGGTCCAGCAGCTCGTATACTTTGTCGGGGAGGTACTCACCGACCCCAAGGTCCGGTACCCCTAGGTGTAGAATCTCCTATACGTCGTGCTGATGGTGACCCGGAAGCTCCTGCACTACTTCACCGACCACGAAGTCATGGTCGTCACTTCATACCCGCTCGGGGACATCATCCATAACCACGACGCCGTGGATGGATCTCCAAGTGGGCACTCGAACTCATGGGCCACGACATCAGGTATTACCCCGTACCGCTATTAAATCTTAGGCTCTTACGGATTTTGTCACCGAATGGACAGAGGTGCAGCTGCCGACCCCGGACGTCACCCACGAGTACTAGACAATGTACTTCAATGGGTCCATAATGGCACCTGGCTCGGGGGCTGGAGTGGTTCTGATCTCCTCAGACGAGTGTAGGCTCCGCTACGCCATCCGCCTCCATTTCTCAGCCTCAAACAACGCCACGTGGAATACGAGGCCCTCATCAATGGGCTGTGCATCGCTATCGAGCTCGGACCAACGTGACTCTACGTCCGCGGTGACTCAGAGTTGGTCGTTGACCTGGTCATGAAGGAATCCTCCTACAAAAGCCCCCTCATGACGGCATACTGTCAGGAGGTGCGCAAGCTCGAGGACAAATTCCAGGGGATTGAGCAACATCACGTCCCTCGAAAGGACAACGATGCCACCAATTTTCTCACAAAATTGGCCACCAGGCGGGATCCGTCCCCGAGCGGGATCTTCATCAATGATCTCCTTGAGCCATCCACCCGTGTCATGGAAGGTCCGATCTAGACACACCCTGATGCCAAGCCGGTGCTTGGGGGCTCTGACCCTAGTGCCTCTATGATGATGTCACCCACCGACGTCGTCATGTGGGCACTCGATCAAACCGACTGGCGAGCGCCGCTACTCGCCTACCTCCTCGAGGAGATTCTCCCATCCGAAAGGACCAAAGCGCGACAAATCACCCGATGCACCAAGACCTTTGTCGAGATCAGAAACAAAGTCTACAAATGAAGTCCGTCGAGAATACTCATGAAGTGCATCTCGACCGACCGAGGGAAGTAGCTCCTACTCAAGGTCCATGCCAGAATTTGTGGACATCACATGACACCAAGGTCGCTGGCTAGAAAAGCCTTTCGCCAAGGTTTTTATTGGCCCACTACACTATGAGATGCGGAGGAGGTCATCCGCAGGTGTGAAGGATGCCAGTTCTATGGTCAACAAACCCATTTCCCAGCATAAGAGCTCCAAATCATCCCCATCACCTGGCCATTCGTGGTCTGGGGCCTCGACATGGTAGCACCCCTCAAAAAAGGCCTGGGCGGCTTCAGTCACCTACTCGTGGCGGTCGACAAGTTCACCAAGTGGATAGAGGCCAATGTAGCACCCTTGGTGTTACGAGCTTGCTTAGCACCGCGATTTGGGCCTAAGAAAAAATTTTGAATCGAGTTTTCTCGGGTTTTAATTTAAAACGTACTTGAGGCGATAAGCGAATCCTGTGTGATTTAGTTTCGTGGACTCAAATAAACGCTCAAGATAAATTACGCGGTGCGTAGAAATATTTAGAAACGTCCGATAACGATTCTAGCAAATAAATAGCGAACGACGTGTTTAATTGATTAAACACAAAAAAAAATTATAAACAAAATACGATACGACTGGTATATAGTACTTAAGTAAAAATTCAGAGTATGATTTTTGGTTGCATTTAAAATAATAATGAAAGAACCGCTGACCATTCAGCCCGCCTACCTCGCCGGTACGACGCGCGCGTTACGTGATTAGACTGAGCTCGCTGGCCGGCCGCTGCTGCTTGTTGGCTGCCTTCGCGTTCCGCCACGTTCGAGTCGTCCCGTCTATGCACTGCCCACATTGATGCCCGCGTGCGCTCTACACCACGACGTGTACGTTTACCTGCGTCCGTGTCCTCTCTTGCGTCGCGTCCGAATTTTGATGAGCGCCAGTCGAGCAGGTTCCTTATAGCACCGTCGAGTAGCCACTGCCTCCGTTGTCCTGTCGCTCTGCAAGGCTTCCAAGGCACGCCGCGCTATCTCTGCATTGATGGAGATGGCCGAGCCGTGTAAATGTCGTCACCCTATTTTTCTCCATCTCACTCTCTCGGTGTCTGCCCCTGCCTGCCTCGGCTTGTCTCTGTCTGCCTTGATTGCTTTTGTCTGCCTCTGCTAGTCCTTGCCTGCCTCTGTTGTCTCCGTGGCGGGCGAGCAAAGCTTCAAGTCATCGCGTTCCCATGCCTCTGCCTCGGTCTGCCACTGTTGTCCTACGCCTGGCACTGTGCTGCTCGTGTGCGTGCGCCCCCTAGATAGTTGGGCAGTGCGTTGTCCTTGTTGCTGCTGCCCTCGTGCGCCTGTCTGCTGCCCTCGTGCGCTTTAAGTCAATGGTTGAGCTGCTGCTGCCACGCACTGCTCTCTCTCAGCTCTCGCTCTCTCTTTTCGCTCTAGAGCACGCACAGCCTTGGCCTTGAGCTCTGAGCCGAACTCGTCGTCGTTGTTCGCCGCCACATGCCACCGCTGCTTGGGCTAGGGCCTGGCACGGGTGGGAACACAGCCGATGGTGGCCACCCCCCCTGCCAGCATCAACCCCACCATGGCGCATCCGAGCCGCCCCACCGAGCCCCGGTTCACGCTGGACCCGCTGCCCGGCCCCATGGCGCCTCCTCTGCTTCAGTCCGTACCGGGGCCAGGCAAGTCCGGTTGCAGCCGCGCGTCTCCCTGCGCCGTCCTATCGCTCAGCTTCCCCATGCGCGTGCGTGCCTCCGTGGCCGCGCTAGAGCAGCAACCAGTGGCGTTGTCCACCCGAGTCCCCACCGTGTTGCCGCCCCTCCCGCGCCGCCTGCCTCCCGGAGATGCCCTGCCAGCGCTGCACCACCACCGCCTCGCCTTCCAAGCCCTGCGCGCCCATGCTCCGCTGCCGGTGCCGTGGAGCCGCCCTCGCTGGTCGTCGTGACCGCAGCAACTCCACCACCGGCGGAGCTCCTCAGCTCCGTGCGCTCTTCTCCTAGAAAAAGGGAAGGAAGGTGAGATGGGTGAGAATCTAAGACAAAAATTTATAGAGTGTTCTTACTGTGAATATATGACCCATAGGAATAGTGCTGATTGTATGGCGGGGTGATTAGTTAGAAGCTCAGGGACTGATTCACAAATGTACCATGCCCCTACCTGTGCTGGGCCGACCTGTGATCGCCCGCCTGGGCTGCCTTGGCCGCGTGGGCTGGCTGGTGGGCCGCTCGGGCGCCAGCCGAGCTTGCCACGCCGCTTGGCAGGCCTGGGCCATGCGGTGCACCTGGGCCGCGCATTCGCCGGGCCGTCGTTGGGCCGCTGACCGTTCGCCCCATGCTGGGGCCGGCCGGATGTCTGTGCGCCTAGGCCGCCCGCGTGGTTATCGCCACTGCTGGGCCGCTTTGCCACTGTCGGCCCTTTTGTTCTAGAGAACATTTAGCTAATTTAGTTTCAGAGGTAAATTCGTAAAATCAATATAAAATAGTATAGGGATCTAAAAATTATGAAACCAATTTTGTTAGGCTCCTAAAATCATGATCTACCTATTAATATAGTTTGTTCACATAGGGTGATAATATTCTTGGAAGCTATATAATTAATTTAAGGTACTTAATATTATAAAATATAAACTTGTAGGAATTTCCATGATTAATTGGTAATATTGTTGAATCTGAAATTTGTACAATAGGGTCCTAGCAATATTAGGTACTCACTATAATTTTTGTAGCTCCAGAATAATTAGTTTGCTAAATAGATAATGATGTCCTATTGCGAATAAAGATTAAATTGATAGAATAGAAATAAAGAAACAACCTTGGTTTATATAACTAAAATACTTGTTGGGAAATAACGTCTTATCCGACAATGTGTATATGTAACCTAAGTACGGTCGTCGTTAGAACTAGCCGTTAACTCAAGAGGCGTAAATCGTATTTTACGAGTCACGGTTGCAATCGATTAATTATGTCTTTGCATTGCATCGCATTGCATATCGTATAGGTAGATGATGGATCAACGGATCGATTGAAGGATGATTGGGAATCCAAAGATGGTGTAATGGTATTCGCTCCATGAGATGATGCAATGGGCTTTCTATTCAGTTGATGGTGGATGATTTGAAGATGCAGATACTAACTTTTTAATATATATCTTACCCAGGCAAGCCCCGGTGCATAACTCCTACTCTTCTGTAATTTAAATTATATTTGTGCATTAAGTTTGAAGGAGTTGAATGAAACCCACTTGCATATATATATATCCTATAAGTCTTACTAGTATGATAGGATCGTGTAGATTGCTATGCTACAGGACTCTGATAGAAGTCAAGTGATTGCCTATCACTCGCGAGAGATAGGAAGTATATTACTGTATTATTATCACTTGGAAAATATAAATGGTGGAAAGGAAAAATGATGACCGGGCAGGGATATGGTTTGGGTATTAGTGGGTGTAAGAGGTTGTGTCGCCGTGGACGCGGGGCATGGCTTGGTTACACTATTTTCCCTGTCTGTGTCGGTTAAGGACCGGTCGTTGCATAAGCCATCGAGGCAAGTTACAGACTTATTATCCCGAGCACATACTTGGGTATGGGCACTTGGAAGACTTGTTGCTCTATTGTCGCGGATCCGGCTCTTTCCGGACCGACTGTCAGGGTTTTATTTTGGTGGAGGAGGTCCTTGCACCGCACTGAGTTCGGGACTAAGGGGGGGGGCTTGGAGTCCCAGTTTGGATGGGGACCTGGCCACCCAGGACAGGAGAGTGATGGGTTCATCTTGCTTGTGCCTCAGGGTTTTATTCCCCCTGTTGCAGGTGGCAGGTGGATGCTAGAGCTGACTCTTGTGTGTGGATACCTCCTGGTGGGCTCAGAGAGGGTTTCCTTTACGTTGCGATCGTAGTTTTTATTTATAACCCTCACTAAATGTTTTTATAAATGAAAGTTTTATAATATGTTGTCATAGTTTATATATCACTGCTTTATCATGTCATGATTAGATAATTATTTCCGCTGTAATTCTGATCACATGTTATATTCCGCTGTTAAATTAAATTGTTCATAACTCTGATAATATGATTTCATTCCGCTGTTATACAATTACTATTATACTCTAATGCTGTATTAAAAGTGATGTAAGAAATGATTAAGAATGATGTAAGCTTTATTCTCTCATTTGTGATCCTGATGGCAAAAATGTGGATTTTTGGGTTCTCCCCTGGGGTGTGCCCGACGGAACCGAGTAATTTAGTGTTCTCCTTTGGGTGCTTAGTGTCTACTGGAAGACGAACACTCCTGGGAGGCATTAGATTAGGTGGTTCTACCACAGCCAAGCCCATCACCAACATCTGCTCCGAAGAAGCGGTCAAATTCTTCCACGACATCATCTATCGGTTCGGCGTTCCTAACTGCACCAACACTGATCACGGGACTAACTTCACCGAGAAGATGTTCCTGGACTACAGTGATGGATATGGCATCAGGATCGACTAGGCCTCGGTCGGACACCCACGTACTAATGGTCAGGTCGAGCGTGCCAATGGCATGATTCTCCAAGGACTTAAGCCACGCATCTTCGACCAACTCAACAAGTACGCCAGGCGATGGGCTGCAGAGGTCCCAACAATCCTCTAGAGCCTGAGAACGACCCCAAACCGATCCATAGGGTTCACACCCTTCTTCCTGGCCTACGGAGCTAAAGCAGTGCTGCCCTTCGACATCGACCACGGCACCCCAAGAGTGAAGACTTTCGACCGCGACCGAGCCACGGAGGCTCAGCAAGACGCAATCGACCTGCTCGAGGAGGCCCACAAGATAACCATAATCCGCTCTGCTCGCTACCAGCAAACTCTCCTCAAGTACCACAAAAGAAAGATCAGGGGGAGGATCCTCGAAGTCGGTGATCTCGTGCTCCGGAGGACCCAATCAACGAAGGAAAAACACAAACTCTCTCCACCATGGGAAGGACCCTATACAGTGAGCGGAGTGATCCGACCGGGCGCTTATCGACTGAAGGATGACAACGGCAACGTTCTCAGCAACACTTGGAACATTGAACAGCTACGTCATTTTCCCCCTAAATTCGGTCTTACCGCTTTTATTCAATACTTGCTCCTGTAAAGCACCCCAGCCCGAACATTTTCAGCCCGGGTTGCTCGGGGGCTCCATGAGGGTAAATACTAAATACTACCTCTCTTTTTTACTATCACATGGTAAAAACTTTGTCCCCGAACGAAAGCACATTCCATTCCTTTGATTACCCTACATGACTTTGTTCTTACTCCCAACCAAACGCACTCCGCCATGACCTATGGTTAAGAGCAGCCGAGCCCCGTGGGACATGCCCAGGTTCTTAAAAGCTGCAGCCTATAGAACGAACGGGCAGGTGTGAAAAAGAAAGGATAAAAACAAAGCTATGCTAGGATAAAAAACAAGGAACGGATAGTGATTCTATAACAAAAATAGAACTGATGTATTCATTGATACAAAAACTATTCACACGGGGCTCCCCACAAAATTAACGATTACAATTGCTGACTACTTCTACTCCAAATACTACTACAGTCGCTCAACGGCATCAGCTGACGCCAAAGTAGAAGCCACGACACACGCCACCGGACATAACCACCGCCGCAAGGGCCTCGCCCGATTTTGCTCCCTCGACTTCGGCGAGCGCAACGCGTACCTCAAGGGACCCGCCCGGTTCCACTCCCTCGACTTTAGTGAGCGCAACGGGTACCTCAAGGGCGTCGCACCCATAGATGCTCAGTAGAAGAGCATGGAGCTCCTGACCTTCTCATGCAGTCGAGGCAGCTCCTGGGCAGGGACACTGTCACCGAGGTATGGCCACCATGGCTAGAAGAGATCTCATCAAACTTTATGAACAGGCCAACCTGAGCAGCTACAGGTATGGAACCCTCCACCAGCATGATCCTAGGCAACTTTCCCTCCGACAAGGCTCACCCGATGAAGATCCACCGAAAAGAATCCATGCACGGCTCCATCCCAAAAAAGGCCTCGCAGATGAATCCAGCGTGCCACCTCCTTCGGTGGAAGCCGCCCCTTCTCAGGCAAAGACAGCGAGCACCGCCTCGGGCAGCCTCCAGCTCGACATTTCGCTCTGGATTCACGAAGGGATCTATGAGTTCTCCCCCTCGCTTACCCTATCTCTCACTTAGGAACCGCTGCGGCATACAGGCACTCTTGGTGAGAAGGAAGAAGGAGGAGAGGCAATGGTTGGAGACCAGGCAAAGCACTACAATGAGAAGCCCTCTCCCTTCCCCTATTTAAGGAGGAAACACGGCAGCTGAAGAAGGGCAAAGGATCAAAGTGAAAAACTCTCTCCCTTCCCCCATTCAATGTGGATGGGAAACGATGGGACACGCCCTGACCGAAGGGACACACCCTGCCCGACAAAACGGCGCCTGGTCAGACGGGACGTGGCTAGGGTATGGCCCACCACTACCGCATGACCAGGCACGGGAACCAAAGCACCACCACGCTCAGGCGGCTCCCCGCCTCCCCAAGCGGGACTTGGAAAAACCCAAACAACGGGATCTCCGTCGGGAGAGACCATCAGGTTTTCTAAGTCAATCGAACGGCTCAGGAAAACACCGAGAGACAGGTAAAGAGCAAAGGGGCGCCCCATGTAGGCCATGCTGACTCTGTCACGAACGACGAGCGCGGGTCCCGGTCGGACATTTCCAATTGGAGCTCTTCGAACCCCATCACTCGAGTCATCAAGGTAACATTACCAACCCCCACTATTTCTTTATAGTCATTCATACATCTATACACGCATTCATTCCATACGCCCGCGCCCCCCGGACGATTCGGGCATGAATCGCTCGGGGCCTTGGGAACTAAGGCATCGCACATGTGGCTAAATGCATCACAACGCTCCATGTTGCATCACGAAGCGGCAGTTGCCTCATTCAATATGAGCAACGACCGACCGGGGTTCAAAGGCTGGCCCACAAAGGGCTCGAGGCCGCCTTGCGTCAAACAGAGCCAGGGAAGAAAACGTAGATGAGCCCCGTGCGGCCCTCGCCTAATCTGCCCCGAAGTGGACAGGGTCATCTCAACCTTCTCGTTCGATCCTAAACCTCTGCCAAACCCATAGAATCTCCATCGAGGGGAGGTCAGCGGGCCACCCGGGTCGGTCTCCAGAATGACCCAAGCATCTGTCGGGTTGTAGGTAAGGGAGCAGTAGAATATCACAAGAGGGCTATGCCGACCCCATCACGAACGACGGACCCTGATTCCACTCGATCATACCCGTTAGCGAGCTCACTGAGCGCGTCACTCGAGCCTGAGCGATCGAGGCAAGCGACAAAGCTCAGCCCCTCCGGTTATGAGAAATGGAGGATGGGGTAACGCACAAAACTCAAACCGACCCCTGCCAAGCCCAACGGGGCTCAAGGGCTCAAGACACCTAAAAACTAACTGCCTCGGCTGTGCGGGCTGCACCGATGCCAGGATCCTTAAGCTCTGCCTCACCCGATCCCAAGACTAACTGCCTCGGCTATGCGGGCTGCACCGATGCCAGGATCTACGAGATCCGCCTCGCCCGATCCCAAAACTAACTACCTTGGCTGCGTGGGCTGCACCGACGCCAAGACCCGTGAGCTCCGCCTTGACCGATCCCAAAACTAACTGCCTCGGCTGCGCATGGGCTGCACCGATGCTAGGATCCACGAGCTTCACCGCGCCCGATCGCAAAACTAACTGCCTCGGCTCGTGGGCTGCACCGACGCCAGGATCCGCGAGCTCCGCCTCAACCGATCCCAAAACTAACTGCCTCGGCTGCGCGGGCTGCACCGACGCCAAGATCCGTGAGCTTCGCCTCGACTGATCCCTAAACTAACTGCCTCGGCTACCGCCAGGATCCGCGAGCTCGCCTCGCCCAATCCCAAAACTAACTGCCTCGGCTACGCGAGCTGCACCGATGCCAAGATCCGCGAGCTCCGCCTCGACCGATCCCAAAACTAACTGCCTCGGCTGCGCGGGCTACACCGACGCTAGGATCCGCGGGCTCCGTCTCGCCCGATCCCTAAACTAACTGCCTCAGCTGCGCGGGCTGCACCGACGCCAGGATCCACGAGCTTTGTCTCGCCCGATCCCTAAACTAACCGCCTCAACTAAAATGCACGCACACACGCCCACTAACAAAAACCCCCAGGTGATTGAGCTCGAATCGCTCGGGGGCTCAGAGGCTACACCCGTGGGTGCGCTCGCGTGCACCCGCTGACGAAACAAAAACTTCCCCCACTGGCAACATGAAAAAAAACCCGGACGATTCTACCCGAATCGCCCGGGGGCTACACCCGCGGGTGTGCTCGCGCGCACCCACCATCGAGATAAAAATCCTCCAGACGATTCTAACCAAATCGCCCGAGGGCTCAGGGGCTCCTGTCGGGTTCATAAACCCGGGGTCCCTCATGGACCGGCTTCCCAACAAAGGCTCGACCCAACAGACAAACGTTGCGAGCAACGCGCAACTCATGGGCCGGCCCAAATACCTAGACGACAGGCCAAAAGGACGATCCAATCTCCAACCAGAAGGTCCGCCAAGGAGGAACGTCGCTCGCTTCTGACTCCGTCCCACCTCTTCGACCGGAGCGCTCGCTTCGGTCTCCAGCCCGCCTCCGGATGGCCTCTCCGATCGGAAGGCCTGGCCAAACACCGCTTCCGACTCCGACCCGCGTCTCCGAACAGGAATGCGCCGAACCCCTGCTTACAGCTCTTCTTTGACTGGCACAATCAGAGCCGACTGGGACCAACCGACCGAAGACGCCCGCTCGGTAAGGACCAGGAAACAGACGGAGAAAGTAAGGCAGCGTACTCAAGTCAACCGCAATACTGAGGACCGTACCATGTACACCTGCAGGATAGTACCCTGCGACCTCCCTGACATGACAGAACCCAAGCAGTATTGTAGGCGCCGACATTTTCCCCTACGGTGTTGTGGGCGCCATCAACTCCCATACCAGACAAATACGGTAAGGCTCCCCCACGTGCCTCTGAGATGTCGACAGTGTTGTGGGCGCTGGCATTTACCGTACCAGGCGAACATGGTAAAACCCCCTGCATGTCTCTCGGCATCAATAGTATGGCAGGCACCGACATCTGCCATATCAGAAGAAGACGACGCAACCTCCCACGTGCATCTGACACTAAAAAAGTATTGTGGGCACCTACCATCATCTTGTATCCGCCGGCGTGGGCAACAAGACTTAGTAAGCATACGCACTCTCTCCCTCTCACTTGTAAGGCCATCCTCTTCATCTATAAAAGAGGATGCGCTAGTACACAACAACAGAACTATCAGGTTCAAACTTCGAGCACACGCTCGAACACATAGCACGTAGCGGAGCTCTTGTGACTCTCGACCCCTCTAACCTACCCTCATCTTTTTCCTTCTCGTTTGTAACCCCACTTCAAACTTCGAGCACCTAGACTCAGGAATAAAGTCACTGACCAACTCAAACTGGACGTAGGGCACGTTGCCTGAACTAGTATAAACCCTGTGTCATTGAATGCTAGACCACCTCCGATTACAACGTACAACAAAACCACAAATATTTACGTGTTGGTCAATTTCTGCACCGACAATATTTATGTTCATAGTTTTAATGGTTACTACAAAAGTTTGTTCCAACTCCTAAACGATTTTTTTTACCGCAGATAGTACATAGAGATAGATACTCAGCTTGTTCGGTTGGCTTGTGCTCGTCGTAAATGATCGTAAATTTCTAGCCGGAATAATATTTTTCTCTCACACCAAACCAGCCAGTAGTATTTCTTCACGAAATAGCAACGAACAAGCCCAGCCAAACGAACAGGCTGACTATGTGCAAACTTTGCTGTTCTTAGTCTCTGCTTGCACTTCATGCAAACAAATTCATGTTTGTAGTTCTTGTTTTTCAAATTACGGCAATATTATCTTTGAAAAAAAATATACTGCAATAGTCCTTTATACACTTCGGCTTCTTCATCAGGCACCTTCAATTTTCTTGTTCCCAAACAAGGCCATAATGCTTCTTTCTGAGACTCTCAATGCTGGATATTTACATTTCATTGTACAGCATTTTCACGCTCCAAAAAAATGGCAAACAAACAGCCTATAAATCCAATACCGCACCTAAAATGAATAGTAATAAAACTATAAAACTATGAGAATTCCAATTCGAATTCCAAAACCTGAACCTATTCCTGCAACATACACAAGCCTTTCCTGCTATTTACTTTATCCTGATGGCTCCCGCTGCTGGAGTCCCCTTGCCGGGCATCCATGGGAGCGGCCAGCCAGACCCTTTCCCCACTGATCTCTTCAGCGCACCAACGTCTTCCTCGTCCGAGTCATCGACGTCGTAGTCATCGTCGATGCAAATGCCTTTCCCTTTCGTGTCGTGCTGTCTCACGTCAGGCGTCGTCCGCTCGCTGAAGCTCTCGTACAGGTCAGGGGAGTGGCGCAGCAGCTCGCTAGCTGACCCGTACCCCATCAGCCGGTGCAGCCGCCCCACGGCTTTCGTCCCGTCGAGGGTGTCGAACGACGTGTTCCTCGAGACGGGCAGCCGCTGCTCGTCCTCCGTCGAGTAGCTGCTGAGACCGAAGGCATCGATGAACGGCGCGAACGGGTCGGATCGTTCGTCGCCTTTGCCGCCGTGCAGCTCGGAGCCATCTGTGCTGCACCGATCGACGGAGTCCTGGTAGGCCTTCTTCCTGGCCGGGTCCCTGTAGGAGTAGGAGAGGACGGTGGAGCAGGAGCCACAACGCAGCTTGCGCACTGTCTTGGTCGAGACGGCGAAGTCGGCGGGCACCTGAACCAGCTTGAAGCAGCTGGAGCAGACGATGAACGGCGCGCCCTTCAGCACCGGTAGGCAGTGGTTGCGGGGCGGCAGGCGCCGCTTGGGCTCCTTGCCTGCCGGCGGCTTCCGCGGCGCGGACGGCTCCTGCGCTCTGGGCCTGCAGCAGTATCCTCGGCAGCTGGTACACTCCGGTTTGCCGTGGTGGCGGCAGCAGCCGTGCTGGCACTGCCTCGGCTCCACGTTACGGCAGCACGGGTGTGCTCTGCACTGGCGGTAGCGCCGTGACGGCAAGCCACGGGGAGGAGCAGCGGCTTGACGGGGTTTCAACGCACGAGCTGCGCTACCATGGTGACCACGGTGACCGTCGGTAGTAGCAGCGGCGTGACGAGCTCTGGCAGGGAAGCCCGAGGCCGCCGCCGCCGCCGCGCGAGACACGTAGCCTTCTTGCTTTGGAAGACGAGCAGGGCGCGCGCGTGGCTGGTTGAGCTCTGGGGACTTGCTGAAAAGTTCAGAGAGGTCGCCTTTCAGCTCATCCACCGTCTTCAGAATCTTCTTCCGCAAGGGCCCCAGATGTTCTACTTGAATCTCATGGCGAGATGGGCTTGGCGCCTTTTCCCCGCCAGCGTCATCATCAACATTTTCTTCCCGTGCAGGCTGAGCAGCTGCGGGTTGAGCTGATGATTTCGGTGCAAGTTCTTGGCGACGGTCATGGTGGTACTGCGGCTGCACTGCAGCTTCACCTGAATGTTTCTTTCTGGCAGCATCGGTCGATTCGGCCTGGCGTTTCATCCCCTTGTCTGTGTCATCCTGCAATTCAGGAGAAGCATCTTTGTTTCCTCCGGAGAAGCGGGCAGCACCGACGCCGAGAGAACCGGTGCCGGGCTCTGCACCTCCGGCATCTCTTGGTCCGCAGCCTTCAGAGTCGTCACGGACTTCCTGACTGGCCGCGCTCTGTTCGTGCTCCCTCTTCTCGATCAGTGCCACTTGCTCAGAAACACGATTCCTCGCCGGCACAGGACCACCGGACTCACCCCGGCTCGTCGTGTCCGCGCCTGGACGCCCGCTACCCGCGGTGGCATTGGCGTCAGGGGTGCTGCTGGTGCTGGCAACGTCGCCGGAGCCACGGCTCCTCGCGGCGGACACGAGACCACCGGACTCGCGCCGGCTCGTCGCGTCGGTGCCCTGGCGCCTGCTGCTCGCGGTGGCGTCAGGAGTACTGCTGGTGCTCGCGACGTCACCGGACCCACGCGTCCCGGCCGACACGAGAGCGAGATCACCGGAACCGTGCCGGCTGCCTGTCGCGTCGGTGGCTCGGTGCCAGCTGGTCCCGACTTCCGGAAGGGTCGGGGTGCCGGACCTGCTGGTGCTCGCGACATGAGGAGTCGTCGGGGTGCCGGACCTGCTGGTGCTCCCGACATGAGGAGGGGTCGGGGTGCTGGACCTGCTGGTGCTCGCGACGTCGCTGGCGTCCAGGTGCCTGCTCTGAGGAGGCAGCCCGCTCCGGGACGGCGACGCCCTGGCCGCGTCTCCCGCGCCGGTGCCGGTGCGGTTCTTTGCTGCACGATCGAGCATGTACGGGAGAATATCCGTCAGAAACCAAACCAAACCAAAACCTCTGAGAGCGGAGCAAGCATCCAAATGCGAGCTCCAGGAATCGGAATGGGATTGGGACGTGAGGTTACCTCGAAGGGTGGTGCCGCATCCACCGCATTGGTACACCGGAGCGCTGGGCTCCTCAAGAACGCAGTGGCACCTCGGACACCTCACGCGGCGAACCGCTCTGGCATCTGAATTTTCCATGGGCCGGTAGGCCCCAAGGACATCCGGAGGACGGGACGGAGAACGCTGCCTGTGGCGTCAAAAGTAAACAACAGGGAAACACCATCAGTGTTCTGTTCATCAGTTCATGTATCTGTCTAAAAAAATTGCGCCTTGTAACTGAAGAGATTAGCGGACATTGCTTGCTATCAGACAAATTCCGTGCTTGTATGTAACGACGTCTGGTAGGCAAAGTCTGACTTAAGTGCGAATAATGACACAGAAAGAATGGTAAGCATAAAGCATGTACTAATAAAAGCGACCGCTACGTTTGAACTGTTCTTTTTTGGGTTTTCGTATCATTCAGGAGGAAACGTTTGAACTGTTCTTTTTGGTAAATATACTAACTGTTCTTTTTCGTATCATTCAGGAGGAAACGCTCATTTGCTGCCACTTTAAAAATAAAATAAAAAATGAGGGAAGCAATAAAACAGCTGTTAGCCCACTGGCCATTTCAGTTAGCTTGTGCTACTTAAGTACAGGATTCCAATTTCCAGGAGAGGGGCAAATTGCTTACTAGTAGTACTCCTAAGTAACTTGTGTTTGAACAGAGCAAGAACAAAACAAGGCAGAGAAAGCAGGTGTTCGACGATACAAGCTCAAGGTCCATGCGCATTCCAACCAAGTTCTTCAGATTTCTGCCCTATACTGCATGCAATCCACGATGAAACCGGGAATTGCAGAACACTCTAGAAGGGAATCGCATGCAATCCGAAGTACTGTAGGAGTACTAGCAAGAAAAAGCAGAGCAGCACGCGCGCGCAAGAGAGAGAGGCACGGCTGGCAGGCAAGTCCAAGAACGGGAATGGGAACAGGAACAGAGCCGGGCACTCACCTCTCCTTTCCCCTTTCCCTCGTTGCTCCTGTAGGTGCTGCTGCGCCCTGTCCGTCGTCCCGTCACCAACTGGTCCTCCAACTCCAATTCTCCGGAGCGCCTCCGCTTTATACGCCTCCTCGGGCTCCAACTCCAGGTAGTTGCGCCCGCCAACCCGGCCGAACAATTCGCGAACGGGAGACGGGATGGGCGCCGAGTCCGCTGAGCGGCAGCTCCTCCGCCTCAGCGGATATACGTGTGTGGAGAGGCCGGGGCCGGGGGAGCAATAGTAGAAAAAGAAGATGGGAGGACGCGCGGAGCAGAGGGTGAGGTCATGGCGCGTGCTCGGCAAATATTTATACGCGGAGGCGGAGGAGAAAGGGGGAGGAGGGAGCCGCGGCGGGTGCGGGCGACCACTTCAACGACAACGAGTGGTCTGGTGTGGTGGAGACGTCCACTGCCTGGGTGCTGGGGCCCTGGGCCCTGGGCCCGTGGGTGAAGGAAGGAGGGCCAGGTCGCCCTGGGACGGAGGAGGGGACTGGGCGAGTGGCGGGAGACCGTGTCGCCGACGTCAGTCGCGGGTGCCCACCGCGTCGTCTTCTCATCTCAGCACGTAGGATTGGAACCGTATCCCTTCTGGATGCTAGCGTGGTGGATGGCCCACCTCCAAGCCGAGCCGAGCGTGTGGTGTGGTGGTGACCCGGTGGACCGGACTGGACTGGCCCGCGCGCGCGTTTTCTCCGGGAGCGCACCGGGGGGGCGACCGCGACGGGAGTAGCCGAGTAGGGCTGGCACCGGCAGGCGGCCGACGCGGCTGCTTTGCTCCTGACGGCTCCGCGGCCCGGGTGGGGATTGGGGAAACGCGAGGCGGCGGCCAGGCCCCAGCAGCGAATTGTTTGCCCTCTGGCCGGGCCCCGGGCGAGGTGGGCACGGCGCGGTAGCTGGAAAGGTTGTGAGGTTTCGTAGACGCGCAGGTTTCGAAAATGAACTGGGGCCGGCACGGCGCGGTCCAACCAGGCGTCGTTCGTGCACGCGCTCCGCGAGGTCACGTACAGAAGAGAAAAGGCAGGCAGCGTATCATATCACATGCCATGATTGTGCGCCGGTCGGACGGACGGACGGACGCATGAGTAGCTCGTGGTCCGTGGAGGCGTAAAGCGATTGAGGACTCCACCCGGCTTCCGGAAGGTGTACTCCTACGTGTACATCCATACATATGGCAGCTCAAGTTCCGTTCACAGCCTCACAGCCATTGCGCACAACAAAAGAAAAATCATGAAATTAGGCTTAAAATTTTTATCTCTTAAATTAGTCACAATTTATTATTTTTTAGTCTATATTTAATACTATATATATATATATGTGTGTCAAACGTCCGATTTAGTAGAGAGTAAACTTTAGGAGAGAAACTAAACCAGGGCTGATATAGGCAAATCAAATGTCACAGTGGACCGGTCTGACACGTACTAGTACTATATTTCCCTAAAAAAATACGGAGTACTATAGTTGCTAGTGCTCCTATTTTCACCTGAACCCACTCGAGAATGACGAATGTGCATGCGCGTTGAATTTCTTTGTCTTCCTCGCGCGCCTTGCCTACTCGTTTTGGCTGGCCCAAAGAAACGTGGCATGCCGGAGCCTGGAGGGTGACGCCCCGGGTGACGCCATGCCGGAGCCTGGAGGGGAGGCGCGTTATCCTGTACGGGCGGCCGGATCCGCCCAATAAATGCGGCCGCGCCGAATGGCCTCGAGCCCTCGAAACGGAAAAAGGCGTTTGTCAGCCGGTAGTACCCCGCAGTCGGTGCCTCGGCGGCGCAGGTCAAACGCACGAGAAGAAACGACAACCAAGAGAGCAACGGCAGTGATGAGTTACAACATCGTCGTCGGCCGCCCGGCGCACGTGTGGCCGCGCCCGAGCACGGACGGTGCCGTGGCGTGTTTCCATGTGCCCATCCCCAGCAGATCCACCTACACTCTGCAAGGGCAGCTGCGCTGCGAGAATTGTCCAGTTACAGCCAGGGCGCACCGCGCGCCAACCCCACTGGCCACGGCGGAAGGCAGCTGCGCCCAAGCCACACGACCTTTTCAGCAACGCTGCTTCTTTTCTTTTCTTTTCTCTGTAGAAGAAAAATATATCTAGGAGTAGGAGAAATAGCTTTTTTGCCTCGTGTCCATAATTATTAAAATGGCGGTCTTTAACATGTTAAATTTTAGAAGTCAACCAAGCATGTCCTTTGTCCCTAAACTATCAAAACGACAATTTTGGACCCTACACTTTATTTTTTGGTCTTAATTTCATCAATGAATTTTATTAAACTTTCTTTTGACCTAATTTCATTCCTTATTCCTTGTGTAACTCTAGTGTTGTTTTTCTCATCTTACATGACACATGCACATTTTCATGCCTCGTCAGCTCCAGCACCACTAATCATCCTACGTGGCACCATCGTTTGAGGATGCAACAGATTGTAGAGGCAATGCACCGCGTTGAGTTCGCGAAATTTTTTGGCTTTGGCTACTGTAGCACTTTCGTTTGTATTTGGCAATTAGTGTCTAATTATGGACTAATTAGGTTCGAAAGTTTCGTCTCACGATTTCTCACCCAACTGTGCAATTAGTTTTTTTCGTCTACATTTATTACTCCGTGCATGTGCCGCAAGATTCGATGTGACCCTTTGGGGTGAAAAATTTTGGGAACTAAACAGGGCCTCAAAGGTCTCCTCCACCGCCCCACGCATTCTTACCCTGCACTTGTCCTATCATGCATAGTCCCCGAGCACCATGTATTCCATGCGCCGCCATTTTGCCTCCTTTGATATTCACCTTGTTCCTTTGGTTGGTTGGTCTTTGGCTTTTTATGAGAGGAAAACACTTTTGTCCCAGTTGAATAAGCTCTAAAAAAAACCAACAAGCGAACGGGGTAATTGTTGTTCTCCACATGTGGACATCGATCGTGTGCCCCACATGCGTTCATCAAACCTTGTCGTGTCACCAGCGCATATGCCAACCTCTCAAGCTTGACACACCCAAGGTCCTCTCAATGGCGACCGTTCGCCTTTGTCTGTGGTGCGGAGTTGACAACGTCGCCCATAGTCACCTAAGTTTTGAGATGCCAGGGTCCTATAACGAGAATCAATAAACCTAGTAATCTTCAGCCTATTCGTTTTTTGGATTGACTTTGACTTATAAGTCATGGTGAAAGTATTCTTTGGTTTGGTTTAGTGTGAGAGAAAAAAAGGCCATAACGCTGCCGATCACCCATGAAGCAACATTCTTTGGTGATAAGCCAAAAGCTTATAAGCTGAATCTGTGGTCGGAGCGCCGAACAGCAACGGGGGATCAAGTACATGTCTAATTGGAGCATCTTTAAAAAGAACCAGACAGGAGACACTGCCAATTATACTTAGATTGAGCAATCTCCAACAGAGCTTTGGAAACGAACAACAACCAAAGATAATAAAGTTAATTGGAGCAACTAGGACTCCCTTCTGCACAAGTTGTTTCGTTTTGTTCTAGTACATAGGTTGTTGCGGTTCTAATTCGGGGAAGGTTCTTGTTGACTCTGTCTATACAAATATATATCGTTTTGAATAGAGTCAGCAACTTAGGAAGTTAATGTGCAAGTTAGACCAACGGTTTAGATTTTCATAGTACGTTGGGAAAACGACTAGTAAGTTGAACGATTGAAAGCGATCTTCTTACGAATCAATCAACTACACCATGTCTGATCCTTATGTCACTAGGCTAGGCAAATGTACTAGATTAAGGGCCTGTTTGGAATGCGGGATTTTTTTTTTTCCATTTCTACGTTTTTTCTGTGAAATTAAATCGATTCTTGTGAAATTTCTGTGTGATTTCTGTAAAATTCATGCGTTCTAAGTGGATAGGCGAACTGAGCTACCATGTCTGTCTCAGCACGCAAGCGCGCGCCAGTGCCTCTGGTTACTTTGCCGATTCGAACAACATAATAAAAAAATGGACACAAAGTGTCAGTGTGAGACACGAAGTTGTTGTAAACAAGTGAGTGAGAAAGCCATACAAGCGCAGTGTTAGCTAGCTGGGCTAGAACACGGCTGGGCTCGGCCCAGCGCGTAGCTGGGCCCCTGCCTACCTGGGCTCCTCACAACGACGGGCTCCCCATGTCCAGTGAAAACTCCGCTGGCGCTGCGCGCTGCCGTTGGTCAACAAAGGTTTCCCGCGAGTCGGAAAAAGATAACGAGCATCGAGCAGATCCAGATGGAAACAAAATCGACCTGGCGGCTGAGCAGGCCCTGGCCCACCGCTTGACACTGACCGGTGGGCCCTCCTTCGCCAACGTGCCTAGACTGGCGTGCGCCATTTCGGAAGCCACGCGCCGTCGCGCCCCCATCCCAGCCTTCCGCTTTCCCCTCCCTCCTTCCTCCTCGGCACTCCCCACTCCCCGCCACCAACCAACCAACCCGCGCGCGGCGCGCCCCGAAGGAGAAGAGCGGGTCGGAGGTCCGAAGTCGGAGCTGAGCGCGCCCCCATCTTCCATCGGCGAGAGGTAGCACCGCGGAATTCCTCCGCTCCCTCCTTCGCCTGCGCCGCATCCCGCATCTTTTTCGCGAGTGTTTCGTCACACACAGGGGTTCCCACTCGCTAGCGATCCGCGGGCTCCGGAGATAACGAACGGTTCGATCTCTTGATCCTGGCATGTTCGCCCGTAGTTTTCGCTTGATCGGTTCCCTCGTTCGATTCCCCCATGCAAATCCTGCTGTCCTATTTTTTTTTTGGCGGATTGGTTGCTTGCGCTGTTACGATTTTGTCATTTGGATGTGGGCATGTGGTTGTGCTGGGAAGCAGAGCAGCGATTTTACCAATTGTTTGATTGCCTTGGCCGGAGCCGCCGGGCTGCCAATCGTTTGCCCATGCAGGTATCTGAACTGCGCTTAATTACGAGCTTGTTGGCAGCCAGCCGAGCCGGGATCCCACAGACCCACACTATGTGATTTCATTTGGTGCAAACTAGTAACTGCTACAGGATAGTATGTATAGGATGATAGGATTGGAGAGTACATGCCTAGAGTATCTCTTAATGGCGTCGCTAGGATAGTCAGATTAATGAGGATTTGGTAAACCTTTAGAATATAAGCATAGGTCCTGCTTTGTTAGGAAGCAAAAAATCATGTGATTTGTTGCTTTCCATAAAAGCAGGGGTTGTGCCTCTATTCTAAAGTTTTGGAGCTAAGTTTTGGGAACTGATGGTCCTTGCTTTGCTCTAAAGCTTCATTCATTCATAGCTGTGGATGTGTCATGGTGCTCCTAGTCTAATCCCTGGTGGTCTGATCTGTCACTACTAAAACCGTCACGCCGTAGGGATTAACAATTTAATTCGGTGCCATTCAAGGGATATCGGTTTTAGCAGTGGCAGACCAGGCATTAGAGTTTATCAAGATTCTCAGCACATTGTTCATGGTTCAACTTCATTACCTATAGGCTGTTAAGGGCATGTTTGGATGACAGTCTTTTAAAGAGTCATGATATCAACAACTTGTTTTATAGAGTAGGTGCATGGCATCCCAAGTGTATTTCTAATCTATGACTCCAAAAGGCTACAGTTTTAGAAATATCTAGATTTTTAAACTACAAGATTTGTTACTGCATCCAACTATTTTAGAAAACCACTGTAGTTTCCTAAAACTCCAAGAAAACTTAGTGTTCAAACAGCTCCTAAGTTGCATACTTACCCATTTGCTTGTTGATTGCTGCGCTGGAGTTTCTAATGCACTAGGCAAGCGGTGCTGATAACCCAGTGCTGTAGAACGTTGCCTACTTATGGAGATTTTACAGCATTCAGCTACATTTTTTATTCGCAAGATAGCATGTTTGTTTAGCTTTTATAGCATTGTTCAGGTTTTCTCCTTTTCTTTTTTTGGTGTGGGTGTGTTTGGGAGGGGGTGTGGGGTTATCAGATATATCTGCAATGTCAATGAATGTAGGAATCCTAGTAAGGCAACTAGTTTCATGAACTTTCTAGGATTTGTAACCTGTTGTTGTAGCTTTCTCTGTAAAATAATTCTTTTCAAGCTACTGTATGATAAAAGATGGTTTTTTTTCCTGTTCCTCTTCTGGTAAAAGGCAAGGCTAACCAAATATCTACTTTGTCTTCAGCTTTGTCTGTTTCAGCTTCATGAGTTCTGGGAAAGCACTGGCATCCAATATCCCTTATTCAACAGTGAACAGCAGCAGCATCTTTCTCTGCCTTTTCGTGGGATACTTGGGAATTCCTGGTGGAAGGTTCAGTGGAGGAAGCCTAATTTATACACTGTGATAGAAGCTTGGCCTAAGAGTTTGTAGGCTTTCAAGCTTTTGAAATGGTTTCTTCTCAGCCATCCTCTCTAACTGCAATCCTCGCACAGGGCCCCAACCTCTGCCCAGTAAAGATACTTCTCCCAATGGGCCCTCCAGATGTTGTCTCCTCAGATAACATCGAGTACGATTTCTCTGATGTTTTTGGTTCCACCCCAGTCCAAACACCAACAAACCTTGGTGGTCTTGGTCCGGACAGTCCTTCACCTACTGTTGAGTCCAATGAAGAATTTTACAGTGATCCTATTATCATCATCAACCGATCCCATTCTCTTGTTGGTCCAACATCACTTGTTAGCCGCTCCTTGCGACTTAGCAAGCTTAGTCTAGGAAAAACTGAGGGATCATCGGAACTTGTAAAGTGCCTCTCAGAAGAAAAGGAAGGGGACCAAGGGCAGCTCAGTGATGAAGAGCTTGGTAATGCTATGACGGAGGATGAGGGCGTTGGGCTTGATGACTTCGAAATCTTGAAGCTTGTTGGCCAAGGGGCATTCGGTAAAGTATTTCAGGTGAGAAAGAAAAACACCTCAGAGATATATGCAATGAAAGTTATGAGGAAGGACAAGATATTAGAAAAAAACCAATCTGAGTATATGAAAGCCGAGAGAGAGATATTGACAAAAGTCGACCACCCTTTCATAGTGCAGCTGAGGTACTCATTTCAGGTAAACTGTCTGTGTGCATACTCTCATCCTTATTCACTGTACAGAAAAAAATATATTAAGTTTGGTGAAATTCTAGTACAAATTTTTTATTGTAATGCTCTAACTGTGCAGACGAAATATCGACTTTACCTTGTCCTGGACTTCATAAACGGGGGGCATCTTTTCTTTCAGCTCTACAAGCAAGGATTGTTTAGGTATCTTCCATTTTTCGCTAGGTAGTTTTATTTGCCAAAAGGTAGTAACACTAGTACTGAAACTAAACTGGTTTTACATAACAAGGGAGGAGCTTGCACGAATCTATACAGCTGAAATTGTATCTGCCGTAGCGCATCTTCATGCTAATGGAATTATGCATAGGGATCTCAAGCCCGAAAACATCCTTCTGGGTGCTGATGGCCATGTAAGAATCACTGACGATGACTGTCAACCTTCCTTTTCCAGTTCCTCATTTTTGCTAACATCTCGTCATTCGCCCTACCTTTCTAGGCCATGCTCACAGACTTTGGCCTTGCAAAGGAATTCTGTGAAAATACCAGATCAAACTCGATGTGCGGCACTCTTGAGTACATGGCCCCGGAAATTATTCTTGGCCGGGGGCATGATAAGGCTGCTGACTGGTGGAGCGTGGGAATCCTGCTCTTTGAAATGCTTACAGGCAAGGTGAGTTGCGAGGTTCAGAACTTCTCAACAGATGTTGCCATCTCATTTGCTTTTGTTTCTAATTATTCATACCCTTGGCAACACATTGCAGCCACCATTTGTTGGGAATAGGGACAAAGTTCAGCAGAAGATTATAAAAGATAAACTGAAGCTTCCTTCATTTTTGTCTAGTGAAGCTCATTCCCTCCTGAAAGGCGTAAGCTTTTACATCCATTTCCCTTGATTGCGTCATTCATTTAATCAGTGCACAAGCGTTAGCTTAATTTGATCTCACGTTCTCTGTCCCCTCCATTTTCCAGCTCCTGCACAAGGAACCCAACAAGCGGTTGGGCAGCGGCCCCGGAGGCAGCAATGAGATAAAGAACCACAAGTGGTTCAAGCCAATCAATTGGAGGAAGCTGGAGGCCCGGCAGATCCAGCCAAGCTTTCGGCCGAATGTAGCTGGGCTTACCTGCATTGCCAACTTCGACGAGTGCTGGACGAAGACGCCCGTGCTGGACTCTCCGGTGACCACCCCCGCTGGCGGCGGGCACAGCCACTTCGCAGGCTTCACCTACGTCAGGCCTGCACCGATCCTTGAGGAGGTGAACGCATCCGGCTCGAGGCTGAAGGACTAAGGATGTTTAGCGCATTGAAAATGTGCTTAAAATTTTGATCGAGTGACATGTTATGGAACGCGACTTATGTGCAGAAGAGACGCTGGTTCTGTATCGTCTATTAAAACATGTAGCGTTAGCATGGAAATACCGGATATGGACAATTAGCTCTGGTTCTAGCTTTTGTACTCGAAAATATGTTCATAAGGTCAAATATGATAATGGTAAATGTTAAGGCGATGTTGGCACTGTTTGGTTGGGACTTGGGAGCTTCTCTCATCCTTTGATCGGCTTTAATCACACTATTAGCCAAGCGAAAGTCACCTCCATCCACTAAAAGGAAAACGCCTGCACCCTAACATTGAACATTTAAATTTTAGACCAAAAAAAGAAAAGAAAACGCATGTACCCCAACATGGAAATCTAAAGAGGAGGTTTATTTAAATAGAAATTCACACAATTTACTCGTTAAATGGTATGCATGGTGACTTTGTTTGGTGGATTTAGAGGGAGCTAAAGAGAATGGTTTACTTGTTAATGGTATGTGCATGGTGACTTCGTTTGGTGGATTTAGAGGGAGCTAAAGAGAATGTTTATTGAAATAAATAAGGAAAAACATGCAAAATAGAAGATGATAATTAAAAAAAAGAAATTTCACACAATCTACTCGTTATGTATATGGTGGTTTTAGAGGAGGCTAAAAAGGAGGATTATTAAATAAATTAAATAAATCAGATAGAATCCGTAGGAAAAAATTTAAGTGTGTGGATTGATCGTATTACATGAGGAAGTAGATCTTTAGAGTGGTTTTAGAGGAGGCCAAAAAGGAGGGCTATTAATCGCAAAAAAAGGAGGGCTATTAATTAAAGAAATTACATGATAGAGGAAGTTGATCTTTACAGCTTAGGACAGATTATTATCCTCCGAATGCGATACAAATAAAGCCCCTAAGTATACGTAGCAACATTAAATGTAATATATTTATCCTAAATGGAGAGAGTAACATTTATCTAAAATAGAACACATAATATAAAAATAATTTTTATAATAAATATTGTAATGTCAGTCTTTGCGTTATTACCTTCTGATATTCATGATCCAACTTTAAAAACAAAATACTTGGGACAAATCTTGATGAACTCGTGTTTGTGACCGCAAGAAGTTTAACCGACTGATAATAGCCAGCTGTCACAGGATTATGATCGCAGGGAGTCGCTTATCAGGATGCATGACAGTGACACTCGCCATCTGCCACAGAACTGAGACATCATTTGATGAATCTTCTGAATGCAGACAAAGGGTATTGGTGACAGATCTTGCTCAACATTGCACAGCAGAATATGTAGTCAGCAAATAATCTAATATTGTTGAATTGGTATGGCCCCAATTCCAGCCATATATAGATAATAAAGCAAATCATAAACTGAAACTCAGCTGCATTAACATGACACAAGAAAAAAAAAATACACGGCCACAATGGTCGCAATGCAAAATTGGTTGCCAAAACAGAGCACAAGCTCAATTCTAACATCATATGGCAGCACACAGGATTAATAATGCAAAGCTTTGTTTTGTGTTCAGGCCTTCCGACGACCAACTTGCGCAACGAATCCAGCTTTGATTGGAGCAACGGACCTTGATGATCCACACTATAGATAGCAAAAGAAATGGCTCATTACAGTTGGAATCAAATATGAGTCTTCCATTCTGATTTCAAAGAATAGCCTCAGAACTTTGCAGATAATATCAATGTTTTACTCAAACAATGTAGGCAAATAATTCTGAAACTCATCATAGGCTACAAGAATAAACACACACAAGAATGAAGTAGCGAATTTCAGCACGGGAAATGTTTGGTTGGTAGGAGAAAACTCAAGGTTATATTCATAAGCAACAATACCTATATAAACATAAAATAAGTGATAGTGAAACTGATAGCAGATATATTATCGCACAAATTTATGACTCTATTTAAGCCTCAGTAATTGCACTTCTTATCACAGAAGACTAGTCAAACAATGTAGGCAATAAAGTTGCAATTCATCATTGGCAAAACCATATAGTGGCGTGATGGTTCTATGCAAGTGTCAACTAGAACTCTAGAAGTGTTCACCAAGTAAAAGTAACATGGAATGGAAGTGAAATGAAAATGAAAAGGCAACAACAAGAAGGTATAATATTTGGTCTTCCAATATGATCAATGAAAGACTCAGATTTTGCAGATGTTATCACAAACTCAAACAATGTAGGCAAATGATTCTGCAACTCATCATAGTCTAGAACACAATGGCTGGGCCAAACAAGGCCTAACAAGCCAATCCTCAAATGTAGGGAAAAATGAGTACTAGGAAAGTCAGCAAAAATTGTTTCATTTTGAAAGGATCTTAAATATGGGCAAAACTATCTAGAGCAGCAAAATATGAGATGGTAACATTGATAGCAGATAATGCATGGAATGAATTGTGGAATTGTTTGCCTCAGAAATTGCACTTCTCATCAGACTTTCAAAATAACCCTAAACCAAGTTGCAACTCATCATTGGCAGAAAAATACACAGATGATGGGACAAATGGCATCAATTACCAATGTATAATAACAAAAAACAGTCATGGATAAAGTGTAAGGAAACGGGAATAACGAAATGTTCCCAGAGCCGTTGGAAATCTATCACAACAAAACTGCAGGCCCCACATCCTACATGGTTTTGCAAGATATTTCACCTGTTCACAGCGAAGGAAGAACAGACGATTTTCCTTGGACAGAATGGTATCAGGGCTCTTGCATCCATTGCAGATGACATACTCATCTGAAAAATTGAGTCACAGGGAGAGAAACAGTAAACAACCATCATATTTATTCAATCATATCAGCAGTCAGCAGGTATGTTCATAAAAAGGAATGCCATGCCATCTGTTCACAAAGGGATACTACAACCATCAACGCAATCAAATTCGATGACTTACTGATGTATCTCCTCAGGATTGCTTCAAAGTTTTTGGGGGCAAATCTTCCTTTGATCACCAACCTTTGCTGCCCATCAAGTGACCCACTTGTTCCCATTTCAGCAAGCAAAAACATCATCACATGCTCAGGTTGTCTATGCATCCTGAAGATACAGTTAAAAGTCAGTTCATTGTAATTTTAACAACTGGAGCAGCAGAGAGCACTTAAGAAGGTGAGAGAGTATCAGTTAAAAATATGCTTCCACAGTTAGGTTGAAACTTACGTTTTACACAAATCCATAAAATTAACAAAAACTGTCTTCTTTGTTCCCTCCCTAAGAACTTGTGGTGGCCTCATAACGGTCCTACGCCTATCCCCAGCAAGATCTGGGTTGTTCTCGCGAAGAATGTTGAACACTCTGTCCAGCAGCTGCAACAGAAAAAGCTCAAGGTTAAATTTCAGAGACAAAAAGGTAACACATCGCTGTAGTGATTTGGTTCCTCCAAGGTAACACATCGCTGTAGTGATTTGGTTCCTCCAAGGTAGTTATATATTGGAGACCCACAGTGAAAAGAAGTAACCAAAATTAATAATAAAGAATGATGCATATATGAATGCACCCAAACAAACAGGTATTAATAGCATGCAAGTCATAACGACAAAATGTGGTTGTAATGTCATAGAACATTGGAAACATGAAGATGTAAAGCTATGGGGCAATTGTGAAATATAAGCCTCTGGCTACCAAATAGTCACATTTTTACTAATAATAACTAATGCACAGAGATCCATGTTTACAAGGGAAAAATATTTGGCAGAAAATGTGATCACCTCTTCATATTTATAATCCCGGTCAGTTCCTTCCCAAGGATATGTAGGACCACCTCCAAGCTCAATGCCTTCCCCTTGTTCCTCTACAGCTTGATCATCTGAAAAGCAAGGAGTCATACACATTGCAGAAGTAGTCAATGAGAGCAAGGTTTAGATTAATAACAAGTAAAATGCACCTTGAGTGTCCTCCCCATCTCCAAGGTCGGCAATAGATGACTCAAGATCCACCTGAAATTTTCCAGAATGAATAAATGTAAAACCTCGATTCATTTTCTGATTCTTAAGCATTGTCCAGATGAGCTCTAAGTCTATCTGCCGTACCTGCTTCTTCTTTTTCTTCTTCATTCCAGTGAAGTTAAGTTCAGCGGGTTCCGTGACTGCCAATGTTTCTGTCTTCTCTGCAAGCTTGTCCACTTCATCAGAAGGTTCTTGGATGACAACCTTTTTCTTTTTCTTCTTCTTGGTTGGATCAAAGGGGGCAAGCTGTAGGAGAAGAAAAAAATATACATAAACATGTGGTGGAACAGAACCTCAAATCCAGCCCACAACTCGCAAGCTCAACCCTAGCTAGAACCGCATCGAATCAGGGCAAGCAGCCGAACGGCACTAGAACTAGAACTAACTGAAACCCCCCGTCTCGATCAGCGCAGCGACGGAGAAAGAACCAGCTCACCTCCGAGGCCTCCTCCCTCCTCTCCGGGTGCTCCTCGTCCGCCATGGCTGACGCGGTCGCCTCCGAGACGCTTCTACTGGAACCGAGAGCTCCGATCCCTGCGACGGCACGAAGCAGGTTAGATCGACCGCGGGGCGCTGGTTCGACTTTATCGATGCGAGATGCTCGGGTGGGAGTTCTCACGGGCGGAGAGCGCGAGCGAGCGAGCGAGCGACGACGGTGACGGCGGCGCGGTTCTTCGAATTAGGGTTTTCTCGGTGGAGATCCTTTCGCCTTAGCCTTATCTTTTCTGCTTCTATATACTCCTCGGAGATCATCACGGTAATGTAAGGGTTCTATACGCAAAAACGCCTACCGCTGACCGCCTCAATCTCAGCCGCTTGATTTTGATCGGACGCGCCCTCGGGCAACCTCATGGTGCTGGACTTGGAGAAATATGCTTCTGTTTGGAGGCTCTTACTGAAAATGTCTCTCTCAACGTCAACCCGAGCCGTTGATTTACATCGGACGCAGTACAGCTTTCTTGGAAAACTCCCTTACAAAGTTGGAATTGCCTTGCGCGTTACGCCGCCGTCTCCAAATTTCTGCTGCCCCTCGATCCCCTTCCTTCCCAGCACCGGCACGGCAAGACTCAAATTGTTCGAGGGCGCATGCGACGACGGCGCGCTGAGTGCTCCACCCTGTATCGGCAGCGGCAGCGGCAGCAGCAGCAGCAACGGCAGCGATCCAGTTTGTTCTTGTTTTTGACTTGTTCAGTATATGTTACAAACTGTATGCTTGTGCCAATTGAGGAGCGGGGTGAGCGAGACTCAGGCCCTTTGGTACGGCTCTACTCCTAAACTCTGGTAACTTCATCAAAAAAAATTCAGCCAAACACCTAATGAGGGCAACGGATCGGGTTTAGGGCGGATATCCGCGGGTTTCGGGTTCTGCAGGTTCGGGTTTGGAGATGGTTTTTCACCCACGGTTTTCGGGTTTGGGGCCCCGAAACCAATCGGGTTCGGTTTCGGGTTTGGTTTTCCACCCGTGGATATCCGAAATAAATCATTTATAATTAAAACTCATGTTTTATAATATACTAATAATAATTTGTTTACTTAGATTATTAAATTTATTTAAAGTTGACTCATGAAAATATTTATTATTTGTTGCCTCTTATTTATACATGTGAATATGTGTATATATATCCGCGGGTTTCGGGTATCCGTTCAGGTTTCGGGTATCCGTTCGGGTTTCGGGTATCCGCGGGTTTGGTTTTGGTGATGGATTTCCACCCGAATCGGTTTTCGGGGTGGATTCGGGTTTTGATTTCGGGTTTCGGTTTTGGGTGCACGGAGACCCCACCCGATCCGAACCCGACCCGTTGCCATCCTTACAAACACCCCAACTCCAAAACTCCATGAAGCTGCCAACTCCATAGAGCTGTAGTGCAAATGAAGGTGGAGTTTTGGAGCACCTCCTTTAGGCCCTGTTTGGCATGGCTCCACTCCTAAACTCTAGCAACTCCATCAAAAAATTCAGCCAAACACCCTAACTCCAAAACTCCATGGAGCTGCCAACTCCACGGAGCTGTAGTGCAAATGAAGGTAGAGTTTTGGAGCACCTCTTTTACTGCTCTAGAACAATCTCTTTTGAACCTCTTCGTGGAGTTGATGGGTAATTACCCACCAATGCCACTGGTTATACGGAAAAAAACGTTTCGCTTCTATTCTCGAGTCTCCCCCGCGCATCTCATTTTCCTAGTCCCGCACCTCTCTCTGTCCTGACTCTTCTGGCGAGACCGGCGTAGTTACGGTTTCCGCCGCCGCCAGGCAGACCGGTGGCAGCAGCGGTCGACGACGCCGCGTCGATGAGGGCCGCGGTGAGGCGGCTCAGCTTCGGCGCGGCGACGGCGGAGGAGAAGCGGGACGCCGCGGGGGAGGTCGCGAGGCTGGCGCGCACGGACGAGCGGACGAAGTGCCTCCTGCTCGAGCTCGGCGTCGTGCCGGCGCTCCTGGACATGCTGGCCGACGGGCGGAGCGCCGCGGGAGCACGCGTGGCCGCGGCCGGGGCGCTGCTCGAGCTCGCCAGAGGGACGCACAGGTTGGTCGGTCACTGAGTTCTACTTCTCCGTGCTTGTTGCCTACCTTGCCTGCGTGCCTGCCTTGGCGTTCTTTCCTCGAGATTCTTCTCGTGTGCAACTTCTTTTGAGAGACATGTTGTTACTAGAAACTCTTTTGGGCAGGGGAAACAGAGTGGGTAGCGTAGTATGGCTCTGCTGCATGAGATTTGAATTGGGGAAGCAATGGTCTTGTCCCAAAATTCAGACAAAAAGAGGCCACGTTTTTGGATAGTGTCTTTTCGAAGATGGTGCTTGAACGTTTCTGTTCCGTGGTGTCCTTCCTTTCTTTTCCTCACTCAAACATGTTTGGTTTGCTTTGAATTTGAAATCCACCTATTGTTCAGACTTTGGAGTCAGCAAATTGTGTCTCAAGTCCCCCATCAACTGCTATTTCTCCAGGAAAAGAAAGAACTCTTGACGTCAGAAAGTACTTTCATTTCATATCTGTGACAAGTAGTTCAAGTCGAACCAGGGGCAACAATGGCAATCTACCATCAAACTCATCTTTTCTGGAGCTGCGGACACCCTCCCAGCCAAATATCCTCATCAGACAGCTCCAACTTCACCCAGAGCTGGATCCACCTGGAGTTCTGGAGTGGAGCAGCTCCACCCAGAGTTGGAGTCATGCCAAACAGGCCTCAGAATCAGGTGATTATCAAATGCTCTGAAAGATGCAACTGTAAAAAGAATTTGCAATCGAGCTGGCACCTGTAAGCACACCATCACCATGGAACAAGCCTAACAATTTCAAAAAAAAATTCACGAATGCGCACGAGAGTGCGTATCTTTGCATTAGAAGAAGTAATGTTTATGTTACAAGAATGCCGTAGACGGCAGTGACAATTGTTTGGTGACTACATTGTAATTAAGCACATCGATTGTGGTGTTAGCCATAGGAAAGGGTCGCCTAGGTCGTCACGGTGGGGAGCCTCAGACCATGGTGGCCGCAGGCCGCCGCGCCACCCGTGTTCCCCTTCCTCTCGCTTCTCGTGAACAGCTCATCGAACGCCTCTGCGTCATCATTGTTGGATAGGTCGGTGAAAGAGCTTGTCGAAGGAGCGTCTTGATGCCGAGGAGGGTGCGGCGTTCACGGCGGCACTCCGGCTTAACGCGAGAATTTCCCCCCTCTTGGAAGCCGGGACGTGGTCCACCGCCGGCGATGCGTCGTCTCGCCGGATTAACACCGGCGGCTTCTGGCGAGCTCCGCTGCTTTGGTGGCTCTTTGAGGATCGGTGAAGGCGTTTGGTTTGAACCTTGGCGTGACTCTCTCAAGCGACGCGCTACTTCTGAGGTGTCGGCGCTCGCTGCTTGGTGGGTTGGAGGTGGTGCTTGTTCGTGAGACGCAGCGGCGCATGCAGTCACATCCACACCCATGCGCGGCGTTTCATGAGTCACGCACTCACGATCCGTGGTTCCTGGGGGCGTTGCCGACATCTCGGGCGAGGCGGTTCTGCTCCTGCTCCGATCAAAAGCTGTAGTTACCTCTCGAAAAGGTGGAAGGCGAAGCGTGTTCACCAAGACTCAAATTTCCCTGAAGGTCTGCTGCTTTCGGTTCTGCGCGACTTTCTTTGGGTTTGTCCTCGTTGTTGGGGCAGCGTCCTTTGTCTTTGAGCAAAGCGAGTTCCACCACACGCTCAGGGACGACGAGGTCCATCCCTCCAAGAGCGATTACATCCGCTCCGTCGTGTCGGGCCGAGGCCTGTGGTGCGTTTGGTAGTCGCGCCTCTAGCACCATTGGATCTGAGTCCGAGTTCTCCTTCTCGGTGGCACTGTCCCCATTCCTGTGGATGATTGAGGACAACATATCAGCTTCATCCGTGGCGTGATGATGCTGCAGCCGTTCCCCCGGTTGGACAATGCTCATGAGCCGGGGTGCAGCTGTTGCCATGGCCGGCTCAGTCGGCGCGGCCAGCGAGAGGCAGGCCCATCTGTAGCCGGCGGCCGCGGTGTTGTTGACAGGCGGCTCCCCATCGACGATCCCTCACGCGGTGCGGAAGCCCTGGATGCGGTGTACGGCCCCCCCGGAGAAGTGGTGTCGATCCGGGTTGCCGTCGTGTCCGTTGTCCCCATCCTCAGACTCAGGTGGGGAGGGGGGCGGCGTAGGGTCATCGGGCTCAAAGTCAGTGACATTGTTCAGGTGGACGAGGACCCGGTAGTTGAGTACCTTCTTCCTCCTGATGTATGGTGGTAGGTTGCCGAAACCCGGAACGTTGCTGACTTGAATCACCTCGTTCTCCACGATGTGTAGCCAAACCACCTTGGGGGCGCGTGGGTTGGTCGTCCAGGCCATGATCTTGTAGGCGGAGAGGTCTGCCTTGGCCGCCGTTGCTTGGTTGGTGGTGTAGAGCCAGCAGCTTGGGGCCAGGATCTTGGCCACCGTACCCTCAGCCCATGCGTGCGGCGGGATCCCCTCGAGCTCCAATGCCACTTTGAACTTCATGATGGCCGCATCCGCGTGCGCCAAACGCGTCCATGGCAGTAGCGCCAGGTAAGTGCTAGCGATGGGCAGTGGAGTCGCGGCGAGGATCCTGTCCCTGGTTGCGGTGGAGTGGCACTCAATGAGGAAGTTCTCGGGGTAGAACGGCTTGATGGAGAAGGACCCTTCGTCAACACCCTGAATGGCCCGGATGCCTCGGGCTACGTCGTGAGTGACACCTCCCCGGTGGAGTCCGCCACTAAGCGCGATGATCGCAAGCCTCGAGCCCTCCTCGGTATTTGCCGATGGCGGCACCCCTCTGGATGATCTGCAGACCTCGAAAGGCCGCACCTCTGGGTGGCTCGGTGGTAGTGGCTCGCGGTCCTCCGGATTTGGCTTCCAGCGGTTGTCCTGCGTGGTCTTTGTCGCGGTGGCGTCGAACCACTCGCTGAGAGGCCACTGGAGTCCGTCCATCGTCTGGCCACGCCTTGCCCGAACAAAACGGTCCCACGCCGGGCGTCCGCTTCGGCGCCATTGTTTGGAGAGCGTGCCGCTTGCACTCATCGCCATGTGGTTGGTGCGGCGATTAGACGATCGGAGGGCGCCGGCGGTGGCGGCGCGGTGGTTGTAGGAGAAGCGGTTGAAGCACCGGCCTTTTCGAAGACATCGGGATCTTCTTGCGTTACGCTGCCGTTGTTCTCCCCAAGGGGTTCCCGGCGTCGCCTTGGCGATTGAGCACCTCCCGCCGCCGTTCTTCGTCCGGCGGGCGATATCGCGCGCGGCTGACGCGACGGGAACACGCGTCGCCCAGCGCCGATGAGCGGAACACGCCTCCCTCCTCATGCTGTGGCCACCACCGATGAATGATGGCGGGCGGCGGCGAGCAGACTTACCGCGCACGGGCCGACGGAGACTTTCGAGGCGCTGATGGGCGAGCGCCCGACCCCCGCGGCCGCCGTCGTTGTGGTCTAGCTCCGTGGCCGCCGGCCGCTGATCTTGTTTCTCCAGCCGTCGCGGGTGGCGAGGCTTCCTCCGTCGTTTCCCCCTTTTTCGCCGCTGGCGTTCGTGGATCTGGATCTGTTCCAGATCTGCGGCCTCCGCCGGCTGTGACTCGACACGGTAGTGTGGCTAGGGAGTGGCCCCTGCCTCCAAGGCTACACGTGCGGAGTTGCCTCGACAGACGGCGTCGCCGGCGGAGCCCTGGGGACGCGGCGCAGAGTCGGCGTTGGTGTCTCCGTCGGAGAGGTCAGATTCCGAGGACCAGCGCATGGCCTTGGAGCGCCCCGGGGTGGAAGAGGGGTAGTAGGGGATGGCGTCGGGGGAGAGGGAGGCCTGTCCCTTACCTGAGGGGTGGCTGGAGGGGGGGTTGGTGGCCGACGGCTCCGGGGTGGTGGCCGGCGGGCTGGGTGGGGGAGGGGGGCGTGCGGACGCCATACAATTTCAATTTTCCAGCGGAAGAATTCTACACTCACCAAGATACAGAGTCTCAAACTTTCAATGAGAAAGCTCAGTTCTTTCTATCTGAGGCTGAATGCACCTGATGCCAACCACGGGTTTACATGAACTCAATCATAAATTAGCTAACAAATCAAATGAGCTGCAACTGGCAGCAACCGATGAAGCAAACAAACTCCGCTGCACAAGATTACACTGATGGAGGGTTCGACTCCTTGGATTTCTCATCAGACGACGCGCGGCTCTCCGAGGTGGACTGGCGGAGCCCCTCGATCATCCTGATCACCTCCTCCATTGCCGGGCGCCGGTCTGGCGACTTTGCCGTGCACACCATGGCTATCTGCAGCATTTGTACCAGCTCCTCCTCGATGTTCTGGTGTTTCATCAGCTCCACGTCAAACACCTCGGCCGTCCACTCCTCCCGGACCACCGAGTGCACCCATCTCGGCAGGTCAACGACATCGTCGTTCCCCTGGGTCTGGAGCGGGGCTTTTCCTGTGAGCATCTCCATGAGAAGGACACCGAAGCTGTAGACGTCAGACTTTTGGGTGATCTTGCGGTTCTCGACTGTCTCTGGAGCGCGGTAACCGACCACAACGCGAGATGCGTTGACTGGCACACTCATCAGAGCGCTGAGGCCATAGTCCGAAACAGAAGGATTGTGATCTTGGTCTACGAGTACGTTAGTTGACTTGATATTGCCATGGGTGAGCTTCGCGCCCCCTTCTGCATGTATATGCGCAATTCCATATGCTGTCCCAAGGATGATCTTCACTCTGGAGTTCCAGTCTAATGGTGTCTTCTCAGTAACACCCCGGATACCTGTTGATCAAGAAATGCAGCAAGAAACACTCATTAACAAAACAAATTGATATCTCGAGTTATTTGGCGCAAGTTGCACTCTGTAGCATGAGATTGTCAAGCTATGTAAAAGCAATGCAAGCGCAGCTTCAGTCTTCGGCAAGCGGAAGATATACATATGAAGGTTCTAACCATATTGAAGAAAAGACCCAACTATTATCGAGTCAGTGACATAACTTTAGATGTTAAACTGAGAGAACTATAATAAAATGGCAGAGATACAGCAAGTTATGTGATTCAAACTATGCTTGTTGTCAGGGGTTGGCACTTTTAGGAATGCTGGCCTGTTGCTAGTACTTGAATTGAGTATTGATCAATCACATCAGTAATGTTTTTGAAAAGATATCACATCAGTAATATGTCTGTAGCAGTGAAAAATCATACCATGCAACATGGCTGAAGCACTTCCAGTGTCAATATAATCGTAGACGATAAGCTTCTCATCTTTGGAATAGTAGTAGGCACGTAGCGGGACTAGGTTTGCATGTTTGCCCAACCTCCCGATGAGCTCCATCTGCTGCTCAAACTCTCTTTTCCCAGCCACAACATCTTTTAATCTCTTGACTACCACGACAGTACCATCTTCGAGTATAGCTTTGTAAGCAGTTCCATAACTACCCTTGCCAAGGACTTCTCGCAGAAGCTCTCAATAGATCCTCCAAGTCAAAGCTATAGGTGCAACCCTCCAAGAACACTAACTTATTCTTCTCAGCAATTTGGACGCCACTACTGAATTCTTGCTTTGGCTTCTCACTCCTGGTGGCAGTACCTTTGGATTCCACATCAATCTCGTCCTTGCCTTTCCTCTTTGAAGAGCACACGACCAACACAACCACGACTAGCATCAGCAATGCAAACCCACCAACAGCAACTGCAACTATGAAACCTGTGCCTAGTTTCTTATCATGATGTGCCGAAGGTGGAGATTGAGGCAATGAAGATGATTCAGGTGAGGGCGTTGGTGAAGGAAATGAGCATTCAGCTAGAGGTAGCCCGCACAGTCCAGGATTCCCTGAAAATGAACCCTTCGGAAATATCTGGAGCGAACGAGGAATTGAGCCTTTCAGTTCATTGTTGCTCAGATTTAGTAGTTTCAGACTGTGAAGCTTGAGATCAGGGATGGATCCAGAGAAAGAATTATCTTGCAAATTAAGGACAGTTAACTGAGTAAGGTTTTGTAAACTTGCAGGTACTTCTCCTGTAAAGGAATTGTAGGAGAAGTCTATTACACTGAGGCTAGGGCTGAAGGAAGAAGGCAACCCTCCTGAAAGTTCATTGTGCTGTAGGTATATGGAACGTAAAGAAGGAAGTAAGGCCACATCAGATGGAAGACTTCCAGTCAATCGATTAGACCGCAAGCTCAGTACTTGAAGAGAATCAAGCTTGCCAAGAGTGTTTGGAGGAATTGCTCCGATAAGACCAGCAGCTGGTACCCTCAATTCAAAAACTTGTGACTGATCTGCTGAGCATTTTACGCCATGCCATGAACATATTGAGGCATTTTTGTCCCAGTTGAGCTTGTTTCCATGATATACTGCAGAGACAAAGTCAAGAAGGGCTTGCTTCTCCGAGGCTAAGTCCGCTACAACCAAGGGGTTGAACAACGATAGCAGCAACTGCATCGAGAGCAGAATAAGGAAAGAGCTCCCAAGATTGAGACAATCCATCTGATGAATTTCCTTGGGCAAATTAAATGAGCAGCATATTCAATTGACTATATCAGGCAAAGTAAGCAACCCTGTTCAATAAAAAATAGAGCATAATCAGTGAAAAATGCTACCATACTGACATTAAGATGTCAAATGCAGGTAAGTGTTTCTTCAGAAGGCAACTAAACACATGTGAGCAATCATTGCATGCCCTGGACTTAACCAAAAAAAATGTGTGTTTAGGCAAAAGTGCATGCCTCAGCAAAACGCAGTGGGGTAGCACAATAAACATTCCTTTCCAGCAAGTGACTCATGACACTGACCAAGATACTTTGGAAAACAAGAAATTCCCATCAATGTCTTAATGGTTACAGAGTTCTCATTCCAACCAATGCAACTTACTTTTTCATGGTTTCATTATAGAATGCATGCAAAATGTATCATTTGAAATCAGTATGTATTACAGGCCATTGAGAAATATTTATTCTAAGCTTAATTTTGGTATATATCCCCCTAGGCGCACAGCACAGTAGCTGCTGGGTATTTTACTGAGCGACCTGGCAACGTAAAAACAAGGTACATAAATTCCACCTTCAAAGAATGAAACCCAATAATAACAACAACAACAACAACAATAACATAGCCTTTCAGTCCCAAGCAAGTTAGGGTAGGCTAGAGTTGAAACCTACCAAGAACCCCAAGTCACGGTTCAGTCACTTCAATAACTGCTTTCCAAGTACTCCTATTCAAACATAGATCTCTAGGTATATCCCAAGCTTTCAAATCTCTTTTTATTCCCCCCCCATGTCAATTTCGGTCTTACTCTACCTCTCCTCATATTATTAGCTTGGCTTAGGACTCCACAATGCACTGGTGCCTCTGGAGGTCTCCTTTGGACATGGCCAAACCATCTCAACCGATGTTGGACAAGCTTTTCTTCAATTGGTGCTACCTCTAGGCGATCACGTATATCATTGTTCCGAACTCGGTCCATTCTTGTGTGACCGCAAATCCATCGCAACATACGCATTTCTGCAACACTCAGTTGTTCAACATGTCGAATCTTTGTAGGCCAACATTTTGCTCCATACAACATAGCCGGTCTAATCGCCGTTCTATAGAACTTCCTTTTAGCTTTTGTGGTACCCTCTTATCACAGCGAATGCCAGAAGCTTGTCGCCACTTGATCCACCCTGCTTTGATTCTATGGCTAACGTCCGCATCAATATCTCCATCCCTTTGTAGCATCGATCCCAGATACCGAAAGGTATCCTTCTTAGGCACTACTTGACCTTCCAAACTCACATCTCCCTCCTCCTGTACAACTCCGCTAAAGTCGCATCTCATGTATTTGGTTTTAGTTTTGCTTAATCTAAAACCTTTAGACTCAAGGGTCTGCCGCCATAACTCTAGTTTCCTATTTACTCCCGCCTGGCTTTCGTCCACTAACACTACATTATCAGCAAACAACATACACCAAGGGATATCCCCTTGTATGTTCCTGGTAACACCAATAAAGTCAAAAAAAAGGAACTAGAAAATCGTGGACTTTAGATAAAGAAAGGGAGAAAAAGTGAAATGATCCGGTCAGCATATAAAAGTCAAAAGCATCAACAAAGTAGGCAGAAAAGAAGAAGCAAGAACAAAGCTGGACTCATCATAGCGTTCACAAAGATGAGCATGGCACATCATGTATCTGATGTTTATTACTTGTTCACAAGAAAAGAGTATCTCAGGCTGTCATGGAGAGCATTCTTACACTGAGACGCAACGATATTGAACAAACAAATTATCATGTCGCAACTTTCTGCACTCTTAGCCTCTTAGGACTAACATGGAGCAGAGCAGCCTTACCATCTCATAAAGCGTTCTGCAACTGTGGCAGTGATCATCAAAAAAGACTAATGTGATCTGAGACGCCACTAAAAAAAGTTGAACAAAAAGAGAAAGAAACAAAGGCAAGGGTTTAGCTAATATAACCTAAGCTAATTCAAATGGGAACTCGGGAAGATCCCACTGCCAGGAAGACGTGTATGTGGATGTGGGAAACTACCGCACATGCCAATGTGTGCGGAGATTTACTGCATTGTTTACAGACTACAAGATCTAGATTCTAGAACAGTACAGAGTTACTTAACCTCCACTTAAAGAGACCCTGAGACGAACCAATTCCTTATTCAAGCCAGCAAGTGACCTGGGAGCTGTGCTCAAAAGTCCAAGATCAGCGCCAATTAGTTGTTTGCAAGGATCCACACATTTTTCAAGTGGTAGCTTCTAACTCCAAGTGAGCAACCCAAGATTGACCGCAGGCCATTCGAGGGTACGAGATTAAATTTATAGCTCAAGTGGGACTTATTTTATTTTGAGTCAATTCTAAGCAATAGGAGGAACATGCTACAGGAAGAAGATGAAAAAAAATCATAGCAAAGCAGCTACTGTTTACTAGTAGTAGTTACAGCCCATGTCTAGATCCACCACACAAGTGGATACAAGAACTGGAACTCAAAAGGAGATCCAACGTTTGTCCATTTCAATCAAGGTAACTAAAACAGCAAGACTGAAAGGAAAAGGGTGAAGTTAGTGGAGCATTATGGATGTATGCTGCTCCCAGCACCTGTCGTTTGGCGCCAAAAGACAATATTACTGTAGACTTGCCTAAACTACCGGAAACAGGAAGCTGGAAGCTAAACAGCGCCGCCAGACATCAATCAGTGTAACTGAGCATAAAACACCCATTGATGCAAGCACGGTAAGGTTCAGCCAAAATCATGAGGAAATGCATAGATTTGGGCTCCTATTCCCTGAGTACACACAGGATGTCAAGTCGTGGAAGGACAGGCAAAGCACCAACCTTTCCTCGACGGAACCCCTTGTCAAATTGAACACTGCAGAGGAGAGAAATGGTACGGTTGTGTCAATTATTTAGGAATTCGGCAGGCCAGGTAGTACAACTGAAACTCGAAATGCAAGGGCATAACCCAAAACGTTCACCTCTGCCTTGTCTTTTGTAATGGAAAAAAAAACACAACCAACACGGCTAAAAATCCTCCTGCTCTAAAGTCTAATCAAACCAACCAAATGCAACATGTCCCCGTCCATTTCAAGAAAAATTGCCTAAAGTAAAAGACGAGATTTTTTTTTCAGGGAGGGGCGAAACGCTTAGCTAAGGTATGCACATCCCGCGAAGCGACCTAGGAGGATGAGCGCGCGCAGGAAGAGCAACCGGAATCGCAAAGGAAGCAGAGCTCGGAGCAGAAGGGTTTCAATGGAGAGCCTGAGCAGAAGCAGTAGCAGCGAGGGCAAGGCGGGGTTTACCTCCGCCGGCGACAGCCGCCGGTACAGCGGAGCGCACCGAGAGCCGCAGCAAATGCGCGTGCGGGCTCAGGGCTCGGCCGTGGCGCGCCCCTGTCGGCAGGGCGAGGATTTGCGCGCTGCTGCAGTGCTGCTGAGTGCCGCTGGGGGCAGGGGCTTTGTGGGGAGTCTGGGGAGACGGCAGTCGAACGGGAGAGGTGTGGCTCCCAGGACAGGAGGAGAGAGAAAGGAGGTGCATTTAAGAGGAGGAATGAAACGTGGGGAGTACCAACGCGGTGCGGATTATCTGACTTGCTGCAGTAAAGTCACCGGTGACTTTCCATTACGGGATGCCATCTATTTCTCATCCCACGGTTGGAAAGCTCTTCACTTTTTTTTTAAGAAACATCTCTTCACTGTATTAGTGCTAGCCGTGATACAAATAGCAGCCCATCCAAAGACCGGTTCCCGCAAATGCGTACGGAGCAGGGATAGCTGGCATAATTTACTTTCTTCTGTGCAGCTTATCTTTTCAAAACTTTTACATATGAGCTTGGATAAATATAAAATTTATTTGAAAATTCTAGTCCAGAAAAATATCTACAACTATAGTATCTGATTTTTTCATTTAAAATCATTTTGTGTGAAATTTGCCTCAAATTATCTACCATTACATGGCACTTCAAAACATTATAACTTTTTAAATAATCTTATGAAGATGAAATTTATAAAATAATCTTATTTCTCAATAATACATACGTCCTTTTAGTTCACAATGTTTCTATTTGAATCTATCTTGGCACCGAAATAAAGATAAAAATTTATATGCTCACACAACATCTACAACCCAACTAGTTGAAACCAAACCGTAACTCATCTAAGACCGCAGACATGGCTATCCAGATAGGCTATACACTCTGCAAAGATGGTACACTTTTTCCAAAAGTAGGATATTATCGCTACAGTGTGCTAGATATATGTCTGGGTGAGGGGACCAGGACGAATATATTTGGTGGATATGAGTTGAAAGGAGATTAAAATAGAGCTCAAATGATTTATAGTTTTTGAAATAAAATTTAAAAATAATTTTGAGTACAAGGGATTTTGAATTTGACTTTTCGCAGTGTTATCCTAAACAATAAACAGTCGATCACTTGTCATTTAGCCATTATTCGGTCTAAATGGCCAATTAAACGGGCAAAGCGGTCATTTAAATGGGCTAAACGGTCGATTAAACGGAAACGGTGTACCACTGTGTAGCGTTTACATGGTGTGTAAACGGGCTAAATGATTGTTTAGACGAGCAATGAATTAAAAGGTTATATATATTATTGAGAAGTAAGATTATTTTATAATTTTTATCTTCATCCGAGATTATATAATTTTTTTTTTGAAGTGTCATGTAACGGTAGATAATTTGAGTCAATTTATTCAAACAAAATGATTTAAATGAAAAAGTCATATATTATAAAGTTGTAGATATTCTTGAGGACTATAATGTATAAATTTTATCTTTAGCTAAGCTCATACTAAAATGTTTTTATTTATATATAGAAAAGATAAGCTGTACAGAAAAGAAAAAATTGCCAACTATCCTTGCTCTGTCTAGGAACTGAGCTTTAGGCTGCTATTTGCATCCCGGCTAGCACTACTAAACTGAAGCTTCCCAACCGTTAGATGAGAAATAGATGGCATCCAGGTGATGAAAAGTCACCTGTGACTTTAATACAGCAAGTTAGAGAATCCACAACGGTGGCCCCTCTCACTCTGACCAGCTGGGCTGCCTGAAGTTGGGGTGTTTGGTTCACGTGCTAAACTTTAGTCGATGTCCTATGAGATATTCAGATGAGTATTAAATATAGACTATTTACAAAACTAAATGTACATATTGAGACTGCTTTGTAAGACGAATTTTTTAAGCCTAATTAGTTCATGATTTGACAATGTGTTGCTACAATAAACATGTGCTAATGACGGATTAATTATGCTTAATAAATTTGTCTCGCGATTACTGACGGATTCTGTAATTTGTTTTTTTATTAGTATCCCAACGCCACATGCGACAACCCATGGGACATTCGGCGTGACACCTCTTAAACTTTAGCCCTACGTGACCTTGTTTAGTTCCTCTCCTAAAGTTTAGTTCCTATCACATCGTATGTTTGACACATGCATGAAGTATTAAATATAGACTAAAAAATAACTAATTGCACATATTGCGACTACTTTGCAAGACGAAATTTTGAAGCCTAATTAGTCTATGATTTGACAATGTGGTGCTATAGTAAACACGTGCTAATGATGGATTAATTAGGCTTAATAAATTCGTCTCGCGGATTATTAATAGCTTGTGTAATTTGTTTTATTATTACTGTCTGAACACTCTGATGTGACCCCCACGTGACATTGATGTGACACCTCTAAACTTTAGTCTCCTGATTTTAAACACCGCCGGACACTGTGACAGTGAGTGAGCAGCTACTGTACACTGCACTAGACACTAGTGCTTATAGTACTGCTGAATACTGAACAGTGATCACTCCCTACAATGTGTCTTGTATTTCTTTCCCTGTCTTTTAGCCTCTTTGATTGCAAGATTTACCTTTTCTATTTCCCATGTTTCTCTATAAAAATATACTGTTTTTTGTGAAATTCTTATATAATTCTTATGATTTTTTTCTGTATTATAAAGAAGACTTTAGTGTGCTAAGGTGATAGGATTTGCGGCCTCTAAAAAAAACTTCTATGATCTAAATTTTGTTTCACGAAAATACGAAGCATGTCATTCTAGTATTTAGACACTCGGTGGGGTCTATGTGCATTAAATAAACACATGCTGCTAAATGAGAACAGCTGCTAAATTAATAGGGACATCTATGGTTGGTTTTGGATCCATTAGCACTAAAAATTAGCTACCTAATAGCTAATAGCTGTTAATTTTTAGCTAACTAAATTTTAGCAAGAGATCGTTTTGGATCCACCTCCTAATAGGTAGTTGGATATTGAGTTGAAAGTGCATATGAACTATTAGCATCTATCAACAACTTCAGACTTGCTAATGGAACTAATAGTGAGCAGACTTTCAACTAATAATTAGCCGGTTTATTAGTTGCTAATTTTTAGTGCTAATAGCTCCAAACAGACCCTATATTAAAGGCCTTTTGGATACCAGAGCTAATTACTAGCTAGTTAAAATTAATCCTAGTGTGTTCAAACAGAAGGGCTAATATATGGGCTAAATGTTTAACCAAGTCTCCAACTAGTTGTTAGCCAACTAGCTAGCTTAACTTTAGCTAATTTTTAGCCCAATAATAATTAGCTATAGCTCATCCAAATATGTCCTAACTTCACATCTCTTTTAATCTATCCAAAAAATAGTAATTTGTTATGTTTTTTTTGGAGGATGGAATATTCCTAATTTCTATGCCATTCCTTCTGACTAAGAGCTAATGATCGGTAGGAACGACAAAGCCATAAAAGACACACTATACAGAGGAGCTTTGTAGGATTTTCTCGCTCTTGATTTTGCCATCGATCTTGAGAGTGTCTCTAGTAGTTGTAGCTACGGCTAGTTTTAGTCCCCTGACATATCTCCTATTATATAGTCTATAAAACAGCATCTATCTGTGATTCATCTCTTGACACATTATCCAAGTTTTTTAAGCTAGTCCTATACCATTTTTTCTCTCCGTGGGTTGGACCTTGATAGATGGGTTGCAATCTTGAAAAATGCAAGAGCGATAGACGAAATAAGAGATAGAGGCTAGCATACTTTTTCTTCCCTTGCCCTTCTCTCTATTATGAGGGCACCTCTAATAATGTCTTATGAGATAGCTCGAATCATATTATTTCATATTTAATATATAAAAGACTGATAAAAGCTATATCTTGGTCAAGAGCTAATTTCATGCACATACTTTAAGATTATGTGAAGTTGTCATGTGTGGCTATTAATTAATTATATTATGAGATATGTGCTAATTAAATAAAGTCAATACTATTAGAGAAGTTATCTTAGAGCCAATAACTATCTCATACTATCAAGGATGCTCTAAACATGCGTACTATATACTCAGTCCAATTAAGTCCATAGTCACCTAGCTAAGTAGTCTGCGGCCATTAGTGTGAGAGCTACTCTTTTGGTCCTAAGAGCATGTCAAAAACACTTAACTATAAAGTTGGTCGAGCTTAAAATGATTTGGCTTGTGATAAAGTTAAAGTGGATTTTTTTTGACAAAACGGGTAACTGGTATTGGTAATCCTGAATTTGCCCTCTCTAACCCGGTAAATATGACATCTGGAAAAAAGAAGAAGATGGAAGTCTCTGAAACCTCGACATGATTGCTAACAGCCATGACAAGCTAATCGTGTCTGCTACAGCAGCTTCCAGTGGTACTTGTTCTCCTTCGCCACCGTCACTTCAGCATGCACGACCGTTGATGGAACGCAAACCGTCTCTGCCTGCCTGCTCTACGGACCCATTCTGTTCGCTTGATCATTTCTGTGGCTTATAAGTCGACTGATGCTGTTTTGTTGTAAGAGAAAAACATTATATCATGACTAATAAGCATGGCTGATACGATCAAGCGAACAAGTGCACGGCCAACAAACTATGGATAGGCAGAATCAAGAGGATCCTCTCGCTGGAACTGGAAGTTGCATCTCAACCCGTCGGTTTATGTTCTGTAGCAGATGCAGGCAACAACCACCGGTTATTATTGCAGAAGCATGTTGGTGCAGCGTAGTACGCGCAACCACCCCAGTAATGGACGGGTCCCTGTCGCTAACGAGCTATGCCGCCTTCATTTACACCATGGAGGTTGGAGGGGTCGGTGCCTTGGACCTGAAGAATGCATGGATCGGAATGGGCGGGCAGCAGAATGGCAGATGGAGCTGAGGAGCTGTCCTTCACTGCACTGCACTGCACCACCATTGAAGATGAAGATTGATCCATCCACCGGCCGACAGTCACGGTGGCTGGTACCGGGTACGTGGTGGTAGGTTGGTGGTACGGGCTATGAGCCCTGGTCCATGCCTGTGCAGTGTAGATGCACTGCACGTAAACATGGCGACTTGGCCATTGCTTGCTGTTGCGTTCACAGGTTAGCTATGTTGCACGGAGTGAGTGACAGTGCAGAACTTTGAGCTCGTTTGTAAGCAGGGGTCCAGGGTATCAGTTTTACAGCAGCTGATGAATGAGGAAGGCAGATTGCTACACTTAGTTCAGTCAAGGTTACAGCCCCCTCCCTTCGAGGTACAGTAACTTATATATGTAGAAGTCAACTGGCTGTTGTTCTGTCAGTTTGCTCATGGAATCCTTAACGAGAACCTCCTGTTTAATTATTTAAAACTGTTGTCCATCGTCTACCATTCAGATTTTCAGAGTGGGGTGATATTCAGATATAAGCACAAGCACAGACCTAACACTCCGCTGCTTGTCAACTCTTTCTTTGACAAATTGCTAGCATGTCTGAAAACAGTTGCTACTTTAATTCTTTTGTTATTTGTAGTGGAAAAAAAATACTTGTGTGACTTCCAGCTGCATGGTTGACGGACAAAATTGACAGCGGCACACGTGTTGCGGATTTGTCAGCATCTTTTGGAGTCGGAGTCTCCGGGTTATATGAGGGATATATATATGAAGTGATCTTTTTCCCCCAGTCAGATGAGACGCAGCGACGTCAATGCGCAAAGCAGATACATCCGGTTCTGAAAGAGAAATACAATCGATTGGAGTCCGGTCGCAGCTGGCTTAAGATTATATCCATGTGACTTGGTTAAGAAAAATCCTGCTCTGACGAAAGCTACTCTCTTCAGCTAATTGCCATGGCCTGTCGTCGTCGTCTGCCGTGGCTTGCCACTGCCCAGGCGGCCCAGCGGTGAGGCTAAGGCTAGGAGCAGCTTGATGAAATCTAATCCTATTCAATACACTCGATGCCAGACGATGGCGATTTGGTTTTGTTGAGCCATCATGCATCGCTGTGACTGTGACGCTATGTGCACATCCATCTTTAATTTTCAAAGCCGCGCCAAACCCTACACACATGGGGACTTATGGTCGGATGATGTGCATGTATAGCCTTGAGCTGTGCATTTGACCCAGGAGCCAGGAGTAATGCAGGCTTCCATCCAGCCTTCTTTTCTTTCTCTCCTGAAAGCCATTCCATCAGCTTTTTTATATATAATTAACAGGAGTACCTCACTGAAAGAGAACTGAACAGTACTAGCTACATAGCTCAGTAGCTCCTACTAGCGTTTGAGGCCTTCCTGGATCCGGGGTGTAAAGTTTTGGAGTGTCACATCGGGTGTTACATGGAGTGTCGCATGGAGGTGTTTGGATACTAATAAAAAAATAAATTACAGAATCCATCAGTAAACCGCGAGACAAATTTATTAAGCCTAATTAATCCATCATTAACACATGCGGTACTGTAGCACCATATTGTCAAATCGTGAACTAATTAGGCTTAAAAGATTCGTCTCGCAAAGTAGTCACAATCTGTACAATTAATTATTTTTTAAGTCTATATTTAATACTTTATACATGTGTCAAACATTCGATGAGACAGAGCTTAAATTTTTTAGCGCGGAAGTAAACGAGGCCTGCAACGAACAACGGCTTACAGGTGATGATGATGATGCATCCGATGCAGTGTGCACATGCACTTGGCATCTCATGCCAGTGTGGAATCTTCTCTGCAGGCAGAAGTCTAATCCAGAGACCACTAAATACTAAATAACAACAGGATTGGGGCTGTTGGCTAGTGGCTTATTAGCAGGTGCGTTTACACTTGTTTATCGTTCCCAACTTTCCAATGTACTAGAGCTCTGGGTCAATCTGGGGCTCTAGCCACCAGGTTCTCATGAAGAAAAACAAAGCATGCAAAGACAGTTTTTTTTTTCTTTTGAGGAAAAAGACATACTACAAGGCTACAACAAGCCAATTTTGTTTGAGCATATATATTTACTCCATAATAAGCCAAGAAGATCCTGCAGGTAGGTATTGGAACTTGTAAACAAATATATAGTCAACAAAGGCCACAAGTCTCCAAATCAGACATATATATACAGTTTTAGCTTATTATTAGTCGATCTAATCATGCATGCATGGCAAATGCCGCCAAGAGAATGCTTGCAAGAAACAGCATGCCGGACCGGGGCTCTACCTACACTCTCAAGTCTCAACCAGAATACCTGTGCATGTGTACATACGATAAGATACGCATGCTGCATCATGCATGCATGTACCGTACCGCACTCTGTTTGTCAACTTGCTTGTAGCAGTCGTCGTATATATAGCTAGCATCGGCGATTGATGACGTATATGTTCAATGATGATGTGACCATGCATGTATATAGGGAGTTGCTATATTTCTGATGCATGAAATATAGTATTTTTTTTAAGGCAATAGTGGCAACTATTACTAGTATTCTCTCATGTGATCAACACACTGACTACTACTACTACTACTAGCAGCTTCCCTCAACACTCAGATGGATCGCCTGAACGTTCGGGCGTCTGAGATGGAGGAAAGGTGGCATGCATGTATATCGTAGGTCCTGATCTCGACGTTCTTCCTGCCACTGTTGTGTACAGAGATCCATTTTTATTTTCTGTCATGTGATACGCACCCTACATACGTACGTATGTTATTTCGTCTGTAATTGCATGCCGGTGTCACTCTCATCATCGTTTTTTTTTGTCTCTGCTGTCTTAATCATTTTTTCTCTGCGTCGTTAGCGATGTAATTGTAGTAGCAGTGGTATGAGTACAAATGATGGTATATGACTAACGGCTTTGATTGTGTCGACTGTCGAGTGGTTGAGCGGCATATGGTCGCACTGGGAATATAATGCACCTAGTAGCATTTAAGTGCCGCATTTTTCAGCTGAAAAGTGGCACTCGTTGTTGCCTGCAGGACGTGGTACCACCGGTGATTCCTGCAGAACTCGACCGTCTTATTAGGCGTCCCCAATGCCAATTTATAAATAGCTAGCTAAACGAGGCATAGAAATAATAAAAATAAACACTATAAAGAGTTATATGAATTGTGAGAGAGATATTTCTGAAAAATCGTGCTAGACTAGCTATTTGAGAGTTCCTAGCTATTTGATCTATCTCCTTAGAGCATCTCCAGCAGTTTCCCAATACCTTCCCTGTTCCTATAAAATTGTCATATTAGGGACAGCTATGCTTTTTTCTTGCTCCAGCAGTTCTCCAATATCTCTCCTTTTTTTTGTGACCACCAATATTTTCCTCATCTCCCCTCAACGAAAGGGGGAGATACAACTCCTCCAATACCATGGGGACCATCCCAACTATCATTTTTCAGCCATATTTTCTCTTACACTCCTGTGAAACCCACCTTTCATATGAGTATTGGAGAAGATATATTGGGGTACTGCTACAGCATCTCCCCCAATAAATCTAAAAAGTGATATTAGGCTACCCCAATACCGTCTTATTGGGGGAGTTGTATTGGAAGACTGCTGGAGATGCTCTTATAGCCAATAGAATTCTTCCTAAACTAGCTATTTGGAAACCACCGGGACGCCCTTATTAGAACATAGATGTACCACCCTCAGTGTTACACTGTGCAATCTTTTGCTAAAGCACTGCATGAGCATCATATTTATATGTAAATGTATGTAATATAGGGTGTAAATCAATGTACGTAACTTAGAACGACCAACGGAAATGCCTAACGAAAGGTTGTTTGTGATGCATGAAATTATCAAGTACGGATGTTCGTGAATTTTTATTGAACGAAAACACTATAGAACGTATATATGGAACTTTAGTAAAGTTGAAAGTATGAACTTTGTAAATGACGATGAAATACCTGCGGTCGAGAAAGGAATTCACTAGCTAGCATACCTAATAGCTTGGAAATCGAAGTTGACGCGAATCCGATCGAGACTTAGCCGATTTCGTAAGTCTAGAAAATGGTTTAACAAAGCCATATTTGATAGTTTTTGTAGGAGAATTGGATTAAGGAGTGACGGGGTATTAGGGCTTGTTTTAGTAGATTATTATGCCCTCTTAAGAATTGCATAGGTGGCTTGGCAATTTGATCAACGTTTTAGGGTTTTTCGAACGCTTTAAAAATCGTGCGCATAACGTTCCTGGCCGGTTTCATCGCGTGGGCGTGGTCACCGTGCCTCGGGCACTCGGCGTCGCAGCGTCGGCCGTCCGACGCACATGTGCATCGCCACGCTCAGTGGGACGCTGGGGCCGTTTGGCCTGGCCGCTCTGCCCCGCCGCGCCCCTGCCGTTGCCGTCGCGGGCCCGACGCCCTGGCCAGTCCGTTGCCTCCTGGCCGCTCTGCTTCGCCGTGTCGCTGCCTTGCGTTGCGTCGTGTCGTGTCTATGCTGCGCTGCGCTGTTCCTCTCTGACTGGGTGGGTGCCGTCCGCGTGGCGTTGCACGCCGTCGCGACGCCATTAATGGCGCCGCAATGCCCGGGCCACGGCCTGTCGCCGGCGTGCTTGCTTGTCCAATGCATTTGGGGGCGAGGATCCCTCGGCCATGGCACCTGCACCCCACCAAGACGCGCCCCAGCTGAACTCTAACGGGTCCCGCAGCCATTCCGTCCGCCCGCGTGCCCCTGCTTCTCTCTCTGCAGCTGTTGTCGCCTTGCGCCCGCGAGCGCGCTAGAAAGAAGTCACCTCTCTTCAATTTGCCTCATCCGCACCTGCGCTCTCTTGTCCTCTCACCGCCTATGCCACCCGCGGCCTTGATGATGGCCGGTCGGGCACCAATTTGGCATTTCCGCCCCGGCGAGCCGTTAAGGCCGCGCTTGGCCGTGGGCGCTGATAGCTCGCTCGCCCGTCGCTCACTGCCCAATTAGCTGCACCATTACCTTCGCTTCGGTCCTTCCTCCACCCCACGCACCTCAGCCTTGCCGCTATCGGCCCGCCTTGGTCGCTGACGCGACGGTGTCACCACAGTGCATCGCCGCATCCCATCGTCGCACGTGGCCAGCTCGGTTCGAGGAATCCCCAGCCAAACCATCACCACAGCAGCAACTAGGGTATGTTAGTGGAGCTTTAGATTTAGCCAGCTCTCCCCGCGGTGTCTTAGGGTGGCTGGCGTGCTCGCGCCGCCGTCGCGCATGGCCGCGCGCCGTGGCCGCCACTTCCGCGAGCTCCGTCGCCCCTATAAACTCGGCTAGGGTAGGCTCTAGGGTTGTAGGTGTTGTTCGGCTCACTATCTAGGGCAGAGCGGGTCTCGATTAGCTAGCGTGGTGGTCCAGTTCGTCTAGGGATTATTCCGAGGGCTAGTTTGCTTAAACACTGACTATAAGAATAGTGCTGCGAACCTTGGAGGGAATCATAGATAGCTCAAAGTCGTTTTCGCAAAAAGTTCGACGCGCAGGCCTCCACGTCGTGGGCCATCGTCGCGCGGTTGGGCTGCGCCCGCGTGGGCCGTGTCAGTGGGTCGCACGTGCGCGGGAGTGGGCCGCGCCGCTCGCTCGTGGGCCGCGCGAGTTAGAATCCGCTTTTCATTTTATAAAGGATAGGATTAGCTTTATAATTTACATTATAAGTTAAACTTTAGAAATTAATATCAATTCATATAAGTAGCCAAAAATTGTGAAATAAATTTTGTTGAGTTCCTAAAAATGTGGTCTACCTGATAGTATGATTAGTTTATGTATGTCTGTGTTGATGCTAAGGTCTATTAAATCATTTGGAAGTGATAATATCATTTAGATTAATAATTGTAGGAATTCTTGTGGCAAATTGGTAATAGCTTTGGATATGAAATTTTTACAGTAGGTCCATTAGATTATTATATACTCACTGTAATTTTTGTAGCCTTAGAATAGGATGATAAATAGAGTAGCTAGTACTCCTTGTTTTATCATGTATAGAGTAAATCGATATTAAGAGTGAGAATGCCTTTAGTTGCTAAGTTAATACATAAAATGTTTCATACCTGCTTAGTGGAAATGATAGGCAACTTAGCATCTTAGTTGGTAGTGCCAGCTTAGTAGCTTGATAGATGTATTCTTATTTTAAGAGTTGCTGTTGCCGTATTACTAAGTGTTGCATCATCATTTCATGCATGTAGATAACGAGTTGGTAGAGTTCGTGCCTGCGGACAAGCAGGAATACAAGGAGATCATTGAGGAGTATGAGGAGGAGATTCTCATACAGGAGGGAGCCCCAGAGACTTCAGTTGCTGACTTTGTTGACACCCCGCCTGCCCAAGGCAAGCCCCGATGCATAACCCTTATTTTGAATGATATCTGAATATATATATGTGATGTGCATTTATGTTACAGGCATTTTATGGAAACTACATGCATAGATATATCTACCCATGAGTCCTACTAGTATTGGTGGAGTAGCTATTATGCTCAGGATTTTGGTAGCGTGAGTAACCTGCCGTTACTCATAATAGGTGATTATTATTATCACTCATGATAAAAATGGTGGAAAGGGAACATGGAGACCGGGCAGGGATATGGTTGGGTATTGATGGGTGTAAGAGGTTGTGTCCTATGGCCAACGGGGCATAGCTTGGTTACATTGTTTCCCTGTCTGAGTCAGTTAAGGATCGGCCGTTGCATTGGACTCTAGGCAAGTCACAGACTTATTATCCCGAGCACATACTTGTGTATGGGCGCAGGGAAGGCTTATTGCTCTCTTGTCATGGGTTTCGGCTCTTTCTGGACCGACTGATTGGAGGCGGGGTTGGTGGAGATCTAAGCACCGTGTAAGGAAAATAGACCCTAGGCCCATTTACTTTGGATTTTGGTGTTTGATGACCAACACAACCAAATTGGACTAATGAATTTGCAAGTGATTGTTTTGTAGTTCAATAGGATACAAGACGTGACTTGGATGAAGGCGACGTGATGATCCGATGATCAACACCATAAGCAAGACCCTAGGAGCACAAGAGAAGACCCAAGATATCAAGCAAAGTCCAAGCACGAAGATAGGAACCAAGCCATACGCAAGATCGCGAAGAAACGAGCTCACAGAGGTGACCAGACGTTGGACCGGACGCTGGAGGAAAGTAACCGAATGCTCCGATCAAAAGGCTCGGCAACAGGCATGACTGGATGCTGGCGGCAGATTGACCAGACGTAGAACAGCAGAGTCCGGTTGAGTACAGAGAGGTTCCAGAGCGGTAAAAATACGACCGGACGCGTCCGATGGCATGTGACCGGACGCTGGCAGCGTCCGATCAATTGTTCGTGGCTCCAATGATCGGGACGACCGGACGCGTCCGGTCAGGACGTGATCAGCGTTCGATCAGTAGCAGAAAAGCAGGATTTCGTCCCAATGGCTACTTTCTCAGTGGGGCTATAAATACAACCCCAACCGGCCAAATAAAAGGTGTGGAGCTAAGAAAACATACTAAGGGTGCTAGTACACCATTTTAGTGATCTTCACTTGCATAGTGCTTAGTATTTTATTAGGTGATTTGCGTAGGTGCTTTGCGAAGTGCTTAGGTTGATTAGACCACCGCTTATGCGCTTGCTCTAGGTTTAGGCCTAGTGTTTAGTGAGGTTTGCATACCTCTTACCACTCGGTGCTTGCGCGCACCATTGTTGTACATCGGAGGGGCTTGTAGTCTTGCAAGATCACACCAACCGCGTTTGTGGTGTGGCCGCCACCGTGTACCGGAGGGAACAAGGCCTGCGGCGTTTCTGTCGGAAGCTTGATAGTGAAGACGGCAGAGAGCATATGAAAGAGGCTTGCCGAAAGGCACGTCGGAGACCCACTTACACGTGGAGAAGGCCCGAGGCTATCCACGGAGTTACCCTACTGGAAGCTTGGCCCTTGCGAGGGGCTCCAACAAGGACTAGGGGGAAGCTTGCGCGCTCCTCGATACCTCGGTAAAAATACCGGAGTCGTCGATAGGAGTTTGCATATCTCTACCTTGCTCTTTAGCTTCCACATTTACATTGATTGTATTACTCCTTTTGCGGTAGAGATAGCAACACACTAGCAAAATCGTAGTTGCACATTTAGATAGTTTGTCTTTTGCATAGGTTTTGCTAAGATTAGAAAAAGAGGCCATAGTTTAGAGTTAGATTTTTAAGTTGACTAATTCACCCCACTCTTAGGCGTCATGATCTCCTTCAATTGGTATCAGAGACAGGTTGGCTCAATTTGGACCTTTGGCTTAACCGCCGTTGAGCCGACGCTATTTAGAGTGGTTGGAATGGATACCTCTAGGCCTCCGCACTTTGACGGCACTAACTTTTCCTATTATAAAGCTAGAATGGCTTGCTACCATGAGGCGGTTGATTTAGGAGTTTGGAGAGTCACTCGTGACGGGATAAAACCCATTAAGAATTCCGATAAACCCACAAAGAGTGAAGAAAAGGAAATACATTTCAATGCTAGAGCTAAGAATTGCTTGTTTGAATCTTTTAGCATGGATGTGTTTAACCAAGTGTTTCCTTTAAATACTGCACATGAAATTTGGTTAAAACTCCAAGAGCTCCATGATGGCACATCTAATGTCCATGAGCAAAAACATTGTCTAGCTAAACAAAATTATGATTCCTTTACAATGAATAATGATGAGCTTGTTCGTGATATGTATTCTCGTTTGAATCTAATTATCAATGAGCTCCATTCAATAGGATTAACAAAGCTAGATGATGTGGACATCGTGAGGAAGATCATCTCCGTGCTACCACCAAAGAAATATGAAGCATCATCACCATCCTTCACAACATGGAGAACTTGAGCACCATGACCCCGGGCATAGTCATTGACAAGTTAGTGGCATTTGAAATATCACGTAAGATGGGTCAAGATAAAGCCTCTTCATCGAGCAAAGGCAAAGCTCTCGCTTGTAGCGAGAAAAAGAAGATGAAGGGCAAACAAGTTGAGACAAGCTCAAGCTCAAGCTCCTCAAGTGAAGATAAAGGAGAAGATGAAGATGATGATGATGAAGATTCAAGTGATGATGATAAATCTTCCTCCTCCACCTCCGACCTTGATGAAGAATCAATCAAACTTATCAACAATGTGGAGAAGATGATCCAAAGGCTCAATGTCAAGGGTGTGCCCATTCAATTTCAAGATCTCATTTTCACCAATCAAAGAAATGAGCAAAGAAAGAGAGGATGCTATGGATGCAGCGAGTTGGGGCACTTTGTGGAAGTTTGTCCAAACAAGCCCACACCCAAGACAAAGAAGAAGGCGTGCAAGAACCAAGCCCCCACATCAATAAGGTTATGGGATGATTCTTCAAGTGAAGAAGAACACCATCACAAGAGACGAGGCCGCAAGCACTCATCATCAAGCTCTTCTCGTATGTGCCTTATGGCATGAGGTAACGAAAGCTCATCCTCTAGTGAGAGTGATAGTGATGATGAAATGCCTTCTTATGATGAAATTGTGCAACAAAACCTTAATTATGCTAAAGTTTGCACTAGTCAACAAAAGAAGCTCGAAAAATTAAAAGGGAAGCTAGATAGTTCACAAGAAGCATATAAAACCTTGCTTGAACAATATGAGACTTTTTCTAATCTCAATATTAAACTATCTACTAAAATTGAGCAACTTGAGGCTAGTGCAACAACAAATGCATGCACAATTAATGATGAGCAACTTGTAAAGAAAAATGAAAAATTAAAAGAAAAGTTAGCTAGCTCACAAGATGCTTATAAAAGTTTGCTTGCTAAAATGGAAACCATGTGCAAACATTGTGATGAGCTAACTAATAAAGTTGCTAATCTTGAAGCCTTTAGTACATCCCCACCAAGGCATCTAAAAAGAAAAGTTCTATCTTTAACATGTCTGAAAAGGATGCCTCTACTTCTTCTAATGATTTATGTTTAGAATCATCTTTGTGCAACCAAGTTTGTGTTGAGAAAGTTGTTGTAGATACATGCACACAAGAGGTTGCAAAGGAGAATGAGCAACTCAAGCAAGAAGTAGCTCGCCTCACCAAGGACTTAACTCAAGTAAAAGGCAAGGCGAAGCAAGCCCAACTTCATCAAGATAACACCGTCAAGGGAGTGAAGAAGCTTGATGAAGGACAAACTATGGTTTGCTACATGTGCCACAAGGAAGGTCACAAGTCCTATGAGTGCAAGGTGAAGAATGGGGGAGGAGCAAAGAAGAAAGAGAAAAAGCAAACAAGCAAGCTCTCCAACACCTACACCAACAAGGTGGACAAGAAGGCCTCCACACCATACTTGTTAAAGAAGAAGAAAAATGACAAGGTGGTGGCCATCAAGGTGAACAAGCAAGCCAACAATAGAGTCAAACGCTTTTGGGTGCCAAAAGAAATCATTTCCAACATGAAGAGCACCAAGAAGGTTTGGATCCCGAAAAGGAAGTGAGAAGTCCGATGGACATCGGGAAATTTGGAGACTTGGCAAACTATGGGTGCATTTCATGAGGTGCATCATGATGGACAAAATAATTTTCAAGTGGGTTAGTAAATACTATGGACCCAAAATTCCCTTCCCATGTTAGGTAACTAGATTCAATTTCCTTCAAGTAGTATCAATTTGTATTTCCTGCAAGTGGTATTTCTTACAAATTGGTATCTTTAAGCATCTAGTTACTTATCATGCCTATGTTTGCATTTGCATGCTTATATCCTTTGTCATGCATACACTAGGTATATCTTATGGTAGGCTTGTTCGGTTCCATTCTTAACCATTGGAGCAAACCTACATGGTTTAAAAATTATTTAGGAGCACGGCACATAGCTTGTCTTACAATTGTTCATCTAATATGTGCCAAAATCCAAATTGTAGATAATTTCTCCCCAATATTATCTTCGAAAATGATCCTCACATCATGTGATATCATCTTTCAAGTGGTATTATTGATTCTAAAATCAATGTGCATGTCTTCTACAAGTATTCCACACTTGCATGCACAAATTTAGGGGGAGGTTACTCTACAAGTTGGATGCTTTGAGACTAACACCTTTTCAAGCTTATCATGTGTGTAGTAGTCTCATTGCAAGGAAAATGGAGTCCCCGGAGTTAAGCATCATAGTTCAAATATCCACCACCTATTGCAAGTGGTAGAAATCAAATTGGTTTCCACATGTGGTATTTCTAAACCGATATCATCATGTTGATTTCATTTTGATATTTATATGCTTTCTCCATGCATTATATAGATTAAATTCCCTTAAGCAATAATTTGCCAACTATGCATATGCTTTACCTTCTACCATATGTATGCATATATTTATGGGGAGCTAAGTCTATATAATGTGAGAGTCAAAATTTTGTGACCTATTCCACTCTACATACAAAGGATCACAAAGTTTGACCCTCCCTTGTGCTACTAATATCTTCCTTTTCGGTGTTTGATTCTAAAGTGGGAGAATTTAGAGGACCAAAAGCAAGCATTAATTTGTAGGACCAAAAGTTAGATCATAATAATTTACAAGTGGTAATGATCTACAAGTGGGGTCTACAAGTGATAATGGTCCGAGAAAGAGAGGATAGTGGATTATGGATTAGCCTATGTAATGGGGAGAATTTATGGCTTAAATCCATAATACCACATGGGGATTTTTGCAAGGGCAAGATAAGTATTCAAGTTGTATCTTCTAGTCTTACAAGTAGTATCTTTTAGCATCATATAACTTTGCCCCTTGCATTGCATCCTAGCAAGTAGATAGTTTTTAAATTCCAAATTTTTATTATTTGCTTGTTTTGGTCGTGTTGTTATCAATCACCAAAAAGGGGGAGATTATAAGGAAAATGGACCCTAGGCCTATTTACTTTGGATTTTGGTGTTTGATGACCAACACAACCAAATTGGACTAATGAATTTGCAAGTGATTGTTTTGTAGTTCAATAGAATGCAAGACGTGACTTGGACGAAGGTGACGTGATGATCCGATGATCAACACCATAAGCAAGACCCTAGGAGCATAAGAGAAGACCCAAGATATCAAGCAAAGTCCAAGCACGAAGATAGGAACCAAGCCGTACGCATGATCGCTAAGAAACGAGCTCACAGAGGTGACCGGATGCTGGACCGAACGCTGGAGGAAAGTAACCGGATGCTCCGATCAAGAGGCTCGGCAACAGGCGTGACCGGACGCTGGACCGAACGCTGGCGGCAGATCGATCGGACGCAAAACAGTAGAATCTGGTCGAGTACAGAGAGGTTCTAGAGCGACGAAAATGCGACCGGACGTGTCCAGTGGCATGTGACCGGACGCTGGCAGCGTCCGATCAATTGTTCGCAGCTCCAACGGTCGGGACGACCAGACGCGTCCGGTCAGGACGTGATCAGCGTCTAGTCAGTAGCAGAAAAGCGGTATTTCGTCCCAACGGCTACTTTCATAGTGGGGCTTATAAATACAACCCCAACCGACCAAATGAAAGGTGTGGAGCTAAGGAAACATACCAAGGGTGCTAGTACACCATTTTATTGATCTCCACTTGCATAGTGCTTAGTGTTTTATTAGGTGATTAGCTTAGGTGCTTTGCGAAGTGCTTAGGTTGATTAGACCACCGCTTATGCACTTGCTCTAGGTTTAGGCCTAGTGTTTAGTGAGGTTTGCATACCTCTTACCACTCGGTGCTTGCGTGCACCATTGTTGTACATCAGAGGGGCTTGTAGTCTTGCGAGATCACACCAACCATGTTTGTGGTGTGGCCGCCACTATGTACCGGAGGGAACAAGGCCCGCGGCGTTTCTGCCGGAAGCTTGATAGTGAAGACGGTGGGGAGCATCCGGGAGAGGCTTGCTGGAAGGCACGTCGGAGACCCACTTGCGCGTGGGGAAGGCCCAAGGCTGTCCACGGAGTTACCCAACCAGGAGCTTGGCCCTTGTGAGGGATTCTTTGCGAGAGGCTCCAACGAGGACTAGGGGGAAGCTTGCGCGCTTATCGATACCTCGATAAAAATACCGGAGTCGTCGACGGGAGTTTGCATATCTCTACCTTGCTCTTTAGCTTCCATATTTATATTGATTGTATTACTCCTTTTGCGGTAGAGATAGCAACACACTAGCAAAACCGTAGTTGCACATTTAGATAGTTTATCTTTTGCATAGGTTTTGCTATGGTTAGAAAGAGAGGCCATAGTTTAGAGTTAGATTTTTAAGTTGCCTAATTTACCCCCCCTCTTAGGCATCACGGTCTCCTTCACACCGCACTGAGTCCGGGATTTAGAAGCGGGGGTCTGGAGTCCAAGTTTGGACGGGGACCTGGACCCCGTGATAGGAGAGTGGCGGGTTGGTCCTGCTTGTGCCTGGGGTACAAATGAGGCATGTGTTTTGGGGTACCCAGCTGGGCACATTGATTCATGAATCGCCAGGCGATCCGGTATGGCTTGTCTACACTCTAGCACCGTAGTAAGAACTAAAAAAAGGAAATGTGGTGAAATGGAACTGTTTGCTCAACTCTTACTTGAAAGTAGAACAGATGCTTACATAGAATGGTTAGATAATGAACTAATCATGAATGCTAATATTTAACATACATAAGGATTCACTATTAGTATTGCTTTCTGCAAAAAGGAACCCAGCAAACCATAAAGCTTATCATATTCCTTGGAGTCCAGAAATTATTCCCACTAGTCAGATAAGTTTTGCGAGTACATTGTGTACTCAGGGTTTATTTACCCCTGTTGCAGGTACTGCTTGAGGAGTAGCCATTGTGTGAAGGATTCTTCTAGTGGGCACACACGGATCCTTATATATTATCGATAGATGTTTCTTTTCATTCTGCTGTTAAATTTCCGTGCTCTGAATTTGGTACTATAATAATATATTTCTAAGAACTCTAGATGTATGAAATGAACTAAGTAATGTAAACTCATTCTTATTATTGGATCCTGAGGAAAAAAGGTGGATTATTCAGGCTCTCCCTTAGGGTGTGCTCGACGGAATCCGCCCGATGTAGCTCGCTCTCGGGGTGCTTAGTGTCTAGTAGAAGACAAGCACCTAAGTAAGTGCGTTATTTTGGGCGGTTCTGCCATAGTTGGTACCAGAGCCAATAATGAGTCTACGAGTTTCATCACTCTTTTCCAAAGCTTAAAATTTGACCAACAAAAGTTTTGCGAAAAGTAGGATGCGATAAAATTATGTAAATAAGTATAAGCCCTAGCAATATGGTCTATCTAGGATAGCGGCACTAGTTTTACCTAATCAGTTTTCTGCTGGTACACTAACTTACACTGCGTAAGAATCGTTTAGCAAGCAAAAAGTGAGTGTGCAATGTGCCAAAAATTTTGCAAATGTCGCTATATTCTAGCTTGAGTGAACGTACAGGCCGATGCATACATCATGATAAGAGAATCTTGTTTAAACTAAACTCCCCCTACACGTATAATTGGATTAGTGAATTGATAGGATGAACTAAAAGAATGCTTTAATAAATGTCTTATTATTTCTCTAATCTCTTGTTCATGATCTAGAGGGTTGTCCTAAATGGTTGGTTCCTATCTGTTTTCAGATAAACTTGAGGTCTGGTCGTGGGAGCACCAGTGCTGGAGCAGGCCATGGCCTTGGCGAAGGCCAAGGTGAAAGTGGCTGAGGCAATGGGAATGGCAACGGGGAGAGACATGAGGCCCCACTTCTGGCTCCTCCTCCTCCACCATCGCCACCTCTGATGACTCATGCAGAGATGATGGCAGAGATGTTGGCCGCTCAACGTGAGTCAGCCCGTGCCATAGAGCTGCTGGCACATGCTATCGGTGGCTTTGCCTGTGGAGGCCATGGGGGCAATGGTGGGAACAGGGGTGGTGCCCGTGGTCCTGAGGGACCCTGCTCTTATTAGGATTTCTTAAAGACGCACCCACCCATGTTCACACCGATGGTTGAGCCTCTAGATGCGGAGCATTGGCTTCTCATTCTGGAGCAAAAGTTTCTTCTACTCACCGTAACTGAGGAGCAAAAAGTGTGCTTTGCAGCGCAACAACTATTGGGATCTGCTAGTGCATGGTGGGACACATTTAACGTCATGCAGCCGGTGGATCACCGGGTTACCTGGCAGGAGTTCACTGCGACCTTCAGAGAGTATTATATTCCTGCTGGTGTTCTAAACAGGAAGTTGACATAATTTTTGGACCTAAGGCAAGGAAGCATGTCCGTGATGGACTATGTCAACAAGGTCAACCATTTGTCGCAGTATGCTGGGACTCACGTTGATACGGATGAGAAGAAGAGGGACCGTTTCTATCGTGGCCTCTCTTGCATCTTGCAGAAGGAGTTATATACTGGAAACTACCAGACCTTTGGGGCGATGATGAATGCTGCTATTGCCATGGAGGGATTGCAGTGTGACTCTCAGGCAGAATGGAAGCGCAAGCAGGTGGCTACTGGGTCTTCTAGTCACCCTAGGCGCAGAAGGTACAGGTTGTCAGGCGGGTGCCCTATGAGTCTTCCGGTGGGCATTCGTTTCGACAGGCTCAACAGACCTTTCAGGCACCTTTCACTTAGTATCGTGCACCTACTCAGTAGGTGCAACATCAGCAGCCCCAGGGATAGCAGGTCCCACCTCGTCAAGGACAGGGGAACAAGCCTGGTGCTTATTTCAAGTGTGGCAAGGAAGGCCACTATGCCCAGGAGTGTCCGCAAAACCAGCCTACCCAGTCTGCTCAGCCCTCAGCTAACTCCCGCCTGATCAAGCGGACAATTATAAAGAAGAAAGTGTCAGTGAGCCGATCTGGACAGGTTAATTTCACGGAGGCTGAGGAAATATTGCAAATGAACCGGTGATGGCTGGTATGTTCACCATTGATTCCCATCCAGCTTATGTGTTGTTTGATTCTGATGCATCACATTCATTCATGAGCATGAGATTTGCGTACCGGCACAATATACCTCTTATGGCTATACCTTTTGCCTATAGAATCAGTACTCTGGGTGCGCAGTTGTGTGTTAATACTCGAACGGACACAGTGGGCTTAGTGTTAGCCACTTACACTTACCGTCTCTAGTTCACGGTGTTGCCTAGACAAGACATTGATGCAATTCTAGTAATAAACTAGTTGCGTGTATATGGGGTAGTCTTGGATCTGAAGCAGAGAGTTGTTGAGTTACAGCTTCCTTCTTCTGAGGATAGGATCTTTCTTCTTATGCCTTACCTGTTGCTGCTCATGCTGAAGCTTTCCCTAATGTTGCCTCTATTCCTGTGGTCTGTGAGTTCCCGGATGTCTTTCTCAAAGATCTACCTGGGTTGCCACCAGATAGAGATGTGGAGTTCTCCATTGAGTTAGAGCCTGGCACTGCTCATATCTCCCAACGTCCATACCGCATGGCCCCGAAGGAATTGGCTGAAATAAAGAAGCAGTTAGAAGAGTTGTTGGAAAAATGATTCATCCGTCCTAGCTCATCACCATGGGGTTGTCCAGCCATTTTTGTGAAAAAGAAGGATGACACTCTTTGGATGTGTGTGGATTACCACCCTCTCAATGCGGTAACCATTAAGAACAAGTATCCTTTACCTCATATCGATACTTTGTTCGATCAATTAGCTGGTGCCAACGTGTTCTCCAAGATTGATCTCCGTTCAGGCTATCATCAAATCAAGATTAGACCACAAGATATACCAAAGATAACTTTTTCTACTAGGTATGGGTTGTATGAATACCTAGTCATGTCTTTTAGTCTCACCAATGCTCCTGCATTCTTCGTGTATCTCATGAACTCAGTTTTTATGCCAGAGTTGGACAAGTTTGTGGTGGTATTAATTGATGATATCTTGATATAGTCTAAGAACAAGGAAGAGCATGCCCAATATCTTCGGATAGTACTGACTCGATTAAGAGAACACAAGCTGTATGCCAAACTCAGCAAGTGTGAGTTTTGGCTGGATCGAGTACAATTTTTGGGACATGTTCTGACCCCTGATGGCATCTTTGTAGATCCAAGCAAGGTGCAAGATGTGCTAAATTGGAAGTCTCCCAAGTCAGTGCATCAGATTCGTCAGTTCCTTGGTCTTGCTGGATATTATCGGCGTTTCATTCCTGACTTCTCCAAGATAGCTCGGCCGATGACCAAGCTGCTCCAGAAAGATGCCCAGTTTGTTTGGAGCCCGGCTTGTGAAGAAGCCTTCCAAACTTTGAAGAAATTTCTTACCACTGCTCCTGTCCTAGCCCAACCAGATATTGACAGACCTTTTGATGTATATTGTGATGCCTCGAAGACGGGGTTGGGATGTGTGCTTATGCAGGATGGGCGGGTGATAGCTTATGCTTCACGCCAGCTGAAAAAGCACGAGGTGAATTATCCCACCCATGATTTAGAGATGGTTGTCGTGGTGCACGCTCTAAAAATTTGGAGGCATTATTTGTTGGGGAACAAAGTACATATTTTTATGGATCATAAGAGCCTTAAATATATTTTCACTCAGTCCAAGTTGAATATGAGGCAAAGGAGATGGTTGGAATTAATTAAGGATTATAACTTGGAGGTACATTACCACCCCAGAAAAGCTAATTTGGTAGCTGATGCTTTGAGCCGGAAGTCATATCAGGCTGAAGAAACACCTTTGTCTCTCAACCATGCTGAGGTGCTAGCTCACATTGTCTTAGTCTCAGATTTACTTGAGCAGCTTATTATGGAGCAAAGGCAAGATACTTCAGAAATTCCTCACATCAAGAACCGAATTGCCAAAGGGCGTGGTCCTTAGTTTAGTATTGATGAGCAAGGGGTAGTAAAGTACAAGAACAGATTGGTGGTTCCATCAAATGAGGAGCTTAGAAGGAAGATTTTGAATGAAGCTCATCATTCTAAGTTGTCTATTCATCCTGATAGTAACAAGATGTACCATGATTTGCACCACTTGTATTGGTGGTCCAATATGAAGCAGGATATCACCAAGTACGTCATGGATTGCGACACTTGTGGGAGAGTTAAGGCAGACCGCATGCGTACCCCGGGATATTTGCAGCCCTTGCCCATTCCTGTTTGGAAATAGAAAGATATTTCCATAGATTTCATTATGGGTTTACCCCGCACATCCAAGGGCTATAACTCTATTTGGGTCATTATGGATCACCTTACCAAGTCAGTTCATTTTCTCCTAGTGGATTCCAGATATTCAGCTAGGAGGTATGCCAAGCTGTATTTTGATCGGATTATGACCCTGCACGAAGTTCCTCTCACTATCATCTCTGATAGAGGGTCTGTCTTTGTCTCTCGTTTTTGGAGCAGCTCCGGGACTATCTTGGTACTAGCCTCCTCCGCAGTTCAGCCTATCATCCACCGACTGACAGCCAAACAGAAAGGGTCAACTAGGTACTTGAAGATATATTGAGAGCTTGTGCCATTTCTTTTCCTGAGAAGTGGGACAAATGCTTGAACTTAGCTGAGTTTTCCTACAACAATATCTATCAAGAAAGCATTCGTATGGCACCCTTTGAAGCTCTATATGGGAAGAAATGTAGGACACCACTTAACTGGGTTGAAGTGGGAGACCGTGAATATTTTGGGCCTGATTTCATCAAAGAAGCTCGAGAGCAAGTCAGTATTATTCAGAGTCATTTGAACGCAGCTTAGAGCCGACAGAAAGCTTATGCGGACAAGCGAAGAAGACCTTTGCAGTTTGCAGTTGGGGATTATGTGTACCTCAAGGTGTCTCCTATGAGAGGGGTGCATCGGTTTGGTGTTCAGGGCAAGCTAGCCCCTCGATATGTGGGTCCTTACAAGGTTGTAAGGCAGTGTGGCCCAGTTGCTTATCGTCTCCAACTTCCAGATATTTTATCAGTGGTACATGATGTGTTCCACATATCTCAGTTGAAGAAATGTTTGTGAGTACCTGATGAAGCTATAGAAATTGAAGGACTCCCCCTCCAGCCTGACTTGACGTATATTGAACATCCTGTCAAGATCTTAGATGAGAAAGAAAGAGTGACTAGAAACAATGTGGTGAAGTTCTACAAGGTTCAGTGGCAAAACCACTCAGAAGATGAAGCAACGTGGGAGCAAGAAAGTTACATCCTGGAGCATTATCCCCATCTTCTTTCTGGTTCATCGAGGTAGTTGTTTATTTCAAAATGTATTCCTTAGCTCTTTTCTCACACTAGGCACATGAAATCTCGGGACGAGATTTTGTTTTAGGGGGGTAGATTTGTAACACCCTCGATGTTACACTATGCAATCTTTTGCTAAAACACTGCATGAGCATCATATTTATGTGTAAATGTATGTAATATAGGGTGTAAATCAATGTACATAGCTTAGAACGACCAACGGAAATGCCTAACGAAAGCTTGTTTGTGATGCATGAAATTATCAAGTACGGATGTTCGCGAATTTTTATTGAACGAAAACACTATAGAACGTATATACAGAACTTTAGTAAAGTTGGAAGTATGAACTTTGTAGACGATGATGAAATACCCGTGGTCAAGAAAGGAATTCACTAGCTAGCATACCTAATAGCTTGGAAATCGAAGTTGACGCGAATCCGATCGAGACTTAGCCGATTTCGTAAGTCTGGAAAATGGTTTGACAAAGCCATGTTTGATAGTTTTTGTAGGAGAATTGGTTTAAGGAGTGATGGGGTATTAGGGCTTGTTTTAGTAGCTTATTATGCCCTCTTAAGAATCGTATAGGTGGCTTGGCGATTCAATCAACGTTTTAGGCTTTTTTGAACGCTTTAAAAATCGTGCGCATAATGTTCCCGGCCGGTTTCATCGTGTGGGCGCGATCACCGTGCCTCGGGCACTCAGCGTTGCAGCGTCGGTCGTCCGACGCACACGCGCACGCACGCACGCACACACACGCACCACCGCGCTCGATGGGACGCTGGGGGCCGTTTGGCCTGGCCGCTTTGCCCCGCCGCGCCCCTACCGTTGCCATCGTGGGCCCGATGCCCTGGTCAATCCGCTGCCGATTGGCCGCTCTACTTCACCGTGTCGCTGCCTTACGTTGCATCGCTTCGTGTCTATGCTGCGTTGCGCTATTCTTTTCTGACCGGGTGGATGCTGTCCGCGTGCCTTGCACGTCGTCGCGACGCCATTAATGGCTCCGTAGCGCGTGGGACATGGCCTGTCGCCGATGTGCTAACTCGTCCAATGCATTTGGGGCGAGGATCTCTCAGCCACGGCACCCACACCCCACCAAGACGCACCCTAGTTGAAGTCCGACGGGTCCTGTAGCCGTCCCGTTCGCCCGCATGCCCCTGCTTCTCTCTCTGCCGCCGCCGTCGCCTTGCGCCCGCGAGCGCGCTAGAAAGAAATCACCTCTCTTCAATTCACCTTGTCTGCACCTACGCTCTCTTGTCCTCTCACCGCCTGTGCCACCCGCAGCCTTGATGATGGCCGGTCGGGCGCCAATTTGGCATTTCTGCCCCGGTGAGCCGTTAAGGCCGCGCTTGGCCATGGACGCAGACAGCTCGCTCGCCCGTCGCTCGCTGCCCAATTAGCTACACCATTACCTTCACTTAGGTCCTTCCTCCACCCCGCGCACCTCAGCCTTGCCGCTACCGGCCCGCCTTGGTCGCTGATGCGACGGTGTTGCCACAGTGCGCCGCCGCATCCCACCGTCGCACGTGGCCAGCTCGGTTCGGGGAATCCCTAGCCAAACCATCACCACAGCAGCAACTAGGGTACGTTAGTGGAGCTTTAGAGTTAGCCAGCTCTCCCCGCGGTGGCTTAGGGTGGCCGGCGTGCTCACACCACCGTCGTGCATGGCCACGTGTCGTGGCCGCTGCTTCCGCGAGCTCCGTCACCCCTGTAAACTCGGCTAGGGTAGGCTCTAGGGTTGTAGGTGATGTTCGTCTTGCTATCTAGGGCGGAGCGGGTCTCGGTTGGTCGGCGTGGTGGTCTAGTGCTGTCGTCGCCGCGTCGGTGCGCGTGGGGGTGGCCCGAGGACCTGGCCATTATAAAGAGGGGTTGTTCCGAGGGCTAGTTTGCTTAAACACTAACGGTAAGGATAGTGCTGCGAACCTTGGAGGGAATCATAGATAGCTCAAGGTCATTTTCACAAAAAGACCGGCGCGCGGGCCTCCCCGTTGCGAGCCGTCGTCAGTGGGTCGCGCGTGCGCGCACGCACTGTGCGGTAGTGGGTCGCGCCGCTCGCTCGTGGGCCGCGCGAGTTAGAATCCGTTTTTCATTTTATAAAGGATAGGATTAGCTTTATAATTTACATTATAAGTTGAACTTTGGAAATTAATATCAATTCATATAAGTAGCCAAAAATTGTGAAATAAATTCTGTCGAGTTCCTAAAAATGTGGTCTACCTGATAGTATGATTAGTTTATGTATGTCTGTGTTGATGCTAAGGTCTATTAAATCATTTGGAAATGCTAATATCATTTAGATTAATAATTGTAGGAATTCTTGTGGCAAATTGGTAATAGCTTTGGATATGAAATTTTTACAATAGGTCCATTAGATTATTATATGCTCATTGTAATTTTTGTAGTCTTAGAATAGGATGATAATTAGAGTAGCTAGTACTCCTTATTTTATCATGTATAGAGTAAATCAATATTAAGAGTGAGAATGTCTTTAGTTGCTAAGTTAATACATGAAATGTTTCATACCTGCTTAGTGGAAATGATAGGCAACTTAGCGTCTTAGTCGGTAGTGCTAGCTTAGTAGCTTGATAGATGTATTCTTATTTTAAGAGTTGTTGTTGCCGTATTACTAAGTGTTGCATCATCATTTCATACATGTAAATAACGAGTTGATATAGTTCGTGCATGTGGATGAACAGGAATACGAGGAGATCATTGAGAAGTACGAGGAGGAGATTCTCATATAGGAGGGAGCCCCGGAGACTTCAGTTGCTGACTTTGTTGACACCCCGCCTGCCCAAGGCAAGCCCCGGTGCATAACCCTTATTTTCAATGATATATATATATATGTGTGTGTGTGTGATGTGCATTAACGTTACAGGCATTTTATGAAAACTACGTGCATTGATATATCTACCCATGAGTCCTACTAGTATAGGTCAAGTAGCTGCTATGCTCAGGATTTTGGTAGCGTGAGTAACCTGCCGTTACTCACAATAGGTGATTATTATTATCACTCATGATAAAAATGGTGGAAAGAAAAAATGGAGACCGGGCAGGGATATGGTTGGGTATTGGTGGGTGTAAGAGGTTGTGTCCTGCAGCCAACTGGGCATAGCTTGGTTACACTATTTTCCTGTCTGAGTCGGTTAAGGACCGACCGTTGCATTGGACTCTAGGCAAGTCACAGACTTATTATCCCGAGCACATACTTGTGTATGGGCGCAGGGAAGGTTTGTTGCTCTCTTGTCATGGGTTCTGGCTCTTTTCGGACCGACTGATTGGAGGCGGGGATGGTGGAGGTCTAAGCACCGCACTGAGTCTGGGATTCAGGAGCGGGGGTTTGGAGTTCAAGTTTGGATGGGGATCTGGACCCCGTGACAGGAGAGTGACGGGTTGGTCCTGCTTGTGCCTGGGGTACAAGCGAGGCGTATTTTTTGGGTACCCAGCTGGGCACATTGATTCGTGAATCACCGGGTGATCCGGTACGGCTTGTCTACACTCTAGCACCGTAGTAAGAACTGAAAAAGGAAAGGTGGTGAAATAAAACTGTTTGCTCAACTCTTGCTTGAAAGTAGAACATGTGCTTACATAGAATGATTAGATAATAAACTAATCATGAATGCTAATATTTAACATACATAAGAATTCATTATTAGTATTGTTTTCTGCAAAAAGAAAACCAACAAACCATAAAGCTTATCATATTCCTTGGAGTAGGAAAATTACTCCCACTAGTCGGATAAGTCTTGCGAGTACCTTGTGTACTCAGGGTTTATTTACCCATATTACATGTACTGCTTGAGGAGTAGCCGTTGTGTGAAGGATTCTTCTGGTGGACACAGACGGATCCTTGTATATTATTGATAGATGTTTCTTTTCATTCCGCTGTTAAATTTTCACGCTCTGAATTTGGTACTGTAATAATATATTTCTAAGAACTCTGGATGTATGAAATGGACTAAGTAATATAATCTCGTTCTCATTATTGGATCCTGAGGAAAAAGGTGGAATATTCGGACTCTCCTTTGGGTGTGCTCGACGGAATCCACACGATGTAGCTCGCTCTCGGGGTGCTTAGTGTCTAGTGGAAGACAAGTGCCTCCATAAGTGCGTTATTTCGGACGATTATGTCATAGTAGAGCTACTGTATTCTAGAGTTTTTACATACCTAGAAATCTTTTTCCCTTTCGTCGAGTAATAAAACTAAAGAAAACAGACGAACCAATAGATCGACTTATAGGCTGTTTGGTTTGCCGGATCAAACTGTTCGGGTCAAGGTGGCTCCGGACGGAGTGGCTCCTTGCTTTTGCGACGGAGGAGTTGATTCTAGAAAATGAACTGCAGCCCTTACCCGGATGACTTCATATCATACCTCAAATCCAAACAAATTTATAGGTTCGGATGACTCGACCGGTCTGTGATCCAACCCAAACAGGTCATTAGTGTGTGGTCCATCTCGGTAGCTCTAAAAAGTTTGTATTTGATCCATCGATGAGGATCTCCGTTATCCCTGACAGAAAGGTGCATCATATGTGTGCAGACTGCAGAGCGAGCTCGCCGATGACGTACGGGCTCTATGCTGAGAGTACTGGTAGTAGTATTTAGCATGTACTGTACAGTATTATATATGTGTATATCTATTTTATATCGTGGACATTTGTGTCCGACAGTTGCATGGCACTTTCCGCGTGTAGCACTTCCAAAACCGAATATGTTATCGTTATCCATGGTATTATTTGCTATATATGCATCCAAGTGGTATGGTAAGCGTGTGTTTAGTTGGAGGAAGTTTGAAATTTTAGCTACTTTAGCATTTTGTTTTTATATGGTAATGAGTGTTTAATCATGGACTAATTAGGCTTAAAACGTTCGTCTCGTAATTTTCCACCAAACTGTGCAATTAGTTTTTTTTCGTCTATATTTAATGCTCCATACATGTATCGTAAGATTCGATGTGATGGATACTGTAGCATTTTTTTTTTTGAAGTTTGGTTTGGAACTAAATATGGGCTAAAAGCAAAAGCAGAGAGCGGCACTGTGGAGAAGTCGTCCCCGCCCACGCGTGCCTGGCTGCCTGCACTGCACTGCACTGCAGCGTTAAGCAAAAAGCTGGGGCAGGCAGCGCACCGGTGAGCGGTGAGCGGTGAGCGCCGAGCGCCGAGCTCGTGCGCGTGCAGGTGGCAGCGAACAAGCAACCCAACAGGCAGACGCAGAGGCAGGCCGTCGTCTTTCTCTGCGAAAGCATGCAACGAAAAGAAGAGCGGAGGAATCCCGAAGACCAGACCCCGGCGTGCACTCGGCGGCAGCGGGGTTACGTTCAACGGGGAACGCAAATTATTCCCTGCTCTTCTTGGCCACCTCCGGCCGAGCGAGACGTCAGACGTGTACTGCAATAGCGACGGAGCCAGGTGGTGTGGTGTGTAACACCCTAACGTTAAGCTTTGCATTTGGCAATTGCATTTCGGTAAGAGTGCGCACTCTAGATAATAGTAAGGATGTGCGGAGAGCTAGACGTGAGCCTAAGGGCAGGGTAGTCCTCATCGTCCTGGCAGCTGGTCGTCCCTGATTGTGCGGCGCTGATCGAATCCGTGAAATATGGACCTGAGTTGTACTAAAGGTGACATAAGACTACCGTGGCTGGTAGACCTGGGTTTGTGTTAGAAATACTGCCCACCTGGTTGCAATCGATTCGAATCGCCGTCTCTCCCGGATAGTGAGAAACTTGACGGAACCCCTTCATCGTAGTAACTGTGTTATGGAATATGATGGTTCGGATGGACGTGGAATTATTATACCGGTTATGGTTACTACTGTATGATACTAAATGATATATCACATGTTTGGCACAGGTTAGTTGCTAATCTAGAGATGAATAACTATAATTAATTTAATGACCGAATTATAGAATGTATAGCTGAATTAGTGGTTTTTTATGTAAAATGTTGTCAAGTTAGCTCCACTTATAAAGCATTGCATAATTCTTGGAGTCACTTTATTTTTGGTTTATGATGGGTAAGTCTATCTGAGTACCTTCTCGTACTCATGGTTTTATTCCTATTGTTACAGATGATACATTTTATCATGGCTATTGCAAGAACTGCTTCTGTCTTGCTGTGGACGAGGAGTAAGCCTCGAGCAGGCATCTCTTATTAATCCCTCTCTTATGCTTTTGTGGGATTATGATCATTAGCTGGCACAGTATTTGAATAACGATGAAGATGTTGGTTTCAAACTTTAATTGTTTCCGCTACAATTTCACCTGAACTTGGTTTGTAATAATTTTTAATCGTACTCTAATGTATGAAACTGTATTTGTGAACTTTATATAACGTATGCCATGTATGTTGAATTATGCACGATCTTGGTCGTACGTTGGTTGAACCGAGACCCTTTATAGTACTCGACGGATTATCGAGTTTATATGGGCTCAAGTATAATAGTGCAACAATTTACAAGCTATCATTATACTTGTGCTTTTATAAATTAATCGGTTCTGTCACGGGGTGTTCCCCGGCCCGCCATCCCTTCCTTCCGTCCACGTCCCCCGGCCGGCCGGTCCATCCGCGCTATTGTCGCATGGATCCGCGGGGACCATTGCCGACGGCAGCCTGGCACGGGCACGCTGGATGCTCTGGCGGACCCGCCTGCCGTTGCGTGCCCGTACTACGTGGCTGTGCTCTGTTTCTGCGACGCCCCAGATTACTTAAAATTTAGAAAGGAAATAGTAGCGGGCGGAAAGGAAACCAGTACTATGTGTCGTGCCATCCTACCTATTCGCTCCTTTTCCATGACCCCGGCAGCACATGATCGGTCCCGTATTCCTTGCGTTTGCTTATACATAGTAGGTGTGGCCTTTTAATTTGCGATTCGATTAAATGATGATGGTGGTGGTCCTATGATCCACACCACGCAATATGTAGCTATATAAAATCATCTTCGGCAGTTCACCAATACCTCATATCTCAAAAACTATCATATTGAGAATAACTATATTTTTTCCTTACTCTAGGAGTCCTCCAATATTTTTTATACATAACCACCAATATTTCTCTCATCTTCTCAAATAAAAGAGGGAGTAGCATCCCCTCGATATAGCATGGCTACATCCTAACCATCACTTCTCAAACAATCTTTTTCTCTATACATATGTGGGCCCCATCTTCCGTATAGGTATTGGCGCAAGATATATTACGGTAACGCTATAGCAACTCTCTCATGTATCTAAAAATAATAATATTTGGTTCCTCCAATACATACACATTGGAGGATAAATTATTAGAAGTCCGGTAATACTATGATACTCCACTCCCCACATTCCACGCCCCGATGTGCGAGGCAGCATATCTGCCTTAAGGTTCACAGTATCTTAGCGCAACCGCCTCACTAATTAGTTCGCATCATCTATATATATCGTGGCCAATTACTACCTATGTTCCAATAAAGATGTAGTTTTATTTAAGTCTAATCAAAGTTATCTTAAATTTGACTAAGTTTATATAAAATAGTATCAACATATAAACTCTAAATAGGTATACTGCATGAAAATATATTTTATGACAAATCTAATAATACTCATTTGGTATGATAGTATCAATATTCTTTTAGCGTAGAATACATTAGAGGTCCAATAACTTTTAATGAGTTGCCATCTAGCTTGGTCCATCAATTTCAACCAAACAATACACTTTAGAAGCGGATGGACCTAGAGGATACCCCCTTGAAAATGTATTTTGGGAGCAGTGGCGGAGCATGACCAAATATCAAGGAGGGCTAATCTATAGATAAACATTGTTGTCCTAATTTCTATAGTAAAGTCGAAATCACCACGACTTGTGTATTCATAGAAAAACAGGAGTGATTTATAACAAGGATAGCTGGCTTGTGTTTTGTGCAGAATAGCTGGCATGACTATTGCAATTTGCACCTGAGATCTGAATATAAAAAGGATAGCTAACTAGACATCATGACAAAATGAGTCATGGTGATAGGCTTTATAGTATCAATCCGTCCGCACCTGAGATCAAACAGAATACTAAATTTATATAAAAAACTATTATCATTTATGATATAAAATAAGTACCGTTATAAAATATATTTTTATAATAAATTTTGTTTCGAGACATAAATGCTAATATTATTTGCTATAATTTCGGTCAAACTTAAGTTACTTTGATCGGTACGGATCCCATAATTATATTCTTTCCTGTACGGAGTGAGTATTTATACTAGGGAAGCTAGACAGCTAGGCTGGTCTGATTGTTTCAGACCAGCGAACACGCGACATCTCCTTAGAAGTTAATGAATTTTTAATGTATTTTACTTTATTTTTTTAATATGGATTTGGTCAAACTTTAGATTGTTTGACCTACCACTATTTATAGAATAATTGAATACTTGAAGAGAGTATATGCATGCATGTGTCACTTATTAATTCCTTGCCGAGTGGCATACATCCTCCCTTGTTCGTGTTTCAGTTTACCACCCCCAGAGAGCCCGCGGGCCCGGCAAATGCAATGCAAGCTCCCTTTTGCTCAGTGCGTGGTCTCTCATCGATGAAGCAGCGACGACCTTTCGCTCAGCAAGCAAGCAAGTCCTAAGTAAGTGGCAACACATCCAATAAGCACCGTACGTACCGAACGAATCTCTGCGTTTCCAGCCGGGGCATATATTACGTACTCAACTCCGATCCGCGCGAACGGCGTTTTGACCTCTGCGACGCCGACGACGGCCGGCCGGCGGTGCACGCACGCATGCAGACGAACTAAAGCAGCTCCGCATGCATATCGCTCTCTGCAGGTTTGTGCATGCCGACGTGGGAAAGATCGCGGATCCCGTACGACGTTTTGACCACTGCGACGCCACGGCGGTGCACGCAGACAAACTAAAGCAGCTCCACGTATCAAATATCATATCGATCTCTCCGGTTGTGCGCGCCGACGCGGGCAATATCTCGTCGATCAATATTATCGCACACGACCATGCATGTGCCTTGTCGTCCTGGATCGGACTCGATCATACTCATGCATATACATGATATGGACATGCATGCGGAAGACATTTCATGGAAACATCGTCGCCACTTGATCTGCCAGTGGTGTCGTACTGGTTCCCAGCAATGAGATCAGGGACGACTGCTAGCTGGTCACATGCCCTGCCGCTAGCTAGCTTTTGCATGCTGCTTCGTCGCCCGGCACTCAACCGTCAACTTGCAAATATTTCATGGCGACTACTACTAGCTTTGACTTCTTTTCGGCTAGAGCAAGTCCAATGATACAACCAAGTATTTAGCTATTAGTTAAGTTATAAAACCTAAGCTATATATTCACGGTCTCTTATTTATCTACAAGAAACTTTTTATTGTTACTTTTACACATATTCTACCTTCCGTTTCCCAATCCTCCTCACATTCAGTTATGTCTAGGCCTAGAATTGTATAGGCTCTCGTGTCCAGCTGGTTGCTTGCATGGGAGCCAAACTCCTCTCTCTTCTCTTCCTCACATCAGCATTTGTGTTTGGCTGTAAGGAGTAGCTAGTTGACGTCAGACGTGGAGGAGAAAGAGAGCATGTAAAACTAACACGCTAGTAACCGATAAATCAATTAGCTCGCATGCTGTCCCAGCAATTAACAGGGTCTGACCTACTTGTCCCCACATTCTTCTATGATGTGTAAGAGTCAGATACTAGCTCTAAGTCAACATCTCCAATAGTAATCGCGTACTATCGCTTGTTGTATTAGAAAAATAGTATCATCTTTCTATGGTGTCAAATAAAGATATTTTTTATATCAAAGTTGTAGCTCTCAATGGCATCGACAGCTTTATAGTTTTAAGTTTTTACATTTGAGGTTGTTAAGATGCTCGAAAAAATAAATATAAAATTTTAACCCAGGTACACATCCTTCTCCTTCATCGCGCCGAAGAGCTCCGGATATTTTAGCACCTATCGGCCACCGGACAGCCGACAGATATTCGGATGACTTCATTTCATACCCGGATTCTTGCTTTTCCGACGGACGAGTTGATTCTAGAAAATGAACTGCGGCCCTTACCCGGATGACTTCATTTCATAGCTCAATCCAAACAAATTTATAAGGTTCGTATGACTCGACCGGTCTGTGATCCAACCCGAACAGGTCATTAGTGTGTGGTCTATCTCGGTAGCTCGAAAAAGTTTGTGTTTGATCCATCGATCAGGATCTCCGTTATCCCTGACAGAAAGGTGCATCATATGGGTGCAGACTGCAGAGCGAGCTCGCCGACGACGTACGGGCTCTGTGCTGAGAGTACCGGCAGCAGTATCTAGCATGTACTGTACAGTACTATATATGCGTATATCTATTTTGTATCGTGGACATTTGTGTCCGACAGCCAAGCCATGCATGGCACTTTCCGCGTGTAGCACTTCCAAAACCGAATGCTATTGTTATCCATGGTACTATTTGCTACATATGCGTCCTCATCGTCTTGCTATGCTAGAATTGTATTGTTTCCATGCCTTTACATGTCCATAATCATAATCATTGTGTTTAGTTTTCAGCGTGTTTAGTGCCTATTTTTAAATGAGCATATCAAGTCTGGAACGAGTAGTGTGCGGGTATTTTGCTAGTGGTGTGTCAAGCTAACTAAATAGTGAAATTGATGCTTACTACGGGGCATATATTGGGTCCGATGACGGGATTGCGGAAATTTGAGTGGAAATAGCAACACACTTGTCTTTTGTGCAGCTAGCTTATTGATTTCGTTTTCATAGCGTCTTCTTATGGGAGCTACTATGTGTACGATAATTTCCAGAGCAGTGCAAAGCGGCGACGTTTCATTAAAGATCATATACCGTGGAGTGCTGACGTTATTTCGACTCAAAATAAGCACAATAATTCAAATTATCCTTTGGTTCCTGGGTAAGCTTTTCAGATCAATATGTACATTGAATCCCTCAGAGTAAAAAACATAATTGTTAGGGAGTGCTGCCCATTGGCTAAACGTGGTGTTTGTACTGTATATCTGTGCAGGCGTGAGGTAGCTGGGGCTGTAAGGTGGTGTTTAAATCCAGGGGCTAAAGTTTAGGGGCGTCACGTCGGCTGTCACATGGAGGTGTTCGGATAGTAATAATAAAACAAATTACAGAAGTCCTCAGGAATCCGCGAGACAAACAAAAATGAGCGAGAGCGGAGTAGTAGCACAACTCACCGATCCTTGACGGAGGAGACCGAGATCATACTTGGGCGTGAAATCCGTGTCGAAGATCCCAAAATTCCTCTCCGCGACCGGCCCGGGCTTCTGGTTCTCATCGAACAACGAGAACACGCACGTCTCGAACCTCCTCCCCGGCATCATCGGCGTGCCCTTGCCGCCGCTACACACCCTTATCATCCCGGCATTGAAATCCCTGGCCTCCTCCAGCCCCACCCCGACCTGCCCGGCCTCCGCCTTGGTCGGCCACCCCGCCTCGCCGACGGCAATCTCCACCCCATCTCCGTACCCGAGCCTCTTCATCGCCACGTAGACGGCGTCCATCTGCGCGTCGAACATGCTCGTGCAGTTGATCTTCGTCGCGGGGTCGTACACCCCGGCGTTGGGACGGAACACGGCGTAGTTCGGCGTCGCCGCGCTAGAAGCTGAAATGCAGTGCTGCGTTCACCATGAACGGCGCCCCGGTCCATCCTGTGGCAAATTAATCATTAAAACTAAAGAAAACAGACGAACCAACAGATCGACTTATAGGCTGTTTGGTTTGCCGGATCAAACTGTTCGGGTCAAGGTGGCTCCGGATGGATGGCTCCTTGCTTTTCCGACGGACGAGTTGCTTCTAGAAAATGAACTGCGGCCCTTACCCGGATGACTTCATTTCATACCTCAATCCAAACAAATTTATGAGGTTCGTATGACTCGACCGGTCTGTGATCCAACCCGAACAGGTCATTAGTGTGTGGTCTATCTCGGTAGCTCGAAAAAGTTTGTGTTTGATCCATCGATCACAGAAAGGTGCATCATATGGGTGCAGACTGCAGAGCGAGCTCGCCGACGACGTACGGGCTCTGTGCTGAGAGTACCGGCAGCAGTATCTAGCATGTACTGTACAGTACTATATATGCGTATATCTATTTTGTATCGTGGACATTTGTGTCCGACAGCCAAGCCATGCATGGCACTTTCCGCGTGTAGCACTTCCAAAACCGAATGCTATTGTTATCCATGGTACTATTTGCTACGTATGGTACGCTTTGCAGCCCCCTCAGGCGGCCTGTCGGTTTCTGGAAGGCCAATAGGGAGATGTCGGCGGCCCAGGGGCCGATAGGCGTCCAGATGGCTCTCCATTCCAGCCCAGCTCATCCTGGGGCCAATTAATCATTAAAAAGACGTTATTTAAAAGAAAAACATGATACTCCAGTCCAGTCCATCCAGCGGGCATGGTATATAAAGCTCCTCATCGTCTTGCTATGCTAGAATTGTATTGTTTCCATGCCTTTACATGTCCATAATCATAATCATTGTGTTTAGTTTTCAGCGTGTTTAGTGCCTATTTTTAAATGAGCATATCAAGTCTGGAACAAGTAGTGTGCGGGTATTTTGCTAGTGGTGTGTCAAGCTAACTAAATAGTGAAATTGATGCTTACTACGGGGCATATATTGGGTCCGATGACGGGATTGCGGAAATTTGAGTGGAAATAGCAACACGCTTGTCTTCTGTGCAGCTAGCTTATTGGTTTCATTTTCATAGCGTCTTCTTATGGGAGCTACTATGTGTACGATAATTTCCAGAGCAGTGCAAAGCGGCGACGTTTCATTAAAGATCATATACCGTGGAGTGCTGACGTTATTTCGACTCAAAATAAGCACAATAATTCAAATTATCCTTTGGTTCCTGGGCAAGCTTTTCAGATCAATATGTACATTGAATCCCTCGGAGTAAAAAACATAATTGTTAGGGAGTGCTGCCCATTGGCTAAACGTGGTGTTTGTACTGTATATCTGTGCAGGCGTGAGGTAGCTGGGGCTGTAAGGTGGTGTTTAAATCCAGGGGCTAAAGTTTAGGGACGTCACATCGGCTGTCACATGGGGGTGTTCGGATAGTAATAATAAAACAAATTACAGAAGTCCTCAGGAATCCGCGAGACAAACAAAAATGAGCGAGAGCGGAGTAGTAGCACAACTCACCGATCCTTGACGGAGGAGACCGAGATCATACTTGGGCGTGAAATCCGTGTTGAAGATCACCCCAAAATTCCTCTCCGCGACCGGCCCGGGCTTCTGGTTCTCATCGAACAACGAGAACACGCACGTCTCGAACCTCCTCCCCGGCATCATCGGCGTGCCCTTGCCGCCGCTACACACCCTTATCATCCCGGCATTGAAATCCCTGGCCTCCTCCAGCCCCACCCCGACCTGCCCGGCCTCCGCCTTGGTCAGCCACCCCGCCTCGCCGACGGCAATCTCCACCCCATCTCCGTACCCGGGCCTCTTCATCGCCACGTAGATGGCGTCCATCTGCGCGTCGAACATGCTCGTGCAGTTGATCTTCGTCGCGGGGTCGTACACCCCGGCGTTGGGACGCAACACGGCATAGTTCAGCGTCGCCGTGTTGTAGCTGAAGTACGGGTACGCGTTCACCATGAACGGCGCCCCGGTCCATCCCGCGGCAAATTAATCATTAAAACTAAAGAAAACAGACGAACCAACAGATCGACTTATAGGCTGTTTGGTTTGCCGGATCAAACTGTTCGGGTCAAGGTGGCTCCGGATGGAGTGGCTCCTTGCTTTTCCGACGGACGAGTTGCTTCTAGAAAATGAACTGCGGCCCTTACCAGGATGACTTCATTTCATACCTCAATCCAAACAAATTTATAAGGTTCGTATGACTCGACCGGTCTGTGATCCAACCCGAACAGGTCATTAGTGTGTGGTCTATCTCGGTAGCTCGAAAAAGTTTGTGTTTGATCCATCGATCAGGATCTCCGTTATCCCTGACAGAAAGGTGCATCATATGGGTGCAGACTGCAGAGCGAGCTCGCCAACGACGTACGGGCTCTGTGCTGAGAGTACCGGCAGCAGTATCTAGCATGTACAGTACAGTACTATATATGCGTATATCTATTTTGTATCGTGGACATTTGTGTCCGACAGCCAAGCCATGCATGGCACTTTCCGCGTGTAGCACTTCCAAAACCGAATGCTATTGTTATCCATGGTACTATTTGCTACATATGCGTCCAAGTGGTATTTTAGCACCTATCGGCCACCGGACAGCCGACAGATACTTATCGGCCCCCGCGCGGCCGATAGGTGGTATGGCACGCTTTGCAGCCCCCAGGCGCCTGTGTCGGCTTCGGAAGAGGCCGATAGGGAGATGTCGGCGGCCCAGGGGCCGATAGGCGTCCAGTCGGCTCTCCATTCCAGCCCAGCCCATCCTGGGCCCAATTAATCGTTAAAAAGATGTTATTTAAAAGAAAAACATGATACTCCAGTCCAGTCCATCCAGCGGGCATGGTATATAAAGCTCCTCATCGTCTTGCTATGCTAGAATTGTATTGTTTCCATGCCTTTACATGTCCATAATCATAATCATTGTGTTTAGTTTTCAGCGTGTTTAGTGCCTATTTTTAAATGAGCATATCAAGTCTGGAACAAGTAGTGTGCGGGTATTTTGCTAGTGGTGTGTCAAGCTAACTAAATAGTGAAATTGATGCTTACTACGGGGCATATATTGGGTCCGATGACGGGATTGCGGAAATTTGAGTGGAAATAGCAACACGCTTGTCTTCTGTGCAGCTAGCTTATTGGTTTCATTTTCATAGCGTCTTCTTATGGGAGCTACTATGTGTACGATAATTTCCAGAGCAGTGCAAAGCGGCGACGTTTCATTAAAGATCATATACCGTGGAGTGCTGACGTTATTTCGACTCAAAATAAGCACAATAATTCAAATTATCCTTTGGTTCCTGGGCAAGCTTTTCAGATCAATATGTACATTGAATCCCTCGGAGTAAAAAACATAATTGTTAGGGAGTGCTGCCCATTGGCTAAACGTGGTGTTTGTACCGTATATCATGCAAAGCGTGAGGTAGCTCAATGTAAGGTGGTGTTTAAAATCCAGGGCTAAAGTTTAGGGACGCCACATCGGTACATCACATGGGGTGTTCGGATAGTAATAATAAAACAAATTACAGAAGTCCTCAGGAATCCGCGAGACAAACAAAAATGAGCGAGAGCGGAGTAGTAGCACAACTCACCGATCCTTGACGGAGGAGACCGAGATCATACTTGGGCGTGAAATCCGTGTTGAAGATCACCCCAAAATTCCTCTCCGCGACCGGCCCGGGCTTCTGGTTCTCATCGAACAACGAGAACACGCACGTCTCGAACCTCCTCCCCGGCATCATCGGCGTGCCCTTGCCGCCGCTACACACCCTTATCATCCCGGCATTGAAATCCCTGGCCTCCTCCAGCCCCACCCCGACCTGCCCGGCCTCCGCCTTGGTCAGCCACCCCGCCTCGCCGACGGCAATCTCCACCCCATCTCCGTACCCGGGCCTCTTCATCGCCACGTAGATGGCGTCCATCTGCGCGTCGAACATGCTCGTGCAGTTGATCTTCGTCGCGGGGTCGTACACCCCGGCGTTGGGACGCAACACGGCATAGTTCAGCGTCGCCGTGTTGTTGCTGAAGTACGGGTACGCGTTCACCATGAACGGCGCCCCGGTCCATCCCGCGGCAAATTAATCATTAAAACTAAAGAAAACAGACGAACCAACAGATCAACTTATAGGCTGTTTGGTTTGCCGGATCAAACTGTTCGGGTCAAGGTGGCTCCGGATGGAGTGGCTCCTTGCTTTTCCGACGGACGAGTTGCTTCTAGAAAATGAACTGCGGCCCTTACCAGGATGACTTCATTTCATACCTCAATCCAAACAAATTTATAAGGTTCGTATGACTCGACCGGTCTGTGATCCAACCCGAACAGGTCATTAGTGTGTGGTCTATCTCGGTAGCTCGAAAAAGTTTGTGTTTGATCCATCGATCAGGATCTCCGTTATCCCTGACAGAAAGGTGCATCATATGGGTGCAGACTGCAGAGCGAGCTCGCCAACGACGTACGGGCTCTGTGCTGAGAGTACCGGCAGCAGTATCTAGCATGTACAGTACAGTACTATATATGCGTATATCTATTTTGTATCGTGGACATTTGTGTCCGACAGCCAAGCCATGCATGGCACTTTCCGCGTGTAGCACTTCCAAAACCGAATGCTATTGTTATCCATGGTACTATTTGCTACATATGCGTCCAAGTGGTATTTTAGCACGTATCGGCCACCGGACAGCCGACAGATACTTATCGGCCCCCGCGCGGCCGATAGGTGGTATGGCACGCTTTGCAGCCCCCCAGGCGCCCTGTCGGCTTCTGGAAGAGGCCGATAGGGAGATGTCGGCGGCCCAGGGGCCGATAGGCGTCCAGTCGGCTCTCCATTCCAGCCCAGCCCATCCTGGGCCCAATTAATCGTTAAAAAGATGTTATTTAAAAGAAAAACATGATACTCCAGTCCAGTCCATCCAGCGGGCATGGTATATAAAGCTCCTCATCGTCTTGCTATGCTAGAATTGTATTGTTTCCATGCCTTTACATGTCCATAATCATAATCATTGTGTTTAGTTTTCAGCGTGTTTAGTGCCTATTTTTAAATGAGCATATCAAGTCTGGAACAAGTAGTGTGGGGTATTTTGCTGGTGTGGTGTGTCAAGCTAACTAAATAGTGAAATTGATGCTTACTACGGGCATATATTGGGTCCGATGACGGATTGCGGAAATTTGAGTGGAAATAGCAACACGCTTGTCTTCTGTGCAGCTAGCTTATTGGTTTCATTTTCATAGCGTCTTCTTATGGGAGCTACTATGTGTACGATAATTTCCAGAGCAGTGCAAAGCGGCGACGTTTCATTAAAGATCATATACCGTGGAGTGCTGACGTTATTTCGACTCAAAATAAGCACAATAATTCAAATTATCCTTTGGTTCCTGGGCAAGCTTTTCAGATCAATATGTACATTGAATCCCTCAGAGTAAAAAACATAATTGTTAGGGAGTGCTGCCCATTGGCTAAACGTGGTGTTTGTACTGTATATCTGCAGCAAAGTGAGGTAGTCAATGTAAGGGTGTTTAAATCTCGAGGGCTAAAGTTTAGGGCGTCACATCTGCATTGTCACATGGGGGTGTTCGGATAGTAATAATAAAACAAATTTACGTAAGTCCTCGTGAATCTGCGAGACAAACAAAATGAGCGAGAGCGGAGTAGTAGCACAACTCACCGATCCTTGACGGAGGAGACCGAGATCATACTTGGGCGTGAAATCCGTGTTGAAGATCACCCCAAAATTCCTCTCCGCTGACCGGCCCGGGCTTCTGGTTCTCATCGAACAACGAGAACACGCGACGTCTCGAACCTCCTCCCGGCATCATCGGCGTGCCCTTGCCGCCGCTTACACACCCTTATCATCCCGGCATTGAAATCCCTGGCCTCCTCCAGCCCCACCCGACCTGCCCGGCCTCCGCCTTGGTCGGCACACCCCTCGCCGACGGCAATCTCCACCCCATCTCCGTACCCGGGCCTCTTCATCGCCACGTAGATGGCGTCCATCTGCGTGTCGAACATGCTCGTGCAGTTGATCTTTGTCGCGGGATCGTACACCCCGGCATTGGGACGGAACACGGCATAGTTCAGCGTCGCCGCGTTGTAGCTGAAGTACGCGTACGCGTTCACCATGAACGGCGCCCCGGTCCATCCTGCGGCAAATTAATCATTAAAACTAAAGAAAACAGACGAACCAACAGATCGACTTATAGGCTGTTTGGTTTGCCGGATCAAACTGTTCGGGTCAAGGTGGCTCCGGATGGAGTGGCTCCTTGCTTTTCCAACGGACGAGTTGCTTCTAGAAAATGAACTGCGGCCCTTACCAGGATGACTTCATTTCATACCTCAATCCAAACAAATTTATAAGGTTCGTATGACTCCACCGGTCTGTGATCCAACCCGAACTGGTCATTAGTGTGTGGTCTATCTCGGTAGCTCGAAAAAGTTTGTGTTTGATCCATCGATCAGGATCTCCGTTATCCCTGACAGAAAGGTGCATCATATGGGTGCAGACTGCAGAGCGAGCTCGCCGACGACGTACGGGCTCTGTGCTGAGAGTACCGGCAGCAGTATCTAGCATGTACAGTACAGTACTATATATGCGTATATCTATTTTGTATCGTGGACATTTGTGTCCGACAGCCAAGCCATGCATGGCACTTTCCGCGTGTAGCACTTCCAAAACCGAATGCTATTGTTATCCATGGTACTATTTGCTACATATGCGTCCAAGTGGTATTTTAGCACGTATCGGCCACCGGACAGCCGACAGATACTTATCGGCCCCCGCGCGGCCGATAGGTGGTATGGCACGCTTTGCAGCCCCCCAGGCGCCCTGTCGGCTTCTGGAAGAGGCCGATAGGGAGATGTCGGCGGCCCAGGGGCCGATAGGCGTCCAGTCGGCTCTCCATTCCAGCCCAGCCCATCCTGGGCCCAATTAATCGTTAAAAAGATGTTATTTAAAAGAAAAACATGATACTCCAGTCCAGTCCATCCAGCGGGCATGGTATATAAAGCTCCTCATCGTCTTGCTATGCTAGAATTGTATTGTTTCCATGCCTTTACATGTCCATAATCATAATCATTGTGTTTGGTTTTCAGCGTGTTTAGTGCCTATTTTTAAATGAGCATATCAAGTCCGGAACAAGCAAGTGTCTTGGTATTTTGCTAGTGGTGTGTCAAGCTAACTAAATAGTGAAATTGATGCTTACTACGGGGGCATATTGGGTCCGATGACGGGATTATGGAAATTTGAGTGGAAATAGCAACACGCTTGTCTTCTGTGCAGCTAGCTTATTGGTTTCATTTTCATAGCGCCTTCTTATGGAGCTACTATGTGTACGATAATTTCCAGAAGCAAAGGCAAAGCGCGACGTTTCATTAAAGATCATATACCGTGGAGTCTTGACGTTATTTCGACTCAAAATAAGCACAATAATTCAAATTATCCTTTGGTTCCGGCAAGCTTTTCGAGATCAATATGTACATTGAATCCCTCGAGTAAAATACATAATTGTTAGGGAGTGCTGCCCATTGGCTAAACGTGGTGTTTGTCTCAGATATCCGTAAGGCAGCGTGAGGTAGTCAAAACGTAAGGTGGTGGTGTTTAAATCCGGGGCTAAAGTTTAGGGACGCCACATCGGCCAGTCACATGGGGGTGTTCGGATAGTAATAATAAAATAAATTACGAAGTCCTCGTGAATCCATGAGACAAACAAAAATGAGCGAGAGCAGAGTAGTAGCACAACTCATCGATCCTTGACGGAGGAGACCGAGATCATACTTTGGAGTGAAATCCGTGTTGAAGATCCCAAAATTCCTCTCCGCGACCGGCCTAGGCTTCTGGTTCTCATCGAAGAATGAGAACACGTACGTTTCGAACCTCCTCCCCGGCATCATCGGCGTGCCCTTGCCGCCGCTACACACCCTTATCATCCCGGCATTGAAATCCCCGCCTCTCCAAATTTCACCGACCTGCCCGGCCTCCGCCTTTGGTCGGCCACCCCGCTTTCGCCGACAAAGAATCTCCACCCCATCTCCGCATTCGGGCCTCTTCATCGCCACGAGATGGCGTCCATCTACGCGTCGAACATGCTCGCAGCAGTTGATCTTTGTCGCGGGTCGTACACCCCTGCCGTTGGGACGGAACACGGCATAGTTCATTCGTCGCCGTCAGCGTTAGAAGTTGAAGTACGGGTACGCTGCTCACCATGAACGGCGCCCGGTCCATCCTGCGGCAAATTAATCATTAAAACTAAAGAAAACAGACGCACCAACAGATCGACTTATAGGCTGTTTGGTTTGCCGGATCAAACTGTTCGGGTCAAGGTGGCTCCGGATGGAGTGGCTCCTTGCTTTTCCGACGACGAGTTGCTTCTAGAAAATGAACTGCGGCCCTTACCCGGATGACTTCATTTCATACCTCAATCCAAACAAATTTATAAGGTTCAGATGACTCGACCGGTCCGTGATCCAACCCGAACAGGTCATTAGTGTGTGGTCTATCTCGGTAGCTCGAAAAAGTTTGTGTTTGATCCATCGATCGGGATCTCCGTTATCCCCGATGAAAGGTGCATCATATGGGTGCAGACTGCAGAGTGAGCTCGCCATGATGACGACGGCTCGGGCTCTGTCGAGAGTATACGGCAGCAGATTCAGCATGTATCCGCATCGCACTATATATGCGAACAATCAACCCAACTGGTAGACGCAGAGGTATAGATGGCCAACGGGGGCCCAGAGTTCAGCTTCGCAGCCGGGCCATGCCGTGCATGGCCCGAGGGAGTTCGGGCGGACGGGCACGCCCGCCTCCCTCCGGCCATGCCGAGTTGGCCTTTGTGCGCCAACGCCTGCACGGCCTCTCGGGCTGTTTTGCCGGCCGCCGGCCGGTAGTAAGCCGGTGTGTCGGGGAGGCCGAGCCAACCCAAGGCCCGCTTCAGCAGGCGATGATGGCGTCGAGGTCGAGGGTCCCGCCGGCCACGTTGGCGGCATCAGAGAGAGGAATGGGAAGAACAGGAGGGGTAGTAGGGGGTGAGGGGCAGCGCGCTCGCCCTGGCCTCGAGGCACATCCGCAACTTCAACCGTCGGAGCAGGCAACGGGATGCCAGATCCGGTCGCCCAAAGCCAGCTCTCGCTTGAGGCCGATGGCGGTGCATGGAGGAGGCCGCAGAGACGAGAGAGAGGCAGGGAAAGCGAGGCAGGCAGCAAATGCTGAGCGGATCCGGTGGCCTCGCGCAGCAACAAGACACCGAGGCGCGGAGCTTGGGCCGACGACACCAGGGCCGGATAGGTCGCACCCAAGGCCGCTGTCCCTGGGGCCGGTGCACTCGCTCCCGAGGCATAGCCGCGAGGAGGGAAGGAGCCGGCGGCGCCACCTGCCGGCGAGCGGAGGATGGGGGAGCAAAGTCACAGGGGAGGGTTCGCGGGGGAGGGCGGAGGCGGTCATCTTGCCTGCAGAGGGAGGAGGGCGCCGCCGCTGCTGGGAGGGGATCACAGGGGCGGTGGGGAGGGGGAGGGGAAGGGAGTTAGGGTTCGGGGGTGGGAGAGTGGGGCTCTGGCAGGCGGGCGGGCTGGCTGCTGCGGTGAGAGCAGCCGGCCGCCAACCCCTCTGGTTCTAGAGCGGGCCATGCCGTGCCAGCCCACGTGCCAGGGGTAAGGCCTAGGCACGGCCTGCTCCTCCGGGCCCTGCTAGCCGCCGGGCCGGGTCGTGCTTGGGCCGGGACAAAAAACGGGCCTTGGGCCGGGTCGACGGGCTCGGGCTGCATGGCCAAGTATACGTAGAGGCAGGTCGTCGTCTTTCTCTGCGAAAGCATGCTACGAAAAGAAGAGCGGAGGAATCCCCAAGACCAGACCCCGGCGTGCACTCGGCGGCAGCGGGGTTACGTTCAACGGGGAATGCAAATTATTCCCTGCTCTTCTTGGCCACCTCCGGCCAAGTGAGACGTCAGACGTGTACTGCCAGAGCGACGGAGCCACGTGGTGTGATGTGTAACACCCCAATGTTAAGCTTTTGCATTTGGTACTTCCATTTCTGTAAGAGTGCGCACTCTGGATGGTAGTAAGGATGTGTGGGGAGCTAGACATGAGCCCAAGGGTTGGGTAGTCCTGATCGTCCTAGCAGCTGATCGTCCCTGATTGTGCGGCGCTGATCGAACCCGCAAAATATGGACCTGAGTTGTACCAAATGTGACCTAAGGCTATCGTGGCTGGTAGACCTGGGTTTGTGTTTGGAATACTGCCCAGCTAGTTGCAATCAATTCGAATCGCCGTCTCTCCCGGATAGTGAGAAACTTGACGGAGCCCCTTCATCGTAGTAACTGTGTAATAAAATATGATGGTCCGGATGAACATGGAATTATTATACCGGTTATGGTTACTAATGTATGATACTAAATGATATACCACATGTTTGGCACAGGTTAGTTGCTAATTTAGAGATTAATAGCTATAATTAACTTGATGACCGAATTATAGAATATATAGCTGAATTAGTGTATTTTTATGCAAAATGTTGTCAAGCTAGCTCCACTTATAAAGCCTTGCATAATCATTGGAGTCACTTTATTTTTTGTTTATGACGGGTAAGTCTAATTGAGTACCTTCTCGTACTAAGGGTTTTATTCTCATTGTTGCAGATGGTACAGTTTATCATGGCTATTGCAAAAACTGCTTCTGTCTCCCCGTGGACAAGGAGTAAGCCCTGGGCAGGCATCTCTTATTAATCCATCTCTTATGCTTTTGTGGGATTGTGATCATGAGCTGGCACAGCATTTAAACAACGATAAAGATGTTGGTTTCAAACTTTAATTGTTTCCGCTACTATTTCACCTGAACTTGGTTTGTAATAACTTTTAATCGCACTTTGATGTATGGAACTGTATTTGTGAATTTTATGTAACGTGTGACATGTATGTTGAATTATGTACGATCTTGGTCGTATGTTGGTTGAATCGAGACCTTTTACGGTACTCGACGGACTACCGGATTTAAATGGGCTCAAGTATAACAGTATGACCGCTTTGCGGGCTACAATTATACTTAAGTTCTTATAAATTGATCGGTTCTGTCGCGTGGTGTTCCCCGGCCCGCCATTCCTTCCTTCCATCCACGTCCCCCGGCCGGCCGGTCGACCCCCGCTATTGTCGCGTGGATCCGCGGGGACCATTGCCGACGGCAGCCTGGCACGGGCACGCTGGATGCTCTGGCGGACGGTCTGCCTGCCGTTGCATGCCCGTACTACGTGGCTGTGCCTGGTAGGGTGTGCCGTCGCCGTCCTTGGCTGCCACGCACGGCAAGGGAACACCAGCTGGGACCGAGCGAGATCTTGTGTCGTTGACAAGCACACCATGACACACGCGGTCAGGCAGGCCGACGCGTCTGTCTCTTGTGCTCTGTTTCTGCGACGCCCCAGATTACTTAAAATTTAGAAAGGAAATAGTAGCGGGCGGAAAGGAAACCAGTACTATGTGTCGTGCCATCCTACCTATTCGCTCCTTTTCCATGACCCCGGCAGCACATGATCGGTCCCGTATTCCTTGCGTTTGCTTATACATAGTAGGTGTACGTGGCCTTTTAATTTGCGATTCGATTAAATGATGATGGTGGTGGTCCTATGATCCACACCACGCAATATGTAGCTATATAAAATCATCTTTGGCAGTTCACCAATATCTCGTATCTCATAAAACTATCATATTGAGAATAACTATATTTTTTCCTTACTCTAGAGCCCTCCAATATTTTTTTTTACATAACCACCAATATTTCTCTCATCTTCTCAAATAAAAGAGGGAGTTGCATCCCCTCGATATAGCATGGCTACATCCCAACCATCACTTCTCAAACAATCTTTTTCTCTATACATATGTGGGCCCCATCTTCCGTATAGGTATTGGCGCAAGATATATCACGGTAACGCTATAGCAACTCTCTCATGTATCCAAAAATAATAATATTTGGTTCCTCCAATACATACACATTGGAGGATAAATTATTTGAAGTCCGGTAATACTATGATACTCCACTCCCCACACTCCACACCCCGATGTGTGAGGCAACATATCTGCCTTAAGGTCCACAGTATCTTAGCGCAACCACCTCACCAATTAGTTCGCATCATCTATATATATCGTGGCCAATTACTACCTATGTTCCAATAAAGATGTAGTTTTATTTAAGTCTGATCAAAGTTATCTTAAATTTGACTAAGTTTATATAAAATAGTATCAACATATAAACTCTAAATAGGTATACTGCATGAAAATATATTTCATGACAAATCTAATAATACTCATTTGGTATGATAGTATCAGTATTCTTTTAGCGTAGAATACATTAGAGGTCCAATAACTTTTAATGAGTTGCCATCTAGCTTGGTCCATCAACTTCGACCAAACAATACACTTTAGAAGCTGATGGACCTAGAGGATACCCCCTTGAAAATGTATTTTGGGAGCAGTGGCGGAGCATGACCAAAGATCAAGGAGGGCTAATCTATAGATAAACATTGTTGTCCTAATTTCTATAGTAAAGTCGAAATCACCACGACATGTGTATTCATAGAAAAACAGGAGTGATTTATAACAAGGATAGCTGGCTTGTGTTTTGTGCACAATAGCTGATATGACTATTGCAGTTTGCACCTGAGATCTGAATATAAAAAGGATAGCTAACTAGACATCATGACAAAATGAGTCATGGTGATAAGCTTTATAGTATCTACTCCCTCCGTCCAGAAAGAATGCAATTCTCGCTTATCGAGGAGTCAAACAGTTTGAACTTTGACTAAATTTATATAAAAAACTATTATCATTTATGATATAAAATAAGTACCGTTAAATTAGTTATAAAATATATTTTCATAATAAATTTTGTTTCGAGACATAAATGCTAATATTATTTGCTATAAACTCGGTCAAACTTGAGTTACTTTGACCGGTACGGATCCCATAATTGCATTCTTTCTTGGACGGAGGGAGTATTTATACTAGGGAAGGGTCCTCCGAGATGTCGCGATCCTGCGTGGCGCCCGGGTACAACGTGAGCGTCAACGGGTCGGGTTCAACCATGTCCGTCGCGTTGGTCAGCCCACCATGCCTTGCCTCAGTTCCAGCAACGACCGAGGTGAAGTCCGATGCCGTTTGGGCGGCCCCTGTCGACCGCCCGTGACTATCGGTGGCGACACTCGTTGCCACAGCGGTGTCGTCCCCCTTCAGTCGGCGCCGACGTCTCCGATGCCTCCGCCGTCTGTGCCCACCGCTGCCGCGCGTGGTCGCACCTGGCACAGCAGGTGCTACACCCGGCACAGCCACAGACGTGCTCTACGTGTCGCCCTGAGTACGCGGCCGGTTGCCCAAGATACGCTCCCGAACAGGGCGTCGTTGCCGGCCTTCTAGGGCACCAACCGTGCCAGAGCCGGAAGGGTGCACCTTCCGCCGCTGCTTACAGTCCCGCGCGAGGTGTCGGAACCCCTTGCATCGGAGGCAGCGTGGAGGCAGCTTGCAGGTTGCCAACCTGTGCACGGTGGAGAGACAGTTGAAGCACTTCCCGCGTAGATCCGCCGGATAGCGGGTAGGGGGCCGCTGGTTCACCGATGTAGTGCGGGCGGGGCGTGCCCCTCTGACACCGCTTAACGACCCCTGCGACAAGACCTCACGCCAGCCGTCGGCGTCCGGAGCGAAGATGCGCTGGCAGGCGGAGCCCCCTCCGTGATGTCCGAGGCGCTATCGGGCGGGGACACGGCCATCCATAGGCCGAGCAGGCAAGCTGTGCACCAGCCGGGGGTGCGGCCGTGGCCGATGAGTCCTACGGTTGCATCACCCGTGCACAACGCCAGCACCAGCAGCACTGTTGTGCGCACCTCCTACGACGTTGGCTGGTCAGGCCCTCTCAGCTAGGGGGCGCTTGTCCCGCTCAGCAGCAACACTGCCGCGAGTGAGGCATGGCTTGGCACGCTCCAGCAAAGGCGACGTCCGGAGCTATGACCCCTGGTGGACTGCGTCGATGTAGGAGGTTGGGGAGGTGACCGGCGACCTCTCTGTGTCAGAGTCGTCAAGGTCCTCATCCGCCCAACGATGAGCCTTGGAACGCCCCATCGATCCATCCCCAGGGTGGAAGGGGGAGGCGAGGGGGGACAGAGAGGACTGAAAGGATCAAGATGCCCAAGAGGGAGATGAATTGGGCTAATTCTAAATTTCTTTGCAATAATTAAGTCCTACGGTTAGCCCAATTAACCCCTTGTGCCTAGAAAGTGTTTCTATTGAATTAACGCACAAAAGACTTGCAACCTAAGTTCTAAACCTACTCTAGCATGGCAATTCTATGAATGTAAGAACAAGAATTGAATTGCTCAAAGTAAATGCTCAAAGTAAATAGAGAGGAGAGAAAACATGGCACGATGTTTTGCCGAGGTATCAGAGAGTCGCCACTCCCCACTAGTCCTCGTTGGAGCACCCGCGCAAGGGTGTAGCTCCCCCTTTATCCACGCAAGGATCAAGTGCTCTCTACGGGTTGATTCTTCGACACTCCGTCGTGGTGAATCACCCACAACCGCTCACAACTTGAGTTGGGTCATCCACAATCTCTCCAGATGATCTCTAAGCTCCCAATCACCACCAAGCCATCTAGGTGATGGCGATCACCAAGAGTAACAAGCATGAACTCTCACTTGACCATGACAAGCCTAATGAGATGGTGGATGCACACTTTGCTACTCTTGATCTCACTAATGAGGGCTCTCTTTGGGATTCTCAAATCTTAATCACCTCACTAGGACCTTGCTCTTCTTGGCACTCTCAAATGTGTTTCTCAGCTGTTGGAATGAGCTAAAGTGCCCCACACACGAGTGGAGGGAGTATTTATAACATGGGCTGAAAAACGAACCGTTATGTGCCTCTGCGGGGTGACCGGACGCTCCGGTCATGTTGACCAGACGCTCCGATCAGTACACCCCGAACTCCAGTGTCTACAGTGCGACCGGACGCTGGACGTGTCCGGTCGTGATTTTTCCTCTCTGGAACCTTACTGGAGTCGACCGGACGCAGGCTCTCAGCGTCCGATCACTTCACCTCTCAGCGTCCGGTCAAACCAGATGCAATCACCTTGGTCAAATGAACTGACCGGACCTTGAGCCAAATATCCGGTCACACCGAGCCAAAGATCCGGTCAAAGATTTGACCATCCATTCACTTCCAACTCTCGATCATATGTGAATAAAGTTTGCTCCATTGGATCTAAGGGCTATTTTGGAGCTACCTAGTGCTAGTTTTAACAAGTGTGCACCACACCTAACTCACTAGACTCACCTAGGTCAAGCTACCCGTCCATACCCCCCTTAATAGTACGGCTAAAGGAAAAACAAAGTCCTAAACTACTCTAAGTGTCTCTCCAACTCCAATCGACACTTAGAACTAGTCCATCCTTAATCTTGTCATCCATCCTTTGAAAACCAAAACGATTTCCATCATAGGGGCATGACCACCATGATTGCCCAATCGATCTTCATTACCATGACCTAACTTAATTGCCTCTGCAAAACACACGTTAGTCATAGTAATCTTGTATTGTCATTAATCACCGAAACCCAACTAGGGGCCTAGATGCTTTCAAGGATGATGGGCTAGGCGCGGAGGGGTGCACGAGGAAGATGTCGAGCCCCGACGCCGAATCAGGCTGCTGTGACGAACTGGGCGCCGAGGCGTCCTCGTCATCCGAGACGTCCTCGACGAGAACCAGTGACTCATCCTCCACCAGCCGCGATTTGGACTGGGCAGCGGCTGCGCCTGACGGCGGTGGGGGGTGCCAGAGACGGCTCCCCCACAGGGCTGCGGGGAGCTCGTGTCGACGGTGACCGCCCCCGGCGGCGGAGGGGGCATGGGTGGCGCCGTCAGCTCTGTAGAGGAAGGAGTGGGCTCCACAGGCGATGTTGGCAGCGGCGCGGCCTCCCCGCGAACGGTCGAGGTGCCCGCACCCAGCCTAGCGGCCTCAGCGCGTTTGACGGTCGCGGCGGTGATGGCCACGGCGACGGCAGCCTCCGGCGACGTCGAAGGGGGCGGAGTGGGTGGGGTGACGCCGGATTGGGGCCCTTGGCGAGGCTGCGCGGAGCCCATGGGCTCGGCACCGGCGGGGGAACCCGTTTGAGCCGGCACGGCGTCCGACGCAGGTGGCGGATCCTCCGCGCATGGCCTTGGCGGCCGCGACTGGCTCCGGCGGTGGATGGGGCGGTGGGGCGCCGGTGGAGTCCTGCCCCTAGAGCGCGACCGAGATGGCCGCCGTCTTGCGCACGCAGGCCTCCGCCCCCGTACCTTGACGCCGGATTCAGGCCCGGGTGCGGCGTCGTGAGCGGGCAGTGGCCGCAACCGTGTTTTTAGGAGTCGGCGTCATCGTAGGCGGAGGTCACGGGCGTCGGGGTGGTGCGGGTGGCGGTGGCGGTGGCGGCGGCAGATCTAGGGCTGGAGAGGGAGTGGTGGAGCGCGGGGTGCCGGGTGGGCGGAGCGGCAGGCTCGTGGCCCTGGTGGGGGCGAGGACGGCGCCCGACAGTGCATCAGGGGCAGGGGTGGCCGTAGCTAGCTGTTCTGTTCTGTTCTGTTCTGTTCATTCCCTCCGTGACCGGACAGAAGCACACAGGACAGGACACAACCCACAGATTTGCCGGATAAATAGAACTCAGTTTATCTTTATTACCAAGCGAGTGGGACTCTTTTGAGGATTCCAATGAAATGATTATTATTAGTCAATGCCTGTCATCTGATAGATAGAGATCATCATCGAGCATTGACGATGGTCCCGTTTGGATCATGTAAACCCTTTTACAAACTCCAATCGCTAGTGAGAATCAGCTAATAGATTTTCATAAACCGGGTGGTCGAATAGTTCAAAATAGACTGTAAGTTGGATTGTTTGGATCAGGTAGTGCTTTTTTTAAGCAATCTAGCAACTTGTTTCAGCTGATGCAACCAGGGCTTCAGACTCCCTGAAAGAACTACGTTGTCCAAATGGACCTACCCGGCCGGCAAATTATTAAATGGTTCTAGCTCCGTTCTAAATGAATTTTCTTCTAATTTTGACCGGATTTATATAGAAAAAAATTGAAACTGAGAGGGTGCCCTCGCAACTTGGCCCAGTGTTCCATGGCTTACGGTGTTTCTACCAGGACCCAAAGACTGGCTACAGGTTGGCCGGCCAGCAGCTCGGTGGGTTGCATCTTGCATGCACTGGCCGTGGATCACCGTCCTATAGACAGTAGCCGTCGTGGTCATGGCGGTTGGCGGGCTTGCCTCTGCGTGAACCTGAATCTTCCCGGAGCGGTTCACCTGAGATGGTACAGAGATTTGATCTGATCCATCCAGCGATCCGATCCGCCCTTCCGCGACGCCCACCACAAGCGACAAGGTGCAGTCCTCGGCGCCTCTGGCTCTGGATGGTCCTCCTCCTCCTCCGTCCTCGTCGTCGACGACTCGACGTCTCGCGCCAGCCCAGCCGCGCAAAGTGAGGCAGAGATTGCTGCGCCTTTGGATCTGACTAGTCCATGACGCGCGCCATCGCTCGCGCCGGCCAGGAAAAAAACATCCATTTAATTGAATCGGTTGATGAAAAAGGGCAATAACCTGAGATACAACAATAACCTGAGATACAAAGCAAAGAAGACTCCAGGCTGTTGCATAAGGGTGAAAATGAATTCCTTGAATGTATAAGTAGTACTGTAATAAATTTGGCTGGACATTGTATCCCTTCCATATATATTGGCAGTATGACTAAGACAGTATTTTGTAAAAGGAAAAAAAAACTTGAGAGGTCTAGCTAATAAAATGTTTCATACATCCTAAGACGTTGTGAGATGGCAAGTCTAGGCTATATGTTTTAGTTTAAATACAGGAACTAATATGTATAAATGACGTATCATTATTCCAAATAACAAATCTTCTAGGAAAAATAAGAGGAATTATCAAAATATCAAAATCCATGTTTTCAGGTCTTTGATGCGTAGGATCATCTATCTATTTGCAGTACTCAGGAAGCTTATAACTAAAATAACCATGTTATCTGCAACTACATATAGCGGCATAACTATTCAAAATTAGTTTAAAGATCAAATATGATCAGATGCAAAACTAAAGGAGCAACATGGCCAACTGTTGTCCTGTTGAAGTTTCATATAACAAGACTCTGTAATCTTAAAATTAAGCATTCTAAAATAGAAAGAGGGATTGATTCACTCAGATTTCAAAATAGTCACACCGAAAAGCATCACAGAGTCACAATGAGACAATGAGTGCACTTCGGATGTAGTAGGTATTTTTTTCCGTTAGCGTGGACCATGTTGCTGAATGATGAACCTTGCGGCTCTGATAAGAAATAAATTTACTGGGTGGACCATGGGAAAAGAACAATGATAAAATTCATTTGATTGAAATCTAACATAAAAGCACGCATATACTACATTAAAAGCATAGGCATGGATCTGATTACCTGAGCACATTAGAACAAACATGATATAATATTTATATCCTAAACATGGTCCAAAATCGCTGATCGGCTGAAAAAACTGGAGAGTATTAGCTCCATATGCCAACCATAAATATAAATTGGCAAATAAATTAACATTAAGGTATGGATGCAATATATTTCTATTTTCTATTCGGCATGCATCATATATCTACCTGGAACTTCATGTCACACTTATTTTGTTGGAACAATTCAGAACATGGCAGATTAGAGCAGTCTGTGCCTTAAAGAAAACACCATATTCATTTATGAATTTTGCATGGTCTTGACACAGCTGAAAATAAAATTGAACCCAATAATTTGATCCAGGACCAACGTCTGCCATTGCAAAGGAAGGAAAATAAAACTGTAAGTGAATAGACTAAGGTTTATGAAGGTAGACAGGATGCATCTATTACATGTAAAAGGTCTGGTGCACCTCTCTGAACTCATTAGAAGCGTTCCATTGTTGAGGCAAGGAACAGGACCTGCAGAATCTGGATGGGCTCACCAAAATAGCAGCCACCATGCTTACCCATGCGGAGGGCCTTGATCAATCAGGCTAGAAAAAACAAAAAAAATTATCAGTAGCTGTGGCAACCAAAACACTTGTTTACGGTATAGAAGCCAAACTCTAGGCATGCTCTCAGGATTCAACCGAAACAAAAATCCAATCACCACATCATCGCAGTCAATGTGGCCCAATCCGGTGAAAAAACCAAAAGGACCAAAGCAAGGAGGGGGGATACCTTTAACATTGAGATGGCTGTGATAATGAATCATTGGACAAGCACCATATGGGAACGCAAAAGAGACACTTGGAGCAGTAGTGTAGCAAGACAAAAAGAGAAACCGATGCTCATGCATCCTAACACCTGGCATCTACAAATTTAGGATGACAAAGGCATTGGCATATATTACATAAGCAGAACACCAACCGCAGCACAATAGACCATACCATTTGTGTTTGAGCAATCAAAGACATATATGACTATTTGTTATTGCAAAGCACACCAAGATGAAGGAAAGATTAAATCCATGCACACCAGGATATCATGTTTCCAAGAAGAATTACGCAATCGAGGTGGTTGTCGTAGCTGGCTATCTTCGTTGCCACCATCTGTGCATCACTGAGATACCCATAGCTGGGAACGAAAATAGCTGGGAACGAAAAGAACAAACGAACCTCCCCATAAGGTAGTAACTAACTGGATGATGCAAGAGAGACATGGAAAGGCAGCGCTGATCGAAGCAGGGAATTAAGAAAGCGAAAGCAAGCTGTTTGAAGCAAAATAGCAGATCATTTTATACCAAGAAGGAAAAGGCTGACTGAGATGAAGAGGCAGCACAATGTAAAAAGCAAGAGTGAGAAAACATGCAAGTGTGATGCTAAATCAATCACAATAGAGGCAGATGTGTGTGCTGGCAGACGAAGCCATAAGTTAAACAAAGAACCTGGATGTTGGAAGATTGAAAAGGAATTACAATGAAGGAAAACAGAAGAGCTAAAAAAAGGTGGAAATGAAAAGGGAATGGGAGAGGCGGTGGATCAGCCTGTCTGACTTTTTTGGCAAGTCAATAACTGTACTAATTAGATAGGTAATTGCACACTGTTATCATGTACCCTGGACCAACTACAGTAACCATACTCATTCATTTGATCTAATCCTTTAGTATAGTATAAGGCATGGAGCACAGTACATCAACATGTAACCATATATGATGATGTAACCTTAAGATCTATCAAAATAGTAGCTCGCTGTAGTCCACAAGACGTATCAATATTTACAAACAAACCAACTAAAAATACATACAGAGGTAAGAGGTTACCAATCTGACAGGAGACGACACTGTTTTGTTGATAGCACACGTGGATTGGATAGGACTTCACATCATCATCATATCAACCTGCCAGGAATAATAATAAACCAAAGGAGGTCATGGCCTAACCATTAATTAATAACTATTGAGAAATAACCATTAATAAGTATACTTTGAATAATTCCTATTGAGAAATAACTCTTAATATACTTCAGCCAGCCTTTTGGTCTGTCGACTGCTGGAGTATCAAAGCAGGGAAAATATGGGTGTTGCATTCCTGGAAAAAGTGAACATGCAGTTAATAGGCAGTCCACATGCAAGCTATTAACAGAAGGGTATGAATGTAGGGACGGACACATGAATGTCACCATGATGAGTACAGTAACGTAAGATGAAAGACCATGATCAGAGGTTCAGAGGTTGCCACCGGATAGAGATGTGGAGTTCTCCATTGAGTTAGAGCCTGGCACTGCTCCTATCTCCCAACGTCCATACCGCATGGCCCCGAAGGAATTTGCTGAAATAAAGAAGCAGTTAGAAGAGTTGTTGGAAAATGATTCATCCGTCCTAGCTCATCATCATGGGGTTGTCCAGCCATTTTTGTGAAAAAGAAGGATGGCACTCTTTGGATGTGTGTAGATTACCACCATCTCAATGCGGTAACCATTAAGAACAAGTATCCTTTACCTCGTATCGATACTTTGTTCGATCAATTAGCTGGTGCCAACGTGTTCTCCAAGATTGATCTCCGTTCAGGCTATCATCAAATCAAGATTAGACCACAAGATATACCAAAGATAACTTTTTCTACTAGGTATGGGTTGTATGAATACCTAGTCATGTCTTTTAGTCTCACCAATGCTCCTGCATTCTTCATGTATCTCATGAACTCAGTTTTTATGCCAGAGTTGGACAAGTTTGTGGTGGTATTAATTGATGATATCTTGATATATTCTAAGAACAAGGAAGAGCATGCCCAACATCTTCGGATAGTACTGACTCGATTAAGAGAACACAAGTTGTATGCCAAACTCAGCAAGTGTGAGTTTTGGCTGGATCGAGTACAATTTTTGGAACATGTTCTGACCCCTAACGGCATCTCTATAGATCCAAGCAAGGTGCAAGATGTGTTAAATTGGAAGTCTCCCAAGTCAGTGCATCAGATTCGTCAGTTCCTTGGTCTTGCTGGATATTATCGGCGTTTCATTCCTGACTTCTCCAAGATAGCTCGGTCGATGACCAAGCTGCTCCAGAAAGATGCCCAGTTTGTTTGGAGCCCGGCTTATGAAGAAGCCTTCCAAACTTTGAAGAAATTTCTTATCACTGCTCCTGTCTTGGCCCAACCAGATATTGACAGACCTTTTGATGTATATTGTGATGCCTCGAAGACGGGGTTGGGATGTGTGCTTATGCAGGATGGGCGGGTGATAGCTTATGCTTCACACCAGCTGAAAAAGCTCGAGGTGAATTATCCCACCCATGATTTAGAGCTGGTTGCCGTGGTGCACGCTCTAAAAATTTGGAGGTATTATTTGTTGGGGAACAAAGTACACATTTTTATGGATCATAAGAGCCTCAAATATATTTTCACTCAGTCCGAGTTGAATATGAGGCAAAGGAGATGGTTGGAATTAATTAAGGATTATAACTTGGAGGTACATTACCACCCCAAAAAAGCTAATTTGGTAGCTGATGCTTTGAGCCGGAAGTCATATCAGGCTGAAGAAACACCTTTGTCTCTCAACCATACTGAGGTGCTAGCTCACATTGCCTTAGTCTTAGATTTACTTGAGCAGCTTATTATGGAGCAAAGGCAAGATACTTCAGAAATTCCTCACATCAAGAACCGAATTGCCGAAGGGCGTGGTCCTTAGTTTAGTATTGATGAGCAAGGGGTAGTAAAGTACAAGAATAGATTGGTGGTTCCATCAAATGAGGAGCTTAGAAGGAAGATTTTGAATGAAGCTCATTATTCCAAGTTGTCTATTCATCCTGATAGTAACAAGATGTACCATGATTTGCGCCACTTGTATTGGTGGTCCAATATGAAGCAGGATATCACCAAGTACGTCACGGATTGCGACACTTGTGGGAGAGTTAAGGCAGACCACATGCATAGCCCGGGATATTTGCAGCCCTTGCCCATTTCTGTTTGGAAATAGGAAGATATTTCCATGGATTTCATTATGGGTTTATCCCGCACATGCAAGGGCTATAACTCTATTTGGGTCATTGTGGATCGCCTTACCAAGTCAGCTTATTTTCTCCTAGTGGATTCCAGATATTCAGCTAGGAGGTATGCCAAGCTGTATTTTGATCGGATTATGACCCTGCACGGAGTTCCTCTCACTATCATCTCTGATAGAGGGTCTGTCTTTGTCTCTCGTTTTTGGAGCAGCTCTAGGACTATCTTGGTACTAGCCTCCTCCATAGTTCGGCCTATCATCCACCGACTGACAGCCAAACAGAAAGGGTCAACTAGGTACTTGAAGATATATTGAGAGCTTGTTCCATTTCTTTTCCTGAGAAGTGGGACAAATGCTTGAACTTAGCTGAGTTTTCCTACAACAATAGCTATCAAGAAAGCATTCGTATGGCACCCTTTGAAGCTCTATATGGGAAGAAATGTAGGTCACCACTTAACTGGGTTGAAGTGGGAGACCGTGGATATTTTGGGCCTGATTTCATCAAAGAAGCTCGAGAGCAAGTCAGTATTATTCAGAGTCATTTGAATGCAGCTCAGAGCCAACAGAAAGCTTATGCGGACAAGTGAAGAAGACCTTTGCAGTTTATAGTTGGGGATTATGTGTACCTCAAGGTGTCTCCTATGAGAGGGGTGCATCGGTTTGGTGTTCATGGCAAGCTAGCCCCTCGATATGTGGGTCCTTACAAGGTTGTAAGGCAGTGTGGCCCAGTTGCTTATCGTCTCCAACTTCCAGATATTTTATCAGTGGTACACGATGTGTTCCACATATCTCAGTTGAAGAAATGTTTGTGAGTACCTGATGAAGCTATAGAAATTGAAGGACTTCCCCTCCAGCCTGACTTGACATATATTGAACATCCTGTCAAGATCTTAGATGAGAAAGAAAGAGTGACTAGGAACAATGTGGTGAAGTTCTACAAGGTTCAGTGGCAAAACCACTCAGAAGATGAAGCAACGTGGGAGCAAGAAAGTTACATCCTGGAGCATTATCCCCATCTTCTTTCTGGTTCATCGAGGTAGTTGTTTATTTTGAAATGTATTCCTTAGCTCTTTTCTCACACTGGGCACATGAAATCTCGGGATGAGATTTTGTTTTAGGGGGGTAGATTTGTAACACCCTCGATGTTACACTATGCATTCTTTTGCTAAAACACTGCATGAGCATCATATTTATGTGTAAATGTATGTAATATAGGGTGTAAATCAATGTACGTAGCTTAGAACGACCAACGGAAATGCCTAACGAAAGGTTGTTTGTGATGCATGAAATTATCAAGTACGGATGTTCGCGAATTTTTATTGAACGAAAACACTATAGAACGTATATACAGAACTTTAGTAAAGTTGGAAGTATGAACTTTGTAGATGATGATGAAATACCCGTGGTCAAGAAAGGAATTCACTAGCTAGCATACCTAATAGCTTAGAAATCGAAGTTGACGCGAATCCGATCGAGACTTAGCCGATTTCGTAAGTCTGGAAAATGGTTTGACAAAGCCATGTTTGATAGTTTTTGTAGGAGAATTGGATTAAGGAGTGATGGGGTATTAGGGATTGTTTTAGTAGCTTATTATGCCCTCTTAAGAATTGTATAGGTGGCTTGGTGATTCAATCAACGTTTTAGGTTTTTTCGAACGCTTTAAAAATCATGCGCATAACGTAACCGGCCGGTTTCATCGTGTGGGCGCGGTCACCGTGCCTCGGGCACTCGGCGTTGCAGCGTCGGTGGTCCGACGCACACGCACACGCACGCACGCACACACACGCACCGCCGCGCTCGATGGGACACTGGGGGTCGTTTGGCCTAGCCGCTTTGCCCCGCCGCGCCCCTGCCGTTGTCGTCGTGGGCCCGACGCCCGGATCGATCCACTGCCGATTGGCCGCTCTGCTTCACCGTGTCGCTGCCTTACGTTACATCGCGTCGTGTCTGCGCTGCGCTGTGCTATTCCTCTCTGACCGGGTGGGTGCCGTCCGCGTGCCTTGCACGCCGTCGCGACGCCATTAATGGCGCCGCAGCGCGTGGGCCATGGCCTGTCGCTGATGTGCTAACTCGTCCAATGCATTTGGGGCGAGGATCTCTCAGCCACGGCACCTGCACCCCACCAAGACGCGCCCCAGTTGAAGTCCGACGGGTCCTGTAGCCGTCCCGTTCGCCCGCATGCCCCTGCTTCTCTCTCTGCCACCGCCGTCGCCTTGCGCCCGCGAGCGCGCTAGAAAGAAATCACCTCTCTTCAATTCACCTCGTCTGCACCTACGCTCTCTTGTCCTCTCACCGCCTGTGCCACCCGCAGCCTTGATGATGGCCGGTCGGGCGCCAATTTGGCATTTCTGCCCCGGTGAGCCGTTAAGGCCGCGCTTGGCCGTGCACACAGACAGCTCGCTCGCCCGTCGCTCGCTGCCCAATTAGCTGCACCATTACCTTCACTTAGGTCCTTCCTCCACCCCGCGCACCTCAGCCTTGCCGCTACCGGCCCGCCTTGGTCGCTGATGCGACGGTGTTGCCACAGTGCGCCGCCGCATCCCACCGTCGCACGTGGCCAGCTCGGTTCGGGGAATCCCTATCCAAACCATCACCACAGCAGCAACCAGGGTACATTAGTGGAGCTTTAGAGTTAGCCAGCTCTCCCCGCGATGGCTTAGGGTGGCCGGCGTGCTCACACCACCGTCGTGCATGGCCACGCACCGTGGCCGCCGCTTCCGCGAGCTCCGTCACCCCTGTAAACTCAGCTAGGGTAGGCTCTAGGGTTGTAGGTGATGTTCGGCTTGCTATCTAGGGCGGAGCGGGTCTCGGTTGGTCGGCGTGGCGGTCTAGTGTTGTCGTCGCCGCGTCGGTGCGTGTGGGGGTGGCCCGAGGACTTGGCCATTATAAAGAGGGGTTGTTTCGAGGGCTAGTTTGCTTAAACACTAACGGTAAGGATAGTGCTACGAACCTTGGAGGGAATCATAGATAGCTCAAGGTCATTTTCACAAAAAGACCGGCGAGCGGGCCTCCCTGTGGGTCGTGCGTGCGCGCAAGCACTGCGCGGTAGTGGGTCGTGCCGCTCGCTCGTGGGCCGCGCGAGTTAGAATCCGTTTTTCATTTTATAAAGGATAGGATTAGCTTTATAATTTACATTATAAGTTGAACTTTGAAAATTAATATCAATTAGTATAAGTAGCCAAAAATTGTGAAATAAATTCTGTTGAGTTCCTAAAAATGTGGTCTACCTGATAGTATGATTAGTTTATGTATGTCTGTGTTGATGCTAAGGTCTATTAAATCATTTGAAAGTGCTAATATCATTTAGATTAATAATTGTAGAAATTCTTGTGGCAAATTGGTAATAGCTTTGGATATGAAATTTTTACAGTAGGTCCATTAGATTATTATATGCTCATTGTAATTTTTGTAGTCTTAGAATAGGATGATAATTAGAGTAGCTAGTACTACTTGTTTTATCATGTATAGAGTAAATCAATATTAAGAGTGAGAATGCCTTTAGTTGCTAAGTTAATACATGAAATGTTTCATACCTGCTTAGTGGAAATAATAGGCAACTTAGCGTCTTAGTCGGTAGTGCTAGCTTAGTAGCTTGATAGATGTATTCTTATTTTAAGAGTTGTTGTTGTCGTATTACTAAGTGTTGCATCATCATTTCATACATGTAGATAACGAGTTGGTAGAGTTCGTGCCTGTGGATGAGCAGGAATACGAGGAGATCATTGAGGAGTACGAGGAGGAGATTCTCGTATAGGAGGGAGCCCCGGAGACTTCAGTTGCTGACTTTGTTGACACCCCGCCTGCCCAAGGCAAGTCCCGGTGCATAACCCTTATTTTGAATGATATATATATGTGTGTGTGTGTGATGTGCATTTACGTTACAGGCATTTTATGAAAACTACGTGCATAGATATATCTACCCATGAGTCATACTAGTATAGGTCAAGTAGCTGCTATGCTTAGGATTTTGGTAGCGTGAGTAACCTGCCGTTACTCACAATAGGTGATTATTATTATCACTCATGATAAAAATGGTGGAAACAAAAAATGGAGACCAAACAGGGATATGGTTGGGTATTGGTGGGTGTAAGAGGTTGTGTCCTACAGCCAATGGGGCATAGCTTGGTTACACTATTTTCCTGTCTGAGTCGGTTAAGGACCGGCCGTTGTATTGGATTCTAGGCAAGTCACAGACTTATTATCCCAAGCACATACTTGTGTATGGGCGCAGGGAAGGCTTGTTGCTCTCTTGTCATGGGTTCCGGCTCTTTTCGGACCAACTGATTGGAGGCGGGGATGGTGGAGGTCTAAGCACCGCACTGAGTCCGGGATTCAGGAGCGGGGTTTGGAGTTCAAGTTTGGACGGGGATCTAGACCCCATGACAGGAGAGTGACGGGTTGGTCCTGCTTGTGCCTGGGGTACAAGCGAGGCGTGTTTTTTGGGTACCCAGCTGGGCACATTGATTCGCGAATCACCGGGTGATCCGGTACGACTTGTCTACACTCTAGCACCGTAGTAAGAACTGAAAGAGGAAAGATGGTGAAATAGAACTGTTTGCTCAACTCTTGCTTGAAAGTAGAACATATGCTTACATAGAATGGTTAGATAATAAACTAATCATGAATGCTAATATTTAACATACATAAGGATTCACTATTAGTATTGCTTTCTGCATAAAGGAATCCAGCAAATCATAAAGCTTATCATATTCCTTGGAGTCAGAAAATTACTCCCACTAGTCGGATAAGTCTTGTAAGTACATTGTGTACTCAGGGTTTATTTACCCATGTTATAGGTACTCTTTGAGGAGTAGCCGTTGTGTGAAGGATTCTTCTGCTGGACACAGACGGATCCTTGTATATTATTGATAGATGTTTCTTTTCATTCCACTGTTAAATTTCCGCGCTCTGAATTTGGTACTGTAATAATATATTTCTAAGAACTCTGGATGTATAAAATGGACTAAGTAATATAAACTCGTTCTCATTATTGGATCCTGAGGGAAAAAGGTGGAATATTCGGACTATCCTTTGGGTGTGCTCGACGGAATCCGTACGATGTAGCTCGCTCTCGGGGTGCTTAGTGTCTAGTGGAAGACAAGCGTCTTCGTAAGTGCGTTATTTTGGATGGTTCTGCCACAATAGAGCTACTGTATTCTAGAGTTTTTACATACCTAGAAATCTTTTTCCCTTTCGTCGAGTAATAAAACTAAAGAAATTTGATAAACCAATAGATCGACTTATAGGCTGTTTGGTTTGCCAGATCAAACTGTTCGGGTCATGGTGGCTCCGGATGGAGTGGCTCCTTGCTTCTGCGAAGGAGTTGATTCTAGAAAATGAACTGCAGCCCTTACCCGGATGACTTCATATCATACCTCAAATCCAAATAAATTTATAGGTTCGGATGACTCGACCGGTCTGTGATCCAACCCAAACAGGTCATTAGTGTGTGGTCTATCTCGGTAGCTCTCAAAAGTTTGTAAGTTTGTATTTGATCCATCGATCAGGATCTCCGTTATCCCTGACAGAAAGGTGCATCATATGTGTGCAGACTGTAGAGCGAGCTCGCCGATGACGTACGGGCTCTATGCTGAGAGTACTGGTACTAGTATTTAGCATGTACTGTACAGTATTATATATGTGTATATCTATTTTGTATCGTGGACATTTGTGTCCGACAGCTGCATGGCACTTTCCGCGTGTAGCACTTCCAAAACCGAATATGTTATTGTTATCCATGGTACTATTTGCTATATATGCATCCAAGTGGTATGGTAAGCGCGTGTTTAATCGGAGGAAGTTTGGAATTTTGGCTACCGTAATATTTTTGCTTTTATATGGCAATCAGTGTTCAATCATAGATTAATTGGACTCAAAATGTTCGTCTCGTAATTTTCCACCAAACTGGACCTAAGTTGTTTCAAAGGTATTTAATGTTCTACCATATCGCAAGATTCGGGTTTGTGTTAGATATCATGCTTTTTTCGAGTTTCGATTGGAACTAAACATGGGCTAAAAGCAAAAGCTTGAGCGGCACTGTGGAGAAGTCGTCCCCGCCCACGCGTGCCTGGCTGCCTGCACTGCACTGCACTGCACTGCAGCGTTAAGCATTAAACAGGGGCAGGCAGCGCACCGGTGATACTGAGCGGTGATATATCAGCGCCGAGCGCGTGCGCGTGCAGGTGGCAATCTAGAAAAGAATAACAGGCAATTAGAGGCAGGCCGTCGTTATAGCGAAAGCATAGCAACGATTAGTGGCTTTTTATCCGAAAATGTTGACCCCGGCGTCCACTTATAAAGCATTGCATACGTTCAACGGGGTCACTTTATTCCCTGCTCTTCTTGGCCACCTCTATCCGAGCGACCGTCAGACGTGTGGTTTTATTCCGATTATTACAGGTGGTGTGGTGTATCATGGCACCCCTAACGTTAAACGTTAAGCTTTGCATTTGGCAATTGCATTTCTGTAAGCCGCACTCTATCTCTTATAATCCATCTCTTATGATTTGCGGAGAGCTAGATGATCATTAGGGCAGGCATAGTATTTGTCCCGGCATGAAGATGTTGGTTTCAAACTTTAATGGTTTCCGCTAAATATGGACCTAACTTGTATTGTAATAATTTTAAGACTACTCTAATATATGGACCTGTATTTGTGAACTTTAAAAAACATGCCCATGTATGTTGAATCATGTCGAATCTTGATTGTACGTTGGTTGAACCAAGATAGTTTAGAAACTTGACGAGCCCCTTCATCAAGTATAATAGTGTAACTATTTATAGGCTATCATGGTACTTGTGCGTTAATAAATTAATCGGTTATGTCACGGGTGTTCCCCGGATACTAAATGATATATTCACATGTTTGTCCCCCGTTAGTTGGTCCATCTAGAGATGAATAACTATAATCCGCGGGGACCATTTACGAAGCCTGGCACGGGCATTAGCTGGATGCTTTATAGGGTTGTCAAGTCGCCGTCCACCTATAACGCACGGCAAGGGAACACCATTCTGGGAGTCACTTTACCTTTTGATTTATGATGGGTAAGTCTTTCCGATGACACACGCGGTCAGGCAGGCTCACGCGTCTGTCTCCTATTGTTCTGTGTCTGATACGCCCCAGATTATCATAAAATTTAGAAAGAAATTGCTTTTGCTTGCGGAAAGGAGTAAGTAACCAGTACATCTGTTATTAATCCATCTCCTATGCTTTTTTTCCATTATGATCATTAGGCGGCCGCCTAGTATTTGAATACGTGCGTTTCGTTGGTTCCAAACTTTAATGGTTTCCGCTACAATTTCACCCGACGACTTGGTTTGTAACTAATTTTTGCTAGTAGGCTAGCTAATATATGGAAGCACATTTATCGGTCCCATATTCCATGCGTTTGCTTAATCATAGTAGGTCTTGATTTTAATTTGCGATTCGATTAAATGATGATGGTGGTTCCTATGATCCACACCACGATTATCGAGTTTATAAAATCATCTTCGTATAATAGTTCACCAATTTATCATATATCATTATACTATGCTTTTGATAATAACTATATTTTTCCTTACTCTCTGTTCCTCTAATATTTTTTACATAACCACCAATATTTCTCTCATCTTCTCAAATAAAAGAGGGAGTAGCATCCCTCGATATAGCATGGCATGGATCCGCTGGGGACCATCACTTCTCAAACAATCTTTTTCTCTATACATGCTCTGAGCCCCATCTTCCGTTATAGGTATTGGCGCAACGATATATCTACCTGAGCTGGACGTAGCAACTCTCTCATGTATCCAAAAATAATAATATTTGGTTCCTCCAATACATACACATTGGAGGATAAATTATTAGAAGTCCGGTAATACTATGATACTCCACTCCCCACATTCCACGCCCGATGTGCGAGGCAGCATATCTGCCTTAAGGTTCACAGTATCTTAAGCGCAACCGCCTCACTAATTAGTTCGCATCATCCATACCTATATATATCGTGGCCAATTACTACCTATGTTCCAATAAATATGTAGTTTTATTTAAGTCTAATCAAAGTTATGTTAAATTTGACTAAGTTTATATAAAATAGTATCAACATATAAACTCTAAATGTGTATACTGTATGTGTATATATTTTGTGTCCATCTAATAATACTGGCACCGGATATGAAACAGTATCAATATTCTTTTGTATCCTAGATTCCATTAGAACGTCCAATAACTTTTAATGTTACGTTTGCAATTTGAAGAGATCAATTTGAACCCCAAAAATACGTTTTAGTCCGGATGGACCTAGAGCTGCTCTGATGGGTGGCTGAAAATGTATTTTCGGTGAGGCTATTTATCTTTTTATGAAAAAAAAAAGATCAAGGGTGGCTAATCTATAGATAAACATTCATCGTCCTAATTCCTTATCCACAAAGTCGCACCACGACTTGTGTATTCATAGAAAAACAGGAACCAATTATCGAATTCAGGGATAGCCACCGCGAGAATCAGGAAAATCCAGAATAGTCTGGCATGACTATTGATTCTCGTGACCGCCCAGATCTGAAAAAAAAAAACTGATAATAACAACACATCATGATTCCTCGTATCATGGTGATAGGCTTTATAGTATCTACTACATCGCGTGGTCGCAAATCGCAATTCCAAACAGGGAGGAGTCAAAAGTTTGAACTTTGACTAAATTTATATAAAAACGTAATATATCATTTATGATTGGTAAAATGAATCTATCTGCTTTAAAATATTTTTCATAATAAATTTTTCTTTTAACATGTAATACTACTAAAGCAGAGCCTCCAAAAGTGGTTGTACAAACTTAAGTTACTTTGATCGGTACGGATCCCATAATTGTATTCTTTCCTGGACGGAGTGAGTATTTATACTAGGGAAGCTAGACAGCTAGGCTGGTCTGATTGTTTCAGACCAGCGAACACGCGACATCTCCTTAGAAGTTAATGAATTTTTAATGTATTTTACTTTATTTTTTTAATATGGATTTGGTCCAACTTTAGATTGTTTGACCTACCACTATTTATAGAATAATTGAATACTTGAAGAGAGTATATGCATGCATGTGTCACTTATTAATTCCTTGCCGAGTGGCATACATCCTCCCTTGTTCGTGTTTCAGTTTACCACCCCCAGAGAGCCCGCGGGCCCGGCAAATGCAATGCAAGCTCCCTTTTGCTCAGTGCGTGGTCTCTCATCGATGAAGCAGCGACGACCTTTCGCTCAGCAAGCAAGCAAGTCCTAAGTAAGTGGCAACACATCCAATAAGCACCGTACGTACCGAACGAATCTCTGCGTTTCCAGCCGGGGCATATATTACGTACTCAACTCCGATCCGCGCGAACGGCGTTTTGACCTCTGCGACGCCGACGACGGCCGGCCGGCGGTGCACGCACGCATGCAGACGAACTAAAGCAGCTCCACATGCATATCGCTCTCTGCAGGTTTGTGCATGCCGACGTGGGAAAGATCGCGGATCCCGTACGACGTTTTGACCACTGCGACGCCACGGCGGTGCACGCAGACAAACTAAAGCAGCTCCACGTATCAAATATCATATCGATCTCTCCGGTTGTGCGCGCCGACGCGGGCAATATCTCGTCGATCAATATTATCGCACACGACCATGCATGTGCCTTGTCGTCCTGGATCGGACTCGATCATACTCATGCATATACATGATATGGACATGCATGCGGAAGACATTTCATGGAAACATCGTCGCCACTTGATCTGCCAGTGGTGTCGTACTGGTTCCCAGCAATGAGATCAGGGACGACTGCTAGCTGGTCACATGCCCTGCCGCTAGCTAGCTTTTGCATGCTGCTTCGTCGCCCGGCACTCAACCGTCAACTTGCAAATATTTCATGGCGACTGCTACTAGCTTGACTTCTTTTCGGCTAGAGCAAGTCCAATGATACAACCAAGTATTTAGCTATTAGTTTAGTTATAAAACCTAAGCTATATATTCACGGTCTCTTATTTATCTACAAGAAACTTTTTATTGTTACTTTTACACATATTCTACCTTCCGTTTCCCAATCCTCCTCACATTCAGTTATGTCTAGGCCTAGAATTATATAGGCTCTCGTGTCTCTCTTCCTCACATCAGCATTTGTGTTTGGCTGTAAGGAGTAGCTAGTTGACGTCAGACGTGGAGGAGAAAGAGAGCATGTAAAACTAACACGCTAGTAACCGATAAATCAATTAGCTCGCATGCTGTCCCAGCAATTAACAGGGTCTGACCTACTTGTCCCCACATTCTTCTATGATGTGTAAGAGTCAGATACTAGCTCTAGGTCAACATCTCCAATAGTAATCGCGTACTATCGCTTGTTGTATTAGAAAAATAGTATCATCTTTGTATGGTGTCAAATAAAGATATTTTTTATATCAAAGTTGTAGCTCTCAATGGGATCGACAGCTTTATAGTTTTAAGTTTTTACATTTGAGGTTGTTAAGATGCTCGAAAAAATAAATATAAAATTTTAACCCAGGTACACATCCTTCTCCTTCATCGCGCCGAAGAGGTCCAGATATTTTAGCACCTATCGGCCACCGGACAACCGACAGATACTCGGATGACTTCATTTCATACCTGGATTCTTGCTTTTCCGACGGACGAGTTGATTCTAGAAAATGAACTGCGGCCCATACCCGGATGACTTCATTTCATACCTCAATCCAAACAAATTTATAAGGTTCGTATGACTCGACCGGTCTGTGATCCAACCCGAACAGGTCATTAGTGTGTGGTCTATCTCGGTAGCTCGAAAAAGTTTGTGTTTGATCCATCGATCAGGATCTCCGTTATCCCTGACAGAAAGGTGCATCATATGGGTGCAGACTGCAGAGCGAGCTCGCCGACGACGTACGGGCTCTGTGCTGAGAGTACCGGCAGCAGTATCTAGCATGTACTGTACAGTACTATATATGCGTATATCTATTTTGTATCGTGGACATTTGTGTCCGACAGCCAAGCCATGCATGGCACTTTCCGCGTGTAGCACTTCCAAAACCGAATGCTATTGTTATCCATGGTACTATTTGCTGCATATGCGTCCAAGTGATATTTTAGCACCTATCGGCCACCGGACAGCCGACAGATACTTATCGGCCCCCGCGCGGCCGAAGGGTGGTATGGCACGCTTCGCAGCCCCCTCAGGCGCCCTGTCGGCTTCTGGAAGGCCGATAGGGAGATGTCGGCGGCCCAGGGGCCGATAGGCGTCCAGTCGGCTCTCCATTCCAGCCCAGCCCATCCTGGGGCCAATTAATCATTAAAAATATGTTATTTAAAAGAAAAACATGATACTCCAGTCCAGTCCATCCAGCGGGCATGGTATATAAAGCTCCTCATCGTCTTGCTATGCTAGAATTGTATTGTTTCCATGCCTTTACATGCCCATAATCATAATCATTGTGTTTAGTTTTCAGCGTGTTTAGTGCCTATTTTTAAATGAGCATATCAAGTCTGGAACGAGTAGTGTGCGGGTATTTTGCTAGTGGTGTGTCAAGCTAACTAAATAGTGAAATTGATGCTTACTACGGGGCATATATTGGGTCCGATGACGGGATTGCGGAAATTTGAGTGGAAATAGCAACACGCTTGTCTTCTGTGCAGCTAGCTTATTGGTTTCATTTTCATAGCGTCTTCTTATGGGAGCTACTATGTGTACGATAATTTCCAGAGCAGTGCAAAGCGGCGACGTTTCATTAAAGATCATATACCGTGGAGTGCTGACGTTATTTCGACTCAAAATAAGCACAATAATTCAAATTATCCTTTGGTTCCTGGGTAAGCTTTTCAGATCAATATGTACATTGAATCCCTCAGAGTAAAAAACATAATTGTTAGGGAGTGCTGCCCATTGGCTAAACGTGGTGTTTGTACTGTATATCTGTGTAGGCGTGAGGTAGCTGGGGCTGTAAGGTGGTGTTTAAATCCAGGGGCTAAAGTTTAGGGGCGTCACGTCGGCTGTCACATGGGGGTGTTCGGATAGTAATAATAAAACAAATTACAGAAGTCCTCAGGAATCCACGAGACAAACAAAAATGAGCGAGAGCGGAGTAGTAGCACAACTCACCGATCCTTGACGGAGGAGACCGAGATCATACTTGGGCGTGAAATCCGTGTCGAAGATCCCAAAATTCCTCTCCGCGACCGGCCCAGGCTTCTGGTTCTCATCGAACAACGAGAACACGCACGTCTCGAACCTCCTCCCCGGCATCATCGGCGTGCCCTTGCCGCCGCTACACACCCTTATCATCCCGGCATTGAAATCCCTGGCCTCCTCCAGCCCCACCCCGACCTGCCCGGCCTCCGCCTTGGTCGGCCACCCCGCCTCGCCGACGGCAATCTCCACCCCATCTCCGTACCCGAGCCTCTTCATCGCCACGTAGATGGCGTCCATCTGCGCGTCGAACATGCTCGTGCAGTTGATCTTCGTCGCGGGGTCGTACACCCCGGCGTTGGGACGGAACACGGCGTAGTTCGGCGCGTCGCCGCGTTGTAAGCTGAATGGGTGCGCGTTCACCATGAACGGCGCCCCGGTCCATCCTGCGGCAAATTAATCATTAAAACTAAAGAAAACAGACGAACCAACAGATCGACTTATAGGCTGTTTGGTTTGCCGGATCAAACTGTTCGGGTCAAGGTGGCTCCGGATGGAGTGGCTCCTTGCTTTTCCGACGGACGAGTTGATTCTAGAAAATGAACTGCGGCCCTTACCCGGATGACTTCATTTCATACCTCAATCCAAACAAATTTATAAGGTTCGTATGACTCGACCGGTCTGTGATCCAACCCGAACAGGTCATTAGTGTGTGGTCTATCTCGGTAGCTCGAAAAAGTTTGTGTTTGATCCATCGATCAGGATCTCCGTTATCCCTGACAGAAAGGTGCATCATATGGGTGCATACTGCAGAGCGAGCTCGCCGACGACGTACGGGCTCTGTGCTGAGAGTACCGGCAGCAGTATCTAGCATGTACTGTACAGTACTATATATGCGTATATCTATTTTGTATCGTGGACATTTGTGTCCGACAGCCAAGCCATGCATGGCACTTTCCGCGTGTAGCACTTCCAAAACCGAATGCTATTGTTATCCATGGTACTATTTGCTGCATATGCGTCCAAGTGATATTTTAGCACCTATCGGCCACCGGACAGCCGACAGATACTTATCGGCCCCCGCGCGGCCGAAGGGTGGTATGGCACGCTTCGCAGCCCCCTCAGGCGCCCTGTCGGCTTCTGGAAGGCCGATAGGGAGATGTCGGCGGCCCAGGGGCCGATAGGCGTCCAGTCGGCTCTCCATTCCAGCCCAGCCCATCCTGGGGCCAATTAATCATTAAAAATATGTTATTTAAAAGAAAAACATGATACTCCAGTCCAGTCCATCCAGCGGGCATGGTATATAAAGCTCCTCATCGTCTTGCTATGCTAGAATTGTATTGTTTCCATGCCTTTACATGTCCATAATCATAATCATTGTGTTTAGTTTTCAGCGTGTTTAGTGCCTATTTTTAAATGAGCATATCAAGTCTGGAACGAGTAGTGTGCGGGTATTTTGCTAGTGGTGTGTCAAGCTAACTAAATAGTGAAATTGATGCTTACTACGGGGCATATATTGGGTCCGATGACGGGATTGCGGAAATTTGAGTGGAAATAGCAACACGCTTGTCTTTTGTGCAGCTAGCTTATTGGTTTCGTTTTCATAGCGTCTTCTTATGGGAGCTACTATGTATACGATAATTTCGAGAGCAAGCGATGCAAAGCGGCGACGTTTCATTAAAGATCATATACCGTGGAGTCTTGGCGTTATTTCGACTCAAAATAAGCACAATAATTCAAATTATCCTTTGGTTCCTGGGTAAGCTTTTCAGATCAATATGTACATTGAATCCCTCGAGTAAAAAACATAATTGTTAGGGAGTGCTGCCCATTGGCTAAACGTGGTGTTTGTACTTATGTATATCTGTGCGGTGCGTGAGGTAGTCAAATGTAAGGTGGTGTTTAAATCCAGGGGCTAAAGTTTAGGGGCGTCACGTCGGCTGTCACATGGAGGTGTTCGGATAGTAATAATAAAACAAATTACAGAAGTCCTCAGGAATCCACGAGACAAACAAAAATGAGCGAGAGCGGAGTAGTAGCACAACTCACCGATCCTTGACGGAGGAGACCGAGATCATACTTGGGCGTGAAATCCGTGTCGAAGATCCCAAAATTCCTCTCCGCGACCGCCCGGGCTTCGGTTCTCATCGAACAACGAGAACACGCCGCCTCGAACCTCCTCCCGGCATCATCGGCGTGCCCTTGCCGCCGCTACACACCCTATCATCCCGGCATTGAAATCCTGGCCTCCTCCAGCCCCACCCGACCTGCCCGGCCTCCGCCTTGGTGGTCCACCCACCTCGCCGCCGACGGCAATCTCCACCCCATCTCCGTGCCGAGCCTCTTCATCGCCACGTAGATGGCGTCCATCTGCTTGCGTCGAACATGCTCGTCGCAGTTGATCTTCGTCGCGGGTCGTATACACCCCGCGTTGGGGCGGAACACGGCGTGAAGTTCGGCGTCGCCGCGTTAGAAGCTGAAGTACGGGTACGCGTTCACCATGAACGGCGCCCCGGTCCATCCTGCGGCAAATTAATCATTAAAACTAAAGAAAACAGACGAACCAACAGATCGACTTATAGGCTGTTTGGTTTGCCGGATCAAACTGTTCGGGTCAAGGTGGCTCCGGATGGAGTGGCTCCTTGCTTTTCCGACGGACGAGTTGATTCTAGAAAATGAACTGCGGCCCATACCCGGATGACTTCATTTCATACCTCAATCCAAACAAATTTATAAGGTTCGTATGACTCGACCGGTCTGTGATCCAACCCGAACAGGTCATTAGTGTGTGGTCTATCTCGGTAGCTCGAAAAAGTTTGTGTTTGATCCATCGATCAGGATCTCCGTTATCCCTGACAGAAAGGTGCATCATATGGGTGCAGACTGCAGAGCGAGCTCGCCGACGACGTACGGGCTCTGTGCTGAGAGTACCGGCAGCAGTATCTAGCATGTACTGTACAGTACTATATATGCGTATATCTATTTTGTATCGTGGACATTTGTGTCCGACAGCCAAGCCATGCATGGCACTTTCCGCGTGTAGCACTTCCAAAACCGAATGCTATTGTTATCCATGGTACTATTTGCTGCATATGCGTCCAAGTGGTACTTTAGCACCTATCGGCCCCCGGACAGCCGACAGATACTTATCGGCCCCCGCGCGGCCGAAGGGTGGTATGGCACGCTTCGCAGCCCCCTCAGGCGCCCTGTCGGCTTCTGGAAGGCCGATAGGGAGATGTCGGCGGCCCAGGGGCCGATAGGCGTCCAGTCGGCTCTCCATTCCAGCCCAGCCCATCCTGGGGCCAATTAATCATTAAAAATATGTTATTTAAAAGAAAAACATGATGCTCCAGTCCAGTCCATCCAGCGGGCATGGTATATAAAGCTCCTCATCGTCTTGCTATGCTAGAATTGTATTGTTTCCATGCCTTTACATGTCCATAATCATAATCATTGTGTTTAGTTTTCAGCGTGTTTAGTGCCTATTTTTAAATGAGCATATCAAGTCTGGAACGAGTAGTGTGCGGGTATTTTGCTAGTGGTGTGTCAAGCTAACTAAATAGTGAAATTGATGCTTACTACGGGGCATATATTGGGTCCGATGACGGGATTGCGGAAATTTGAGTGGAAATAGCAACACGCTTGTCTTTTGTGCAGCTAGCTTATTGGTTTCGTTTTCATAGCGTCTTCTTATGGGAGCTACTATGTGTACGATAATTTCCAGAGCAGTGCAAAGCGGCGACGTTTCATTAAAGATCATATACCGTGGAGTGCTGACGTTATTTCGACTCAAAATAAGCACAATAATTCAAATTATCCTTTGGTTCCTGGGTAAGCTTTTCAGATCAATATGTACATTGAATCCCTCAGAGTAAAAAACATAATTGTTAGGGAGTGCTGCCCATTGGCTAAACGTGGTGTTTGTACTGTATATCTGTGCAGGCGTGAGGTAGCTGGGGCTGTAAGGTGGTGTTTAAATCCAGGGGCTAAAGTTTAGGGGCGTCACGTCGGCTGTCACATGGAGGTGTTCGGATAGTAATAATAAAACAAATTACAGAAGTCCTCAGGAATCCACGAGACAAACAAAAATGAGCGAGAGCGGAGTAGTAGCACAACTCACCGATCCTTGACGGAGGAGACCGAGATCATACTTGGGCGTGAAATCCGTGTCGAAGATCCCAAAATTCCTCTCCGCGACCGGCCCAGGCTTCTGGTTCTCATCGAACAACGAGAACACGCACGTCTCGAACCTCCTCCCCGGCATCATCGGCGTGCCCTTGCCGCCGCTACACACCCTTATCATCCCGGCATTGAAATCCCTGGCCTCCTCCAGCCCCACCCCGACCTGCCCGGCCTCCGCCTTGGTCGGCCACCCCGCCTCGCCGACGGCAATGTCCACCCCATCTCCGTACCCGAGCCTCTTCATCGCCACGTAGACGGCGTCCATCTGCGCGTCGAACATGCTCGTGCAGTTGATCTTCGTCGCGGGGTCGTACACCCCGGCGTTGGGACGGAACACGGCGTAGTTCGGCGTCGCCGCGTTGTAGCTGAAGTACGGGTACGCGTTCACCATGAACGGCGCCCCGGTCCATCCTGCGGCAAATTAATCATTAAAACTAAAGAAAACAGACGAACCAACAGATCGACTTATAGGCTGTTTGGTTTGCCGGATCAAACTGTTCGGGTCAAGGTGGCTCCGGATGGAGTGGCTCCTTGCTTTTCCGACGGACGAGTTGATTCTAGAAAATGAACTGCGGCCCTTACCCGGATGACTTCATTTCATACCTCAATCCAAACAAATTTATAAGGTTCGTATGACTCGACCGGTCTGTGATCCAACCCGAACAGGTCATTAGTGTGTGGTCTATCTCGGTAGCTCGAAAAAGTTTGTGTTTGATCCATCGATCAGGATCTCCGTTATCCCTGACAGAAAGGTGCATCATATGGGTGCAGACTGCAGAGCGAGCTCGCCGACGACGTACGGGCTCTGTGCTGAGAGTACCGGCAGCAGTATCTAGCATGTACTGTACAGTACTATATATGCGTATATCTATTTTGTATCGTGGACATTTGTGTCCGACAGCCAAGCCATGCATGGCACTTTCCGCGTGTAGCACTTCCAAAACCGAATGCTATTGTTATCCATGGTACTATTTGCTGCATATGCGTCCAAGTGGTACTTTAGCACCTATCGGCCACCGGACAGCCGACAGATACTTATCGGCCCCCGCGCGGCCGAAGGGTGGTATGGCACGCTTCGCAGCCCCCTCAGGCGCCCTGTCGGCTTCTGGAAGGCCGATAGGGAGATGTCGGCGGCCCAGGGGCCGATAGGCGTCCAGTCGGCTCTCCATTCCAGCCCAGCCCATCCTGGGGCCAATTAATCATTAAAAATATGTTATTTAAAAGAAAAACATGATGCTCCAGTCCAGTCCATCCAGCGGGCATGGTATATAAAGCTCCTCATCGTCTTGCTATGCTAGAATTGTATTGTTTCCATGCCTTTACATGTCCATAATCATAATCATTGTGTTTAGTTTTCAGCGTGTTTAGTGCCTATTTTTAAATGAGCATATCAAGTCTGGAACGAGTAGTGTGCGGGTATTTTGCTAGTGGTGTGTCAAGCTAACTAAATAGTGAAATTGATGCTTACTACGGGGCATATATTGGGTCCGATGACGGGATTGCGGAAATTTGAGTGGAAATAGCAACACGCTTGTCTTCTGTGCAGCTAGCTTATTGGTTTCATTTTCATAGCGTCTTCTTATGGGAGCTACTATGTGTACGATAATTTCCAGAGCAGTGCAAAGCGGCGACGTTTCATTAAAGATCATATACCGTGGAGTGCTGACGTTATTTCGACTCAAAATAAGCACAATAATTCAAATTATCCTTTGGTTCCTGGGTAAGCTTTTCAGATCAATATGTACATTGAATCCCTCAGAGTAAAAAACATAATTGTTAGGGAGTGCTGCCCATTGGCTAAACGTGGTGTTTGTACTGTATATCTGTGCAGGCGTGAGGTAGTCAATGTAAGGTGGTGTTTAAATCCAGGGCTAAAGTTTAGGGGCCACGTCGGTCTGTCACATGGGGGTGTTCGGATAGTAATAATAAAACAAATTACGAAGTCCTCAGGAATCCACGAGACAAACAAAAATGAGCGAGAGCGGAGTAGTAGCACAACTCACCGATCCTTGACGGAGGAGACCGAGATCATACTTGGGCGTGAAATCCGTGTCGAAGATCCCAAAATTCCTCTCCGCGACCGCCCGGGCTTACGGTTCTCATCGAACAACGAGAACACGCCGCGTCTCGAACCTCCTCCCGGCATCATCGGCGTGCCCTTGCCGCCGCTACACACCCTATCATCCCGGCATTGAAATCCCGGCCTCCTCCAGCCCCACCCGACCTGCCCGGCCTCCGCCTTTGGTCGGCCACCCCGCGCTCGCCGACGGCAATCTCCACCCCATCTCCGTACCGAGCCTCTTCATCGCCACGTAGATGGCGTCCATCTGCGCGTCGAACATGCTCGTGCAGTTGATCTTCGTCGCGGGGTCGTACACCCGGCGTTGGGACGGAACACGGCGTAGTTCGGCGTCGCCGCGCGTTGTAGCTGAAGTACGGGTACGCGTTCACCATGAACGGCGCCCGGTCCATCCTGTGGCAAATTAATCATTAAAACTAAAGAAAACAGACGAACCAACAGATCGACTTATAGGCTGTTTGGTTTGCCGGATCAAACTGTTCGGGTCAAGGTGGCTCCGGATGGAGTGGCTCCTTGCTTTTCCGACGGACGAGTTGATTCTAGAAAATGAACTGCGGCCCTTACCCGGATGACTTCATTTCATACCTCAATCCAAACAAATTTATAAGGTTCGTATGACTCGACCGGTCTGTGATCCAACCCGAACAGGTCATTAGTGTGTGGTCTATCTCGGTAGCTCGAAAAAGTTTGTGTTTGATCCATCGATCAGGATCTCCGTTATCCCTGACAGAAAGGTGCATCATATGGGTGCAGACTGCAGAGCGAGCTCGCCGACGACGTACGGGCTCTGTGCTGAGAGTACCGGCAGCAGTATCTAGCATGTACTGTACAGTACTATATATGCGTATATCTATTTTGTATCGTGGACATTTGTGTCCGACAGCCAAGCCATGCATGGCACTTTCCGCGTGTAGCACTTCCAAAACCGAATGCTATTGTTATCCATGGTACTATTTGCTGCATATGCGTCCAAGTGGTACTTTAGCACCTATCGGCCACCGGACAGCCGACAGATACTTATCGGCCCCCGCGCGGCCGAAGGGTGGTATGGCACGCTTCGCAGCCCCCTCAGGCGCCCTGTCGGCTTCTGGAAGGCCGATAGGGAGATGTCGGCGGCCCAGGGGCCGATAGGCGTCCAGTCGGCTCTCCATTCCAGCCCAGCCCATCCTGGGGCCAATTAATCATTAAAAATATGTTATTTAAAAGAAAAACATGATGCTCCAGTCCAGTCCATCCAGCGGGCATGGTATATAAAGCTCCTCATCGTCTTGCTATGCTAGAATTGTATTGTTTCCATGCCTTTACATGTCCATAATCATAATCATTGTGTTTAGTTTTCAGCGTGTTTAGTGCCTATTTTTAAATGAGCATATCAAGTCTGGAACGAGTAGTGTGCGGGTATTTTGCTAGTGGTGTGTCAAGCTAACTAAATAGTGAAATTGATGCTTACTACGGGGCATATATTGGGTCCGATGACGGGATTGCGGAAATTTGAGTGGAAATAGCAACACGCTTGTCTTCTGTGCAGCTAGCTTATTGGTTTCATTTTCATAGCGTCTTCTTATGGGAGCTACTATGTGTACGATAATTTCCAGAGCAGTGCAAAGCGGCGACGTTTCATTAAAGATCATATACCGTGGAGTGCTGACGTTATTTCGACTCAAAATAAGCACAATAATTCAAATTATCCTTTGGTTCCTGGGTAAGCTTTTCAGATCAATATGTACATTGAATCCCTCAGAGTAAAAAACATAATTGTTAGGGAGTGCTGCCCATTGGCTAAACGTGGTGTTTGTACTGTATATATCTGCGGTGGTGTGTGAGGTAGTGGGGCTGTAAGGTGGTGTTTAAATCCGAGGGCTAAAGTTTAGGGGCGTCACGTCGGTACGTCACATGGAGGTGTTCGGATAGTAATAATAAAAACAAATTACGAAGTCCTCGAAATCCACGAGACAAACAAAAATGAGCGAGAGCGGAGTAGTAGCACAACTCACCGATCCTTGACGGAGGAGACCGAGATCATACTTGGGCGTGAAATCCGTGTCGAAGATCCCAAAATTCCTCTCCGCGACCGGCCCAGGCTTCTGGTTCTCATCGAACAACGAGAACACGCACGTCTCGAACCTCCTCCCCGGCATCATCGGCGTGCCCTTGCCGCCGCTACACACCCTTATCATCCCGGCATTGAAATCCCTGGCCTCCTCCAGCCCCACCCCGACCTGCCCGGCCTCCGCCTTGGTCGGCCACCCCGCCTCGCCGACGGCAATCTCCACCCCATCTCCGTACCCGAGCCTCTTCATCGCCACGTAGATGGCGTCCATCTGCGCGTCGAACATGCTCGTGCAGTTGATCTTCGTCGCGGGGTCGTACACCCCGGCGTTGGGACGGAACACGGCGTAGTTCGGCGTCGCCGCGTTGTAGCTGAAGTACGGGTACGCGTTCACCATGAACGGCGCCCCGGTCCATCCTGCGGCAAATTAATCATTAAAACTAAAGAAAACAGACGAACCAACAGATCGACTTATAGGCTGTTTGGTTTGCCGGATCAAACTGTTCGGGTCAAGGTGGCTCCGGATGGAGTGGCTCCTTGCTTTTCCGACGGACGAGTTGATTCTAGAAAATGAACTGCGGCCCTTACCCGGATGACTTCATTTCATACCTCAATCCAAACAAATTTATAAGGTTCGTATGACTCGACCGGTCTGTGATCCAACCCGAACAGGTCATTAGTGTGTGGTCTATCTCGGTAGCTCGAAAAAGTTTGTGTTTGATCCATCGATCAGGATCTCCGTTATCCCTGACAGAAAGGTGCATCATATGGGTGCAGACTGCAGAGCGAGCTCGCCGACGACGTACGGGCTCTGTGCTGAGAGTACCGGCAGCAGTATCTAGCATGTACTGTACAGTACTATATATGCGTATATCTATTTTGTATCGTGGACATTTGTGTCCGACAGCCAAGCCATGCATGGCACTTTCCGCGTGTAGCACTTCCAAAACCGAATGCTATTGTTATCCATGGTACTATTTGCTGCATATGCGTCCAAGTGATATTTTAGCACCTATCGGCCACCGGACAGCCGACAGATACTTATCGGCCCCCGCGCGGCCGATAGGTGGTATGGCACGCTTCGCAGCCCCCTCAGGCGCCCTGTCGGCTTCTGGAAGGCCGATAGGGAGATGTCGGCGGCCCAGGGGCCGATAGGCGTCCAGTCGGCTCTCCATTCCAGCCCAGCCCATCCTGGGGCCAATTAATCATTAAAAATATGTTATTTAAAAGAAAAACATGATACTCCAGTCCAGTCCATCCAGCGGGCATGGTATATAAAGCTCCTCATCGTCTTGCTATGCTAGAATTGTATTGTTTCCATGCCTTTACATGTCCATAATCATAATCATTGTGTTTAGTTTTCAGCGTGTTTAGTGCCTATTTTTAAATGAGCATATCAAGTCTGGAACGAGTAGTGTGCGGGTATTTTGCTAGTGGTGTGTCAAGCTAACTAAATAGTGAAATTGATGCTTACTACGGGGCATATATTGGGTCCGATGACGGGATTGCGGAAATTTGAGTGGAAATAGCAACACGCTTGTCTTCTGTGCAGCTAGCTTATTGGTTTCATTTTCATAGCGTCTTCTTATGGGAGCTACTATGTGTACGATAATTTCCAGAGCAGCAAAGCAAAGCGACGCTTTCATTAAAGATCATATACCGTGGAGTGCTGACGTTATTTCGACTCAAAATAAGCACAATAATTCAAATTATCCTTTGGTTCCTGGGTAAGCTTTTCAGATCAATATGTACATTGAATCCCTCGAGTAAAAAACATAATTGTTAGGGAGTGCTGCCCATTGGCTAAACGTGGTGTTTGTACTGTATATCTCTGTGCAGCGTGAGGTAGTCTGATGTAAGGTGGTGTTTAAATCCGAGGGCTAAAGTTTAGGGCGCCACGTCACGTCGGCATCACATGGGGGTGTTCGGATAGTAATAATAAAACAAATTACAGAAGTCCTCAGGAATCCACGAGACAAACAAAAATGAGCGAGAGCGGAGTAGTAGCACAACTCACCGATCCTTGACGGAGGAGACCGAGATCATACTTGGGCGTGAAATCCGTGTTGAAGATCCCAAAATTCCTCTCCGCGACCGGCCCGGGCTTCTGGTTCTCATCGAACAACGAGAACACGCCGCGTCTCGAACCTCCTCCCGGCATCATCGGCGTGCCCTTGCCGCCGCTACACACCCTTATCATCCCGGCATTGAAATCCCTGGCCTCCTCCAGCCCCACCCCGACCTGCCCGGCCTCCGCCTTGGTCGGCCACCCCGCCTCGCCGACGGCAATCTCCACCCCATCTCCGTACCCGAGCCTCTTCATCGCCACGTAGATGGCGTCCATCTGCGCGTCGAACATGCTCGTGCAGTTGATCTTCGTCGCGGGTCGTATACCCCCGGCGTTGGGACGGAACACGGCGTGTTCGGCGCGTCGCCGCGTTGAAGCTGAAGTGCACGGGCACGCGTTCACCATGAACGGCGCCCCGGTCCATCCTGCGGCAAATTAATCATTAAAACTAAAGAAAACAGACGAACCAACAGATCGACTTATAGGCTGTTTGGTTTGCCGGATCAAACTGTTCGGGTCAAGGTGGCTCCGGATGGAGTGGCTCCTTGCTTTTTCCGACGGACGAGTTGATTCTAGAAAATGAACTGCGGCCCTTACCCGGATGACTTCATTTCATACCTCAATCCAAACAAATTTATAAGGTTCAGATGACTCGACCGGTCTGTGATCCAACCCGAACAGGTCATTAGTGTGTGGTCTATCTCGGTAGCTCGAAAAAGTTTGTGTTTGATCCATCGATCAGGATCTCCGTTATCCCTGACAGAAAGGTGCATCATATGGGTGCATACTGCAGAGCGAGCTCGCCGACGACGTACGGGCTCTGTGCTGAGAGTACCGGCAGCAGTATCTAGCATGTACTGTACAGTACTATATATGCGTATATCTATTTTGTATCGTGGACATTTGTGTCCGACAGCCAAGCCATGCATGGCACTTTCCGCGTGTAGCACTTCCAAAACCGAATGCTATTGTTATCCATGGTACTATTTGCTACATATGCGTCCAAGTGGTATTTTAGCACCTATCGGCCACCGGACAGCCGACAGATACTTATCGCCCCCAGCAGCGGCCGATAGGGTGGTATGGCACGCTTCGCAGCCCCTCAGGCGCCCTGTCGGCTTCGGGAAGGCCGATAGGGAGATGTCGGCGCCCAGGGGCGATAGGCGCCCAGTCGGTCTCTCCATTCCAGCCCAGCCCATCCTGGGGCCAATTAATCATTAAAAATATGTTATTTAAAAGAAAACATGATACTCCAGTCCAGTCCATCCAGCGGGCATGGTATATAAAGCTCCTCATCGTCTTGCTATGCTAGAATTGTATTGTTTCCATGCCTTTACATGTCCATAATCATAATCATTGTGTTTAGTTTTCAGCGTGTTTAGTGCCTATTTTTAAATGAGCATATCAAGTCTGGAACGAGTAGTGTGCGGGTATTTTGCTAGTGGTGTGTCAAGCTAACTAAATAGTGAAATTGATGCTTACTACGGGGCATATATTGGGTCCGATGACGGGATTGCGGAAATTTGAGTGGAAATAGCAACACGCTTGTCTTCTGTGCAGCTAGCTTATTGGTTTCATTTTCATAGCGTCTTCTTATGGGAGCTACTATGTGTACGATAATTTCCAGAGCAGTGCAAAGCGGCGACGTTTCATTAAAGATCATATACCGTGGAGTGCTGACGTTATTTCGACTCAAAATAAGCACAATAATTCAAATTATCCTTTGGTTCCTGGGTAAGCTTTTCAGATCAATATGTACATTGAATCCCTCAGAGTAAAAAACATAATTGTTAGGGAGCGCTGCCCATTGGCTAAACGTGGTGTTTGTACTGTATATCTGTGCAGGCGTGAGGTAGCTGGGGCTGTAAGGTGGTGTTTAAATCCAGGGGCTAAAGTTTAGGGGCGTCACGTCGGCTGTCACATGGAGGTGTTCGGATAGTAATAATAAAACAAATTACAGAAGTCCTCAGGAATCCGCGAGACAAACAAAAATGAGCGAGAGCGGAGTAGTAGCACAACTCACCGATCCTTGACGGAGGAGACCGAGATCATACTTGGGCGTGAAATCCGTGTCGAAGATCCCAAAATTCCTCTCCGCGACCGGCCCGGGCTTCTGGTTCTCATCGAACAACGAGAACACGCACGTCTCGAACCTCCTCCCCGGCATCATCGGCGTGCCCTTGCCGCCGCTACACACCCTTATCATCCCGGCATTGAAATCCCTGGCCTCCTCCAGCCCCACCCCGACCTGCCCGGCCTCCGCCTTGGTCGGCCACCCCGCCTCGCCGACGGCAATCTCCACCCCATCTCCGTACCCGAGCCTCTTCATCGCCACGTAGACGGCGTCCATCTGCGCGTCGAACATGCTCGTGCAGTTGATCTTCGTCGCGGGGTCGTACACCCCGGCGTTGGGACGGAACACGGCGTAGTTCGGCGTCGCCGCGTTGTAGCTGAAGTACGGGTACGCGTTCACCATGAACGGCGCCCCGGTCCATCCTGTGGCAAATTAATCATTAAAACTAAAGAAAACAGACGAACCAACAGATCGACTTATAGGCTGTTTGGTTTGCCGGATCAAACTGTTCGGGTCAAGGTGGCTCCGGATGGAGTGGCTCCTTGCTTTTTCCGACGGACGAGTTGATTCTAGAAAATGAACTGCGGCCCTTACCCGGATGACTTCATTTCATACCTCAATCCAAACAAATTTATAAGGTTCGTATGACTCGACCGGTCTGTGATCCAACCCGAACAGGTCATTAGTGTGTGGTCTATCTCGGTAGCTCGAAAAAGTTTGTGTTTGATCCATCGATCAGGATCTCCGTTATCCCTGACAGAAAGGTGCATCATATGGGTGCAGACTGCAGAGCGAGCTCGCCGACGACGTACGGGCTCTGTGCTGAGAGTACCGGCAGCAGTATCTAGCATGTACTGTACAGTACTATATATGCGTATATCTATTTTGTATCGTGGACATTTGTGTCCGACAGCCAAGCCATGCATGGCACTTTCCGCGTGTAGCACTTCCAAAACCGAATGCTATTGTTATCCATGGTACTATTTGCTACATATGCGTCCAAGTGGTATTTTAGCACCTATCGGCCACCGGACAGCCGACAGATACTTATCGGCCCCAGCGTGCCGAAGGGTGGTATGGCACGCTTCGCAGCCCCCTCAGGCGCCCTGTGTCGGCTTCTGGAAGGCCGATAGGGAGATGTCGGCGCCCAGGGGCCGATAGGCGTCCATCGGCTCTCCATTCCAGCCCAGCCCATCCTGGGGCCAATTAATCATTAAAAATATGTTATTTAAAAGAAAAACATGATACTCCAGTCCAGTCCATCCAGCGGGCATGGTATATAAAGCTCCTCATCGTCTTGCTATGCTAGAATTGTATTGTTTCCATGCCTTTACATGTCCATAATCATAATCATTGTGTTTAGTTTTCAGCGTGTTTAGTGCCTATTTTTAAATGAGCATATCAAGTCTGGAACGAGTAGTGTGCGGGTATTTTGCTAGTGGTGTGTCAAGCTAACTAAATAGTGAAATTGATGCTTACTACGGGGGCATATATTGGGTCCGATGACGGGATTGCGGAAATTTGAGTGGAAATAGCAACACGCTTGTCTTCTGTGCAGCTAGCTTATTGGTTTCATTTTCATAGCGTCTTCTTATGGGAGCTACTATGTGTACGATAATTTCCAGAGCAGTGCAAAGCGGCGACGTTTCATTAAAGATCATATACCGTGGAGTGCTGACGTTATTTCGACTCAAAATAAGCACAATAATTCAAATTATCCTTTGGTTCCTGGGTAAGCTTTTCAGATCAATATGTACATTGAATCCCTCAGAGTAAAAAACATAATTGTTAGGGAGTGCTGCCCATTGGCTAAACGTGGTGTTTGTACTGTATATCTGTGCAGGCGTGAGGTAGCTGGGGCTGTAAGGTGGTGTTTAAATCCAGGGGCTAAAGTTTAGGGGCGTCACGTCGGCTGTCACATGGAGGTGTTCGGATAGTAATAATAAAACAAATTACAGAAGTCCTCAGGAATCCGCGAGACAAACAAAAATGAGCGAGAGCGGAGTAGTAGCACAACTCACCGATCCTTGACGGAGGAGACCGAGATCATACTTGGGCGTGAAATCCGTGTCGAAGATCCCAAAATTCCTCTCCGCGACCGGCCCAGGCTTCTGGTTCTCATCGAACAACGAGAACACGCACGTCTCGAACCTCCTCCCCGGCATCATCGGCGTGCCCTTGCCGCCGCTACACACCCTTATCATCCCGGCATTGAAATCCCTGGCCTCCTCCAGCCCCACCCCGACCTGCCCGGCCTCCGCCTTGGTCGGCCACCCCGCCTCGCCGACGGCAATCTCCACCCCATCTCCGTACCCGAGCCTCTTCATCGCCACGTAGATGGCGTCCATCTGCGCGTCGAACATGCTCGTGCAGTTGATCTTCGTCGCGGGGGGTCGTACACCCCGGCGTTGGGACGGAACACGGCGTAGTTCGGCGTCGCCGCGTTGTAGCTGAAGTACGGGTACGCGTTCACCATGAACGGCGCCCCGGTCCATCCTGTGGCAAATTAATCATTAAAACTAAAGAAAACAGACGAACCAACAGATCGACTTATAGGCTGTTTGGTTTGCGGATCAAACTGTTCGGGTCAAGGTGGCTCCGGATGGAGTGGCTCCTTGCTTTTTCGACGACGGACGAGTTGATTCTAGAAAATGAACTGCGGCCCTTACCCGATGACTTCATTTCATACCTCAATCCAAACAAATTTATAAGGTTCGTATGACTCGACCGGTCTGTGATCCAACCCGAACAGGTCATTAGTGTGTGGTCTATCTCGGTAGCTCGAAAAAGTTTGTGTTTGATCCATCGATCAGGATCTCCGTTATCCCTGACAGAAAGGTGCATCATATGGGTGCATACTGCAGAGCGAGCTCGCCGACGACGTACGGGCTCTGTGCTGAGAGTACCGGCAGCAGTATCTAGCATGTACTGTACAGTACTATATATGCGTATATCTATTTTGTATCGTGGACATTTGTGTCCGACAGCCAAGCCATGCATGGCACTTTCCGCGTGTAGCACTTCCAAAACCGAATGCTATTGTTATCCATGGTACTATTTGCTACATATGCGTCCAAGTGGTATTTTAGCACCTATCGGCCACCGGACAGCCGACAGATACTTATCGGCCCCCCGCGCGGCCGATAGGTGGTATGGCACGCTTCGCAGCCCCCTCAGGCGCCCTGTCGGCTTCTGGAAGGCCGATAGGGAGATGTCGGCGGCCCAGGGGCCGATAGGCGTCCAGTCGGCTCTCCATTCCAGCCCAGCCCATCCTGGGGCCAATTAATCATTAAAAATATGTTATTTAAAAGAAAAACATGATACTCCAGTCCAGTCCATCCAGCGGGCATGGTATATAAAGCTCCTCATCGTCTTGCTATGCTAGAATTGTATTGTTTCCATGCCTTTACATGTCCATAATCATAATCATTGTGTTTAGTTTTCAGCGTGTTTAGTGCCTATTTTTAAATGAGCATATCAAGTCTGGAACGAGTAGTGTGCGGGTATTTTGCTAGTGGTGTGTCAAGCTAACTAAATAGTGAAATTGATGCTTACTACGGGGCATATATTGGGTCCGATGACGGGATTGCGGAAATTTGAGTGGAAATAGCAACACGCTTGTCTTTTGTGCAGCTAGCTTATTGGTTTCGTTTTCATAGCGTCTTCTTATGGGAGCTACTATGTGTACGATAATTTCCAGAGCAGTGCAAAGCGGCGACGTTTCATTAAAGATCATATACCGTGGAGTGCTGACGTTATTTCGAATCAAAATAAGCACAATAATTCAAATTATCCTTTGGTTCCTGGGTAAGCTTTTCAGATCAATATGTACATTGAATCCCTCAGAGTAAAAAACATAATTGTTAGGGAGTGCTGCCCATTGGCTAAACGTGGTGTTTGTACTGTATATCTGTGCAGGCGTGAGGTAGCTGGGGCTGTAAGGTGGTGTTTAAATCCAGGGGCTAAAGTTTAGGGGCGTCACGTCGGCTGTCACATGGAGGTGTTCGGATAGTAATAATAAAACAAATTACAGAAGTCCTCAGGAATCCGCGAGACAAACAAAAATGAGCGAGAGCGGAGTAGTAGCACAACTCACCGATCCTTGACGGAGGAGACCGAGATCATACTTGGGCGTGAAATCCGTGTCGAAGATCCCAAAATTCCTCTCCGCGACCGGCCCGGGCTTCTGGTTCTCATCGAACAACGAGAACACGCACGTCTCGAACCTCCTCCCCGGCATCATCGGCGTGCCCTTGCCGCCGCTACACACCCTTATCATCCCGGCATTGAAATCCCTGGCCTCCTCCAGCCCCACCCCGACCTGCCCGGCCTCCGCCTTGGTCGGCCACCCCGCCTCGCCGACGGCAATCTCCACCCCATCTCCGTACCCGAGCCTCTTCATCGCCACGTAGACGGCGTCCATCTGCGCGTCGAACATGCTCGTGCAGTTGATCTTCGTCGCGGGGTCGTACACCCCGGCGTTGGGACGGAACACGGCGTAGTTCGGCGTCGCCGCGTTGTAGCTGAAGTACGGGTACGCGTTCACCATGAACGGCGCCCCGGTCCATCCTGCGGCAAATTAATCATTAAAACTAAAGAAAACAGACGAACCAACAGATCGACTTATAGGCTGTTTGGTTTGCCGGATCAAACTGTTCGGGTCAAGGTGGCTCCGGATGGAGTGGCTCCTTGCTTTTTCCGACGGACGAGTTGATTCTAGAAAATGAACTGCGGCCCTTACCCGGATGACTTCATTTCATACCTCAATCCAAACAAATTTATAAGGTTCGTATGACTCGACCGGTCTGTGATCCAACCCGAACAGGTCATTAGTGTGTGGTCTATCTCGGTAGCTCGAAAAAGTTTGTGTTTGATCCATCGATCAGGATCTCCGTTATCCCTGACAGAAAGGTGCATCATATGGGTGCATACTGCAGAGCGAGCTCGCCGACGACGTACGGGCTCTGTGCTGAGAGTACCGGCAGCAGTATCTAGCATGTACTGTACAGTACTATATATGCGTATATCTATTTTGTATCGTGGACATTTGTGTCCGACAGCCAAGCCATGCATGGCACTTTCCGCGTGTAGCACTTCCAAAACCGAATGCTATTGTTATCCATGGTACTATTTGCTACATATGCGTCCAAGTGGTATTTTAGCACCTATCGGCCACCGGACAGCCGACAGATACTTATCGGCCCCCGCGCGGCCGATAGGTGGTATGGCACGCTTCGCAGCCCCCTCAGGCGCCCTGTCGGCTTCTGGAAGGCCGATAGGGAGATGTCGGCGGCCCAGGGGCCGATAGGCGTCCAGTCGGCTCTCCATTCCAGCCCAGCCCATCCTGGGGCCAATTAATCATTAAAAATATGTTATTTAAAAGAAAAACATGATACTCCAGTCCAGTCCATCCAGCGGGCATGGTATATAAAGCTCCTCATCGTCTTGCTATGCTAGAATTGTATTGTTTCCATGCCTTTACATGTCCATAATCATAATCATTGTGTTTAGTTTTCAGCGTGTTTAGTGCCTATTTTTAAATGAGCATATCAAGTCTGGAACGAGTAGTGTGCGGGTATTTTGCTAGTGGTGTGTCAAGCTAACTAAATAGTGAAATTGATGCTTACTACGGGGCATATATTGGGTCCGATGACGGGATTGCGGAAATTTGAGTGGAAATAGCAACACGCTTGTCTTTTGTGCAGCTAGCTTATTGGTTTCGTTTTCATAGCGTCTTCTTATGGGAGCTACTATGTGTACGATAATTTCCAGAGCAGTGCAAAGCGGCGACGTTTCATTAAAGATCATATACCGTGGAGTGCTGACGTTATTTCGACTCAAAATAAGCACAATAATTCAAATTATCCTTTGGTTCCTGGGTAAGCTTTTCAGATCAATATGTACATTGAATCCCTCAGAGTAAAAAACATAATTGTTAGGGAGCGCTGCCCATTGGCTAAACGTGGTGTTTGTACTGTATATCTGTGCAGGCGTGAGGTAGCTGGGGCTGTAAGGTGGTGTTTAAATCCAGGGGCTAAAGTTTAGGGGCGTCACGTCGGCTGTCACATGGAGGTGTTCGGATAGTAATAATAAAACAAATTACAGAAGTCCTCAGGAATCCGCGAGACAAACAAAAATGAGCGAGAGCGGAGTAGTAGCACAACTCACCGATCCTTGACGGAGGAGACCGAGATCATACTTGGGCGTGAAATCCGTGTCGAAGATCCCAAAATTCCTCTCCGCGACCGGCCCGGGCTTCTGGTTCTCATCGAACAACGAGAACACGCACGTCTCGAACCTCCTCCCCGGCATCATCGGCGTGCCCTTGCCGCCGCTACACACCCTTATCATCCCAGCATTGAAATCCCTGGCCTCCTCCAGCCCCACCCCGACCTGCCCGGCCTCCGCCTTGGTCGGCCACCCCGCCTCGCCGACGGCAATGTCCACCCCATCTCCGTACCCGAGCCTCTTCATCGCCACGTAGACGGCGTCCATCTGCGCGTCGAACATGCTCGTGCAGTTGATCTTCGTCGCGGGGTCGTACACCCCGGCGTTGGGACGGAACACGGCGTAGTTCGGCGTCGCCGCGTTGTAGCTGAAGTACGGGTACGCGTTCACCATGAACGGCGCCCCGGTCCATCCTGTGGCAAATTAATCATTAAAACTAAAGAAAACAGACGAACCAACAGATCGACTTATAGGCTGTTTGGTTTGCCGGATCAAACTGTTCGGGTCAAGGTGGCTCCGGATGGAGTGGCTCCTTGCTTTTTCCGACGGACGAGTTGATTCTAGAAAATGAACTGCGGCCCTTACCCGGATGACTTCATTTCATACCTCAATCCAAACAAATTTATAAGGTTCGTATGACTCGACCGGTCTGTGATCCAACCCGAACAGGTCATTAGTGTGTGGTCTATCTCGGTAGCTCGAAAAAGTTTGTGTTTGATCCATCGATCAGGATCTCCGTTATCCCTGACAGAAAGGTGCATCATATGGGTGCATACTGCAGAGCGAGCTCGCCGACGACGTACGGGCTCTGTGCTGAGAGTACCGGCAGCAGTATCTAGCATGTACTGTACAGTACTATATATGCGTATATCTATTTTGTATCGTGGACATTTGTGTCCGACAGCCAAGCCATGCATGGCACTTTCCGCGTGTAGCACTTCCAAAACCGAATGCTATTGTTATCCATGGTACTATTTGCTACATATGCGTCCAAGTGGTATTTTAGCACCTATCGGCCACCGGACAGCCGACAGATACTTATCGGCCCCCGCGCGGCCGATAGGTGGTATGGCACGCTTCGCAGCCCCCTCAGGCGCCCTGTCGGCTTCTGGAAGGCCGATAGGGAGATGTCGGCGGCCCAGGGGCCGATAGGCGTCCAGTCGGCTCTCCATTCCAGCCCAGCCCATCCTGGGGCCAATTAATCATTAAAAATATGTTATTTAAAAGAAAAACATGATACTCCAGTCCAGTCCATCCAGCGGGCATGGTATATAAAGCTCCTCATCGTCTTGCTATGCTAGAATTGTATTGTTTCCATGCCTTTACATGTCCATAATCATAATCATTGTGTTTAGTTTTCAGCGTGTTTAGTGCCTATTTTTAAATGAGCATATCAAGTCTGGAACGAGTAGTGTGCGGGTATTTTGCTAGTGGTGTGTCAAGCTAACTAAATAGTGAAATTGATGCTTACTACGGGGCATATATTGGGTCCGATGACGGGATTGCGGAAATTTGAGTGGAAATAGCAACACGCTTGTCTTTTGTGCAGCTAGCTTATTGGTTTCGTTTTCATAGCGTCTTCTTATGGGAGCTACTATGTGTACGATAATTTCCAGAGCAGTGCAAAGCGGCGACGTTTCATTAAAGATCATATACCGTGGAGTGCTGACGTTATTTCGACTCAAAATAAGCACAATAATTCAAATTATCCTTTGGTTCCTGGGTAAGCTTTTCAGATCAATATGTACATTGAATCCCTCAGAGTAAAAAACATAATTGTTAGGGAGCGCTGCCCATTGGCTAAACGTGGTGTTTGTACTGTATATCTGTGCAGCGTGAGGTAGTGAGGCAATGTAAGGTGGTGTTTAAATCCGTGGGCTAAAGTTTAGGGCGTCACGTCGGTACATCACATGGAGGTGTTCGGATAGTAATAATAAAACAAATTACGAAGTCCTCGAGAATCCATGAGACAAACAAAAATGAGCGAGAGCGGAGTAGTAGCACAACTCACCGATCCTTGACGGAGGAGACCGAGATCATACTTGGGCGTGAAATCCGTGTCGAAGATCCCAAAATTCCTCTCCGCGACCGCCCGGGCTTCGGTTCTCATCGAACAACGAGAACACGCGACGCCTCGAACCTCCTCCCGGCATCATCGGCGTGCCCTTGCCGCCGCTACACACCCTTATCATCCCGGCATTGAAATCCCTGGCCTCCTCTCCCCCACCCCGACCTGCCCGGCCTCCGCCTTGGTCGGCCACCCCGCCGCCGCCGGCGGCAATCTCCACCCCATCTCCGTGCAGAGCCTCTTCATCGCCACGTGAGATGGCGTCCATCTCTGCTCGAACATGCTCGTCGCGATTGATCTTCGTCGCGGGTCGTACACCCCGGCGTTGGGGCGGAACACGGCGTAGTTCGGCGTCGTCGCCGCTGTTAGTAGCTGAAGTACGGCACGCGCGTTCACCATGAACGGCGCCGGTCCATCCTGCGGCAAATTAATCATTAAAACTAAAAAAACAGATTTAACCAACAGATCGACTTATAGGCTGTTTGGTTTGCCGGATCAAACTGTTCGGGTCAAGGTGGCTCCGGATGGAGTGGCTCCTTGCTTTTTCCGACGGACGAGTTGATTCTAGAAAATGAACTGCGGCCCTTACCCGGATGACTTCATTTCATACCTCAATCCAAACAAATTTATAAGGTTCGTATGACTCGACCGGTCTGTGATCCAACCCGAACAGGTCATTAGTGTGTGGTCTATCTCGGTAGCTCGAAAAAAGTTTGTGTTTGATCCATCGATCGGGATCTCCGTTATCCCCACGGAAAGGTGCATCATATGGGTGCAGACTGCAGAGCGAGCTCGCCGACGACGTACGGGCTCTGTGCTGAGAGTACCGGCAGCAGTATCTAGCATGTACTGTACAGTACTATATATGCGTATATCTATTTTGTATCGTGGACATTTGTGTCCGACAGCCAAGCCATGCATTGGGCGAAGGGTGGAAGGGGGAGGCGAGGGGGGACAGAGAGGACTGAAAGGATCAAGATGCCCAAAAGGAAGGTGAATTGGGCTAATTCTAAATTTCTTTGCAATAATTAAGTCCTACGGTTAGCCCAATTAACCTCTTGTGCCTAGAAAGTGTTTTTATTGAATTAACGCACAAAAGACTTGCAACCTAAGTTCTAAACCTACTCTAGCATGGCAATTCTATGAATGTAAGAACAAGAATTGAATTGCTCAAAGTAAATGCTCAAAGTAAATGCTCAAAGTAAATAGAGATGAGAGAAAACGCGGCGATGTTTTGCCGAGGTATCAGAGAGTCGCCACTCCCCACTAGTCCTCGTTGGAGCACCCGCGCAAGGGTGTAGCTCCCCCTTTATCCACGCAAGGATCAAGTGCTCTCTACGGGTTGATTCTTCGACACTCCGTCGCGGTGAATCACCCACAACCGCTCACAACTTGAGTTGGGTCATCAACAATCTCTTTAGATGATCTCCAAGCTCTCAATCACCACCAAGCCGTCTAGGTGACGGCGATCACCAAGAGTAACAAGCACAAACTCTCACTTGACCACGACAAGCCTAATGAGATGGGTGGATGCACACTTTGCTACTCTTGATCTCACTAATGAGGGCTCTCTTTGGGATTCTCAAATCTTAATCACCTCACTAGGACCTTGCTCTTCTTGGCACTCTCAAACGTGTTTCTCAGCTGTTGGAATGAGCTAAAGTGCCCCACACACGAGTGGAGAGAGTATTTATAACATGGGCTGAAAAACGAACCGTTATGTGCCTCTGCGGGGTGATCGGACGCTCCGGTCATGTTGACCAGACGCTCCGGTCAGTACACCCCGAACTCCAGTGTCTACAGTGTGACCGGACGCTGGCCAGCATCCGGTCAGCACTGACCGGACGTGTCCGGTCGTGATTTTCCCTCTCTGGAACCTTACTGGAGTCGACCGGACGCAGGCTCTCAACGTCCGGTCACTTCACCTCTCAGCGTCCGGTCAAACCAGATGCAATCACCTTGGTCAAATGAACTGACCGGACCTTGAGCCAGCGTCCGGTCACACCGGAGCCAGCATCCGGTCAGTATTTGACCATCCATTCACTTCCAACTCTCGATCATATGTGAATGAAGTTTGCTCCATTAGATCTAAGGGCTATTTTGGAGCTACCTAGTGCTAGTTTTAACAAGTGTGCACCACACCTAACTCACTAGACTCACCTAGGTCAAACTACCCGTCCATACCCCCCTTAATAGTACGGCCAAAGGAAAAACAAAGTCCTAAACTACTCTAAGTGTCTCTCCAACTCCAATCGACACTTAGAACTAGTCCATCCTTAATCTTGTCGTCCATTCTTTGAAAACCGAAACGATTTCCATCATAGGGCATGACCACCATGATTGCCCAATCGATCTTCATTACCATGACCTAACTTAATTGCCTCTGCAAAACACACGTTAGTCATAGTAATCTTGTATTGTCATTAATCACCGAAACCCAACTAGGGGCCTAGATGCTTTCAAGGATGATGGGCTGGGCGCGGAGGGGTGCACGAGGAAGATGTCGAGCCCCGACGCCGAATCAGGCTGCTGTGACGAACTGGGCGCCGAGGCGTCCTCGTCATCCGAGACGTCCTCGACGAGAACCAGTGACTCATCCTCCACCAGCCGCGATTCGGACTGGGCAGCGGCTGCGCCTGACGGCGGTGGGGGCACCAGAGACGGCTCCCCCACAGGGCTGCGGGGAGCTCGTGTCGACGGTGACCGCCCCCGGCGACGGAGGGGGCATGGGTGGCGCCGTCAGCTCTGTAGAGGAAGGAGTGGGCTCCACATGCGATGTTGGCAGCGGCGCGACCTCCCCGCGAACGGCCGAGGTGCCTGCACCCAGCCTAGCGGCCTCAGCGCGTTTGACGGTCGCGGCGGTGATGGCCACGGCGGCAGCAGCCTCCGGCGGCGTCGAAGGGGGCGGAGTGGGTGGGGTGACGCCGGATCGGGGCCCTTGGCGAGGCTGCGCGGAGCCCATGGGCTCGGCACCGGTGGGGGAACCCGTTTGAGCCAGCACGGCGTCCGACGCAGGTGGCGGATCCTCCGCGCATGGCCTTGGCGGCCGCGACTGGCTCCGGCGGTGGATGGGGCGGTGGGGCGCCGGTGGAGTCCTGCCCCTAGAGCGCGACCGAGATGGCCGCCGTCTTGCGCACGCAGGCCTCCGCCCCCGTACCTTGACGCCGGATTCAGGCCCGGGTGCGGCGTCGTGAGCGGGCAGTGGCCGCAACCGTGTTTTTAGGAGTCGGCGTCATCGTAGGCGGAGGTCACGGGCGTCGGGGTGGTGCGGGTGGCGGTGGCGGCGGCAGATCTAGGGCTGGAGAGGGAGTGGTGGAGCGCGGGGTGCCGGGTGGGCGGAGCGGCAGGCTCGTGGCCCTGGTGGGGGCGAGGACGGCGCCCGACAGCGCATCAGGGGCAGGGGTGGCCGTAGCTAGCTGTTCTGTTCTGTTCTGTTCTGTTCTGTTCTGTTCATTCCCTCCGTGACCGGACAGAAGCACACAGGACAGGACACAACCCACAGATTTGCCGGATAAATAGAACTCAGTTTATCTTTATTACCAAGCGAGTGGGACTCTTTTGAGGATTCCAATGAAATGATTATTATTAGTCAATGCCTGTCATCTGATAGATAGAGATCATCATCGAGCATTGACGATGGTCCCGTTTGGATCAGGTAAACCCTTTTACAAACTCCAATCGCTAGTGAGAATCAGCTAATAGATTTTCATAAACCGGGTGGTCGAATAGTTCAAAATAGACTGTAAGTTGGATTGTTTGGATCAGGTAGTGCTTTTTTTAAGCAATCTAGCAACTTGTTTCAGCTGATGCAACCAGGGCTTCAGACTCCCTGAAAGAACTACGTTGTCCAAATGGACCTACCCGGCCGGCAAATTATTAAATGGTTCTAGCTCCGTTCTAAATGAATTTTCTTCTAATTTTGACCGGATTTATATAGAAAAAAATTGAAACTGAGAGGGTGCCCTCGCAACTTGGCCCAGTGTTCCATGGCTTACGGTGTTTCTACCAGGACCCAAAGACTGGCTACAGGTTGGCCGGCCAGCAGCTCGGTGGGTTGCATCTTGCATGCACTGGCCGTGGATCGCCGTCCTATAGACAGTAGCCGTCGTGGTCATGGCGGTTGGCGGGCTTGCCTCTGCGTGAACCTGAATCTTCCCGGAGCGGTTCACCTGAGATGGTACAGAGATTTGATCTGATCCATCCAGCGATCCGATCCGCCCTTCCGCGACGCCCACCACAAGCGACAAGGTGCAGTCCTCGGCGCCTCTGGCTCTGGATGGTCCTCCTCCTCCTCCGTCCTCGTCGTCGACGACTCGACGTCTCGCGCCGGCCCAGCCGCGCAAAGTGAGGCAGAGATTGCTGCGCCTTTGGATCTGACTAGTCCATGACGCGCGCCATCGCGCGCGCCGGCCAGGAAAAAAACATCCATATTGATTTAATCGGTTGATGAAAAAGGGCAATAACCTGAGATACAACAATAACCTGAGATACAAAGCAAAGAAGACTCCAGGCTGTTGCATAAGGGTGAAAATGAATTCCTTGAATGTATAAGTAGTACTGTAATAAATTTGGCTGGACATTGTATCCCTTCCATATATATTGGCAGTATGACTAAGACAGTATTTTGTAAAAGGAAAAAAAAAACTTGAGAGGTCTGGCTAATAAAATGTTTCATACATCCTAAGACGTTGTGAGATGACAAGTCTAGGCTATATGTTTTAGTTTAAATACAGGAACTAATATGTATAAATGACGTATCATTATTCCAAATAACAAATCTTCTAGGAAAAATAAGAGGAATTATCAAAATATCAAAATCCATGTTTTCAGGTCTTTGATGCGTAGGATCATCTATCTATTTACAGTACTCAGGAAGCTTATAACTAAAATAGCCATGTTATCTGCAACTACATATAGCGGCATAACTATTCAAAATTAGTTTAAAGATCAAATATGATCAGATGCAAAACTAAAGGAGCAACATGGCCAACTGTTGTCCTGTTGAAGTTTCATATAACAAGACTCTGTGATCTTAAAATTAAGCATTCTACAATAGAAAGAGGGATTGATTCACTCAGATTTCAAAATAGTCACACCAAAAAGCATCACAGAGTCACAATGAGACAATGAGTGCACTTCGGATGTAGTAGGTATTTTTTTCCGTTAGCGTGGACCATGTTGCTGAACGCTGAACCTTGCGGCTCTGATAAGAAATAAATTTACTGGGTGGACCATGGGAAAGGAACAATGATAAAATTCATTTGATTGAAATCTAACATAAAAGCACGCATACACTACATTAAAAGCATAGGCATGGATCTGATTACCTGAGCACATTAGAACAAACATGATATAATATTTATATCCTGAACATGGTCCAAAATCGCTGATCGGCTGAAAAAACTGGAGAGTATTAGCTCCATATGCCAACCATAAATATAAATTGGCAAATAAATTAACATTAAGGTATGGATGCAATATATTTCTATTTTCTATTCGGCATGCATCATATATCTACCTGGAACTTCATGTCACACTTATTTTGTTGGAACAATTCAGAACATGGCAGATTAGAGCAGTCTGTGCCTTAAAGAAAATACCATATTCATTTATGAATTTTGCATGGTCTTGACACAGCTGAAAAAAAAATTGAACCCAAGAATTTGATCCAGGACCAACGTCTGCCATTGCAAAGGAAGGAAAATGAAACTGTAAGTGAATAGACTAAGGTTTATGAAGGTAGACAGGATGCATCTATTACATGTAAAAGGTCTGGTGCACCTCTCTGAACTCATTAGAAGCGTTCCATTGTTGAGGCAAGGAACAGGACCTGCAGAATCTGGATGGGCTCACCAAAATAGCAGCCACCATGCTTACCCATGCGGAAGGCCCTGATCAATCAGGCTAGAAAAAACAAAAAAAATTATCAGTAGCTGTGGCAACAAAAACACTTGTTTACGGTATAGAAGCCAAACTCTAGGCATGCTCTCATGATTCAACCGAAACAAAAATCTAATCACCATATAATCGCAGTCAATGTGGCCCAATCCGGTGAAAAAACCAAAAGGACCAAAGCAAGGAGGGGGGATACCTTTAACATTGAGATGGCTGTGATAATGAATCATTGGACAAGCACCATATGGGAACGCAAAAGAGACACTTGGAGCAGTAGTGTAGCAAGACAAAAAGAGAAACCGATGCTCATGCATCCTAACACCTGGCATCTACAAATTTAGGATGACAAAGGCATTGGCATATATTACATAAGCAGAACACCAACCGCAGCACAATAGACCATACCATTTGTGTTTGAGCAATCAAAGACATATATGACTATTTGTTATTGCAAAGCACACCAAGATGAAGGAAAGATTAAATCCATGCACACCAGGATATCATGTTTCCAAGAAGAATTACGCAATCGAGGTGGTTGGGTTCAACAAGAACTCACCATGTATTGTCGTAGCTGGCTATCTTCGTTGCCACCATCTGTGCATCACTGAGATACCCATAGCTGGGAACGAAAATAGCTGGGAACGAAAAGAACAAACGAACCTCCCCATAAGGTAGTAACTAACTGGATGATGCAAGAGAGACATGGAAAGGCAGCGCTGATCGAAGCAGGGAATTAAGAAAGCGAAAGCAAGCTGTTTGAAGCAAAATAGCAGATCATTTTATACCAAGAAGGAAAAGGCTGACTGAGATGAAGAGGCAGCACAATGTAAAAAGCAAGAGTGAGAAAACATGCAAGTGTGATGCTAAATCAATCACAATAGAGGCAGAAGTGTGTGCTGGCAGACGAAGCCATAAGTTAAACAAAGAACCTGGATGTTGGAAGATTGAAAAGGAATTACAATGAAGGAAAACAGAAGAGCTAAAAAAAAGGTGGAAATGAAAAGGGAATGGGAGAGGGGGTGGATCAGCCTGTCTGACTTTTTTGGCAAGTCAATAACTGTACTAATTAGATAGGTAATTGCACACTGTTATCATGTACCCTGGACCAACCACAGTAACCATACTCATTCATTTGATCTAATCCTTTAGTATAGTATAAGGCATGGAGCACAGTACATCAACATGTAACCATATATGATGATGTAACCTTAAGATCTATCAAAATAGTAGCTCGCTGTAGTCCACAAGACGTATCAATATTTACAAACAAATCAACTAAAAATACATATCACCGTGGATTGGACAGGACTTCACATCATCATCATATCAACCTGCCAGGAATAATAATAAACCAAAGGAGGTCATGGCCTAACCATTAATTAATAACTATTGAGAAATAACCATTAATAAGTATACTTTGAATAATTCCTATTGAGAAATAACTCTTAATATACTTCAGCCAGCCTTTTGGTCTGTCGACTGCTGGAGTATCAAAGCAGGGAAAATATGGGTGTTGCATTCCTGGAAACAGTGAACATGCAGTTAATAGGCGGTCCACATGCAAGCTATTAACAGAAGGGTATGAATGTAGGGACGGACACATGAATGTCACCATGATGAGTACAGTAACGTAAGATGAAAGACCATGATCAAAGGTTCAGACTACATGTATAATGGTGGAACTAAAAAAAATACATGAATCTGTTAACCACACAGGAGCCAATAAAGATAAAGGAAATGAACATTGAAGAAGCCTATAAAAGCAAGGCAGGCTCAATTGCAAATTCTGGTCTTAACAGAGAGGCCACAAAGAAGAGCAGCGTGCATTTGACTGTATTGAGCAGCCATTGCTTTAGTTGCTAACTTCTTACCGTAACTCTTTTTTAGCAGGTAATTAGGATTTAGGAGGCCTATGTAAAGGACAACCATGCTACCGAGAAACATGCATTGTACTTTATCTGGCTAATACTTTGTTACACTACAAAAGTTATGTTCATATGCATATTGGGGAGCACTTAACTGTAATCAAAGATTAAGGACTAACTACGTTGCCTCACTCAACCAGAATACGCTGCTCTGGAAAAAAAATGCAATTACAGCAATTAGGATATGCTCCTGCTAAAAGGTTGCAAATAAAAAAGACATGGATAAACAGATTGGCTAAATTTGCGAACAGAGTCTAGAAAAGCAACACACAATCTGTATTTGAGACCCCGGCAGTAGCAATAGAAGCAAAGGGTGGTTCCACAAAAGTACAACTTAAAAGCCAAAAAAATAGGCGAAGACCTTTGAACAACAATGTCGTAAACTGGTTATTCTCTGAGCACATGGAAAGGTATCGCACGTACCAATACAAAGGATCAGTGCACCCATAGTGTAAAGGAATCATTTGTACAGTCCACCAAGTAACTGCTCACCTCTGGCCCAGGTTCATGTAATTCATCTAGTCCCATACCTACTGTGCAGACAATAACAAAGAATGGATGTGGTATGATCGCAAACCTGCAACATAGAACCAAGAAGGCCATAAACGAAGCAGATTGATCGCAAATTGAAACAGAGAACATAGTTAGTAGGTACGTGCATGAAGTCCATGCCTGGTCACTGCACGTGTGGTCTGCTCTGCTGTGTCTCTTGACCGTGTGGCACATCTCCCATCCCTTGGTTCATCTACCTATGTCTGTGCGGAACCAGAAAGGAGACAGAGAACATCGTACCAAAATAGAAAAGGGAGGCTGAAGCAGAGTAACGCAACTTACGGAATCGGCGCTAGGTCATTCCATCGTCAAGGTCATCCCCGTCATGGAGCAGAGGGACGGCATGGGGGTGGCGCCTTCAAGATTGGCGGACCTGCTGTACGCGCAGCCTTCATCGTCAGGAACCATGGCGAAGAGACGAAGAAAGGTAGCTAGGGTTTCGTCGGGCACAGGAGGAGGAGACGCGAATCGGCATGAGCAAGGCGCGTAGGAGGCACCCGCGCCGGCGGCCACCGGCGAGGCCCGTTGGGGCTGTGGCGGGGCCGGGGACGGCGGCCGCCGGGCCGCACGCGCGGCGGCGCAGAGCAACCCGGGGCGCCATCGGCCGGCCAGCGCGTGGCGTGGTGAGGCGGCGGCGCTGGTGCCCGGCCGGCACGCCGGCACGTCGGGAGAGAGGGAGAGGGAGAGGGAGAGAGAGGAAGGGAAGGCGGGGACGGAGGCGGCAGAGGCGCAGGCGCCGGTCCGTGGGAGGGTGTCGGGCTTGGGAGAGGAAGAGGGAGAAACACGGAGGAGAAGCGTCGGGAAGCAGAAGCAGAAACCGAAACCGAGGACACTGTAGCTTTCGGTGGAGTGAATAAGGAGCGTGGATCGCAGAATCGAACAGCTGAAACAATTTGGGCGACGTGGCCACTCTGGTTGGCGGCCAAACTCTCCTGCTTTGATAAGAAGAGATGTCCTCTCCTCTACTTTGTCGCACTGCCAAAAAGCAGCACGTACTCCTACTTGCCGATTCCCGCACGCATCACGCGTCCATGCCTCATGCCTGAGTGGAGTACTGGAGTGGAGGAGAGTATCGTTTGGCCGGCCCCGGCAGGCTCAGCTGTCAGCTCGGCTCTGCCTTTTTCGGTGTTCAGTCTGCCACGAAACCAAATTCCGGCCATCTGTCTGCCTGTCAACTGTCACATCAAGCGCCATCGACCTATCCATGATCATGTATCGTCTTGTGTTTCCAAGCATGCATTAGCGACCAATTAATAAGTGAAATGATGGTGATTGCATGCTAATACTCAATACGCTGCGTGCTTGATCGTGTGCGTGCAGGCCCGATCTTCACCTACTCGATCGGGAGCATGGTGTTCCTGCACGCCAGCCGGGCAGACGTGGTCCGGAACCTCGGCCTCTGCGTGTCGTCGCTGGACCTCGGCAAGAGCTCCTACATGAAGGTGATGCACCGGCCGCTCTTCGGCGACGGCATCCTCAAGTCCACCGGCGAGGCCTGGGCGCACCAGCGCGGAGGCTCATCGCTCCCGAGTTCTTTCCGGACAAGGTCAAGGGCATGGTGGACCTCATGGTCAGCTCGGCCACGGCGCTGGTGGCGGCGTGGGAGGACAGGATTAGCATGATCGGCGGCCGCGGCGGTGGCGCGGAGCTGGAGCTCAAGATCGACGACGACATCAGGGCCTACTCCGCCGACGTCATCTCCAGGACGTGCTTCGGCAGCAGCTACGTCAAGGGCAAGAGGATCTTCGCGGTGATCAGGGAGCTGCAGAAGGCGGTGTCCAAGCCCAACCTGCTGGCCGAGATGACCGGCCTCAGCTTCCTCCCGACGAGGACCAACAGGGAGGCGTGGAGGCTCAACAGGGGTCGTGCGGGACCTGGTGCTGGATGTCGTCAGGGAGAGCGGGGACGACGACAGGAACCTGCTGAACGCGATGCTCCGCAGCGCCGCGGCGTCCGCCGGCGACGACCGCGTGGCGGCGGTGGAGGAGTTCGTCGTGGACAACTGCAAGAACATCTACTTCGCCGGGTACGAGACCACGGCGGTGACAGCCGCCTGGTGCATGATGCTCCTGGCGCTGCACCCGGAGTGGCAGGACCTGGTGCGCGACGAGGCGCGGCAGGCGTGCGCTGGCGCCGCGCCGGACTTCGCGTCCCTGCACAAGATGAAGAAGGTCAATTCATACGACGTACTACACGCCAGCACTCACAGTAGCATGCACGCACGCACGCGCTCACAGTACCCTATCAGGCTATCAGCTTGCTACGACGTGCTCTCAACCAAGTGTGTTGTTGTTGCACTTGCAGCTGACGATGGTGATCCAGGAGACGCTGCGGCTGTACCCGGCGGGTGCGGTGGTGTCGAGGCAGGCGCTACACGACGTCACCCTCGGCGGCGTGCTCGTGCCGGCGGGCGTCAACATCTACGTGCCCGTCTCGACGGTGCACCTGGACCCGGAGCTGTGGGGTGCCGACGCGGGGGAGTTCGACCCGGGGCGGTTCGCGGACGACGCGCGGGCGCACCACCAGCGGCGGCCGCACGCGTACCTCCCCTTCGGCGCCGGCGCGCGCACCTGCCTCGGCCAGGCTTTCGCCATGGCCGAGCTCAAGGTCCTGCTGGCGCTCGTGCTGTCCAGGTTCCAGATCAGCCTGTCGCCGGCCTACGTGCACTCGCCGGCGCTCAGGCTCATCGTGGAGCCCGAGCACGGCGTGCGGCTTGTGCTCAGGAACGTGGAGCCCAGGTGCTAGCTAGCTGGGCCTGATGCCGCTGGTCGTTCCGTGGGCTTGACCTCGTTTATTCCTTTCTTCCACGTTGGTCCTCGCTGAAACGGAATTTCGGCCCAATCGTTAATAATCTGCAGGGTCACGCACGGGTCACGGAGGATAGATGTAGGGGATATTCGGACCGGTGTCTCTTTCTGCCATTTGGATTGTGTTTTAAAATACACACTCAACGTGGCGCATGCACGCAAGCCCTTGCTGCAGTTTGCAATTTGCACGCATCAGCTAAGTAAAGGCACTTCCATGGTACTTAGCATATATACTAGCATAGCATATTCTGGCTTCTCTGGATCAGCACTTTCTTCTGTCTGCTTAAAGTACCTGTAATCAGGGATGATATATAAGAATAGATGTTGCAGCTGAGAGCCAAGATTAGGTGAAGACTGTGTGCTCATAATGGCGTGATCTGAACTCTAGATAGTATATACTCCTAATTCATGGGGAAATGATAGCGACTTGTGAGCTAGACAACCAAGGCCAGAAGGGTTTTCCTATTCGTTTCTGATAAATGGCTCTGCAAATCCTGTCTGCAGTATCGGTGAAACATGAGACTTCAGTAAACGTTCAGATCCTCGATCCTCCACGGGCTTCCTGACGAGCCAGTGTTGCAAAAGCTTTTTGCAATATTTGATTGAAGAAGGAAACACGCTAATAAACTTCTGCCCAAACTGATCAGACTTCCACGGTTCCACCACAGACTTTTTCCATCAATTGTCCATTCAGAACACAGCTTTCTTACATTATTCAGACTCGGAACTGGGACAACTCGGATTTTCCAAAGACCCAAGATTCGTCGCCAGTCCATATCCAAGCAATGCATAAAGTTGGCGTCAAAGACTGTATATGTATGCATCCACAGATCCACTCCTTGAAATTCTGAAGAAAAATGCTTTGCTGATCCCAACCTGCCGATACCTGAAACTTACCTGACATAGTAGCTACATAAACTCCATGCTGAAGGTTGTCAGTTATGGCCATGTCGTCGCCTAACCACGTTGGGTACGAATAGAGTCTACTATGGCGATAGATGCCCCCATTCATCTCAAAGCACTTTCAGAGATGAAAAAGGTTCACCAGTTTGTTGCTTAAAGATGGGAGCTGGGAGGCCAAACTGAACAAATACCGGATGACCTTCAGGAAAAGGTAAAGTAAACAATTACAAACTCGATCAGGTTTCCTGTTGTTCGGCAGAGATTCGTTAAGAAAAACGACACTTTTAGCGTGGACAGAAGTTAGGAAGAAACTCGTAATTGAGAGACGTCGATCTCAGCGCGTAGTTGTGGTGATCGTTGATCGGTAGTCTGAGACGATCGACTGGATAGCGACTGAAATATGGCCACACTGATGAGTATGAAATTGCCCAAACTGGGCGCTTCTCACGTGAAAATCTGGCGATTCGCTGTATCAATCACGCCTGATAATGTGCTACGAGAGCTTAACAAAACAAGAAGCCTGCGCCGGTTATGAACAACGACGGCAGTGTGGTGAGAGAGAGAGAGAGACAGAGAGAGAATATTTTGATCTCTCGATGGAAGTGAGCGACATCCTTAGGGTGCAGTAGCTCATCCAACGATGTCCAAAACCATTCATCACTGAATAAGTGGAAATGAGAAAATATGTCATAACCTTTTTTTTTGTAACTAGTGCATCGTTTTAATGGACAGTGATTGCTGAACGATCTTCCCACAAAAAACTTTTGAATGCTTGATTATCCAGCATGTTCATTTTTGTGGATATTGGTTAGCCTATTGTTTATATTTCAACAGACCATCAGCATGCATTTTTGGGTGTAAATTTTAACTTCAGATTTTTATTTCGATGATACAAAAAAGATGGCGAAGAGCTCTACATGACTATATACATCCCACTCGATGACATTAAAATTAATGTGGCAAGTCTAATTCATTACTCTTTGTTCTGAATTCAGTTACTTCACTCCTCGTTTCTAACCTTGCACGTTCTTAGCAAACATCACTTCTGTGATTTTGGCGATGAGCTATGCTATGTTATGTGATTATAATCACCAAAAAAAATTACATATGCATTTCCCATACACTGACCAACTTGGACTAAATCAAGCTAGACAAATTGATACACATGCTGCCCCAATTCAAATCAATTTTCATCATAGTATAAAATGCCAACCAGTTGTCGGAGAGCTTATAAAGAAAGGAGACCATAACCGTACTAAACAATGATCGGGCGGATGACCTCGAGAAAATTGGCTGGTTCGTTTCGTTGCTGGTTTGTGTGAGAGAAAAATACTGTTCCGGCTGGAAATTTACGATCGTTTACGACAAGCCACAGCCAAACGAACAGGCTGAAGAGCGTCGGTCAACAATTATGAACTCGACCCAGTTGCCCAGTGGCCGGTAAAGATTCGTTTTAGAAGAAACAACGGTATTGCTTTTGCACGCGATTCAGACATCCCTCATCCCAGCGTGTAGCTGTCGTGGTCACCAGTCTGCAGTCTCAGTCGATACAATTACGACTACAGAGATATATGGAGTTATGGACACACGTTTTCCGGAGCGTCCTCGCATGTGGCCACCCTGTGTTCTAGCTTCTTCAGTCTTCACTCGTTTCCTCAGCAGCCCAAGCACGGGCGGAAATGCGACGAAATTGCCTGGACCATCGGCCATCGGCGGCAGCACATCACGTGAAAAACAAAAACTGTCGATCGATCTGCTGTAGTGCCAATTACGCCTGTGTTGCCAGCTGCCTGATTCCGGAACAAGAAGCATTCGCAGCGATGGCAGTCAGCGTGGGCGTGGCCATGGATTGGAAAGACGCTTTAATCTGGTCTCTCGGCGAGACAAAGATGCCTCCTCACCTAACCCCGGCCAGCTTGCGGTAGATGCTTGCTGGACCGGGCCTAGCTGCGACGAAACGCAGTACAAACAAACTGAACAGTGGCTTCTATTTGATTCGCGCGTTCGTCTGCATGCAATAATGCATCATGCATGGAAGTTTTAACGGTAGTATGTTTGGTTTGGTAGGCGATCAATTTCCCGGCAGAGAGGACTTCGAAGCACACGGGCAATTCGGTCCGCGTCCCCCGGACGCGCTCCTCCCTCCCTTGCTGGTCCCTGTCCCTGCTATAAACAGCCAGCGCTGTCCTCGCGCTCCTGCCGAAATAAAAGAAGCGATTTCGACACCACACAAATTAAAGGAGAGAAGAGAACGCGCAGGGCAGCCAGAGCACGGCTCCGCTGAAGCACACCGGCAGGGGCGAGCGAGAGAATCTGTACGCCGAGGTCGACCTCGAGCTTGAAGGATGGACACGAACCAGGGCGTGGTGGCAGTGGTGAAGCCGGCGCTGGCGAAGGGGACGCCGTCGGCGTCGTTCCGGCTCCGCAACGGGAGCCTGAACGCGGTGCGCCTCCGCCGCGTGTTCGACCTGTTCGACCGCAACGGGGACGGCGAGATCACGGTGGACGAGCTGGCGCAGGCGCTGGATGCGCTGGGCCTGGACGCCGACCGCGCCGGCCTGGCCGCCACCGTCGGCGCCTACGTGCCCGACGGCGCCACGGGCCTCCGCTTCGAGGACTTCGACAAGCTCCACCGCGCGCTCGGGGACGCCTTCTTCGGCGCGCTCGCGGACCAGCAGGACGACGCCGCCGCCGCCGGGGCGGACGGCGGCAAGGGCGGAGAGGAGGACGAGCAGGAGATGCGGGAGGCATTCAAGGTCTTCGACGTCGACGGCGACGGCTTCATCTCCGCCGCCGAGCTGCAGGAGGTGCTCAAGAAGCTGGGACTCCCCGAGGCCAGCAGCATGGCCAACGTCCGGGAGATGATCTGCAACGTCGACCGCGACAGCGACGGACGCGTCGACTTCGGCGAGTTCAAGTGCATGATGCAGGGGATCACCGTCTGGGGCGCCTGATCTCATCGTCCTTCTACTTTACCAAGTGTGTCAAGGCTGCCGGGCAAATTAACCCGATCGAGCTCCTGAAAACGGACCGGCCGGACATGGCGGTGAAGAGATGGCAAGATGATGGGTAGTAGGTTAATTTCCTAATTAATTGTTCTTCCAGGCTCGGTGTTTCGTCCAGACAGTGCTGCCACTGCGAACTTTTTCTTTGTCTTAGTAGTTGGCCTCATCCTTGTCTTGTGGCCTTGATGGGTCTCTGATTGTCTAGTTGTGTGTGCTGGTGTTTAATTTTGTCGTCCTTCACTTGGTCTAGTGCTGATGGGAATGCCCTCTCCTGTGTCTGACTGTCACATAACATGGCATGGCATGGCATTACTGAAAATTAGGCCTCTGCCATTTGATAAAAATGTATCAAACTCGGTTATTCTGATCAGTGTCTTGTGTTGATGCTCTGCTCAGTTATTCCGCGATGTGATTGGGCTAAATCAGCTCTCGACGTTCACGCATGCTCTGTTTTTTTTTTAAAAAAAAAATAGTGTATGTTTTTTTTATGAAACAAGAGGGGTTTCCCTACTGATTTTATTAAAACTTTTGAAAACAAGAAACCTGGTACATGGCTTCATGAAACAAAGAAGAAAACAAAGAAAATTAGCAAAATTATACAAAAGCTTCCAGCCATTGACTAATGAGAGCATGATAAGTTACCTTCGCTCTAAGAATAAATTAGTGTAGGTAGTATACTGCATATATGCAGTTCCATGCTACCTTGTTCAAAATTGAGATTAAGAACAGCATGGAAGCTCTTAGCACGAGATAAAAGAGCTCCTAGCGCGAAATCTTCGGCGGCTTCTGCTAGACCCATCGATGGCAACGACCATGGATGCCGTTTCTTCCTTGTAAGCATTGTCGAAAGCACTTTCTTCTCAGAGAAAACTCTGCCTAGGTTTTCTCCGGCGGGTGATGGCAACGCGAGGCATCCTTCTCTCCCTAGAGAGGCGTCATCTTGGAGTTCCGCGGTGCCTTGGCGTGGTGGTCAATTTAGGCCTTGTTTGGATGCACATGTATCTATCTCAATCTAAAATGTGTAGAATTGGGGTGAAAGTAAACTAAGTTCCATTCCAATCCACTCCAACACATGTAGATTAAAGTAGATACACATGCATCCAAACAAGGCGCATGTATTCATCTCAATCCACATGTGTTGAAGTGGATTGGATTGGAACTAAACTAAGTTCCATTTCATTCCACTCCAACACATGTGGATTGAAGTGAATACATATGCATCCAAACAATGCCTTAAGTGGAACGTTTTAACACTCGTCTAGAGGCATGGTGACATGGTGTGTTTCGACGAGACCGCGTCTCCTAGGATCATTGACTGTTATGCGGTGTGCTAATGTTATCCTTGGTCTGAGGTCGTCGTTGTGGGACACAACGATGCTGGACAACGATGACGTGCTGCGTTTTCCTTCTAGGTGTAGTGGTGTTTGGAGGCGTTGGTCGTTGTGTGTCGGAGCTGCTCATCACTTCTACGATGAGCTCGGCGACAACGTGCAACTATGGGCTCCCTCTTTGGGGCTGTCGTTGTTTGTTTGGGAATTGCTTAGAATTAGTTGGTTGGGCTGCCGTGTTTCGTTTTTTCATCGGCTTTCCTCCAATAAAATGCGAGGATGTGAGGACTTTGGGCCTAATTTTTCTATTAAACCAGGTGATGAATATCAGCAACTCCCTGCCCTCCCCTAAGAGCTTAATGAGCTTATTATTCGAAAGAGAACACATCTGAATCAGAAAATGCTCTAACCCGAGCGTCCAGACGTCAGACGTTGCATCCACTCTCTGTGCCACCCGCCCTATGCGCGCATCGCCGCCCATGCCGCCCCCAGCCGGCCCTCCATGCGTCGCCGCCCAGCTCCGCATTTTCGACGAGCTCACCGGTGATCCCCGCGCGCCACCCACCCGCCCTCTGCGCGTCGCCGCCTTGTTGAAAGTGCATCTAACCCTTTAGTGGGTTTTGGATGATTGAATGATAACGTGATTAAAGGTCTAACCCGTTTGCTAAGTGTGGACAGGTAATAGGTTATCTCACATGTACTTAATGAAAGCCAAAATGATATATTGTTGGAAACAATCTAGTTCAAACACAAGACAACAATACAAATGTAATTCATGCAAGGCTTGTTCATTGTGGGATTTCGATGAGTCATATGAAATCAAGCACGATGAATAATAATTAATGAGACATGAGGGATTGTATATGGATTAGTCTCACCTTTTAAAGCTTGCTAAGTGAAAGACATGTATACAAATGAGTTTAATGAATGATTCGACACCAAGTGTGACTAGATGGCTTGAGATGGTGAAGATAGCAAGGAAAGGCTTCGAGGTACTAAGCAAGGGTGAAGGGCAAGCGATGGCTTGGCGATCGAGGAACCTAGCTAAGGTGAAGAAGGAAGTACTTGCATTTAGTCAAGGCACCGATCAAACCACATTGGTCATATTAAAGTGGAGGATCAAATCCAAGATGACTTTATAAAGGGATGACTTGATAACTTTGAAGCTAACTCACATTTATTGAATGGAATCAAGTCAAAATGCTCAAGATGGCTATGCTCAAGGAGAAAATCAAGATCGACATGATTGACACCCTCACTTGATGATCATTGAAGTATATGGCACTTCGGTTCAAGGGAAATCAACTCAAGCGCTTCAAATTCCGTTTTCATTTGATCTTGAGTTTATAGGTATGCCGTAATATTAAGAGGGATGCATCATGTTGATAGATATTTATTCTTAAATGCTCAAGCCAACCCATGTGAGATTCGAGTGAAAGAAGAGTACCTAGAGCTAACTTGACCTAGCTGGGCTAAAGATACTGAATGTGTCCGATATTGGGTCAGACACAACAACCTCTCTGCGCTCTGGAGTTTTGTTCATTGGGAGTTTCGACAAACGTCGGGAGTTCCAGGGGTCAGGAGTTCCGACAATCATCGCGAGTTTTGATGCCTCACTTACGCCACTGACTCAGTGACTGTTGGCACTATGCAGGCAATACCTGTTCGGTATTGATACCGAATGTGTCCGGTATTCCCAACGGTCACTATAACGGCTAGTTCTTCAAAGGGGCTATAAATACCCTTTAGCCTCCACCTTTGGAGGCTGCTGATTCTGCTTACTCTCACACGTTTTTGAGTCTTGGGAACACTCTCCAACCCTCTCTTATTGAGTGATTGATTCAATCTTGCAAAATCCATCTTGTGGGTTAAGATAGATTTAAATTTGAGAGCAAGCCACCCTTGAGCACTTGTGCATATTGTCGATCTCATGATTTGCATTTGTTACTCTTGGACTCTTCAGTCCTAGACGGCTAGGCGTCGCCGGAGAGCACCCGAGAGATTATGGTGTGCCTCGGAAAGTTTGTAACGGTTCAATTCCACCACCGCAAAGGGAAGGAATCAAGCTAGTGGAAGGAGAAAAGGAGTTGGAAAAAACTCCGGCTAGAGTGGCCTTCGTGATCCTCTAGAGCTGACCTTCACTGGGTCGCTTGCAGCCTCCTCAACGGAGGTCGAACTTCAGTAAAACATATCGCGTGTCTCGATCTCTCTTTACATTTGTCATTCGTGATCTTATGTGTTGCTTGAGCTTGTATATAGGTTACCTAAAGGTATCAGCAACTAAGTGAAAAGAAGAGATTGAAAGGGAAGAAGAGGGGAGCTAACTTGCATAGCCCGTGTATACCGAACGCATTCGGTATTGATACTGGACACATCTGGTATTTCCTACCTGTGCTGAAATTATTCATTCTCTGTTCTAACTCTGTGGTTGCAGGGTTGTATCTCATATACATATTCAATATACCTTGTTTACTGTGGCAGAACCGCCTAATCTAATGCCTCACAGGAGTGCTTGTCTCCCATTAGACACTAAGCACTCGAGGGAGAACACTAGATTACTCGGTTCCGTCGGGCACACCCTAGGGGAGAACCCGAAAATCCACATTTTCGCCATCAGGATCACAAATAAGAGAATAAAGCTTACATCATTCTTAACCATTTCTGACATCACTTTTAATACAACATCAGAGTACAATATTTATTATTATAACAGCGGAATGAAATCATATTATCAGAGTTATGAACAACTTAAGTTACAGCGGAATATAAACATGTTATCAGAATTACAGCGGAAATAAATAGCTATTCATGGCATGGTAAAACATTGATATGTAAACTAAGACAACAGATGATAAAACTTTCCTTTATAAAACATTTGGTGAGAGTTATAAATAAAAACTACGATCGCAGCGTAAAGGAAATCCTCTCTGAGCCCACCAGGAGGAATCCACACACAAAGGTCAGCTTTAGCCTCCACCTGTCACCTGCAACAGGGGGAATAAAACCCTGAGTACTCAATTGTACTCAGCAAGACTTACCCGACAGGAGAAAAGAAAAGACTCCAAGGATATGCAAGGCTATCTGGATAGTGGGTTTATTGCATCTGCAGAAAGTATTACTAAACGTGCGTCCTTATATTTGATTTTTATTTACAGCCGCATTGGTTCATTAACTAACCATTCTATGTAAGCACATGTACTACTTTCAAGCAGGTGGTAAGCAATCAGATTTTCTTTTGCCATCTTTCATCTTTCAGTTCTTACTATGATTCTAAACCGCAGACAAGCCGTACCGGATTTTCCGGCGATTCGCGAATCAATGCCCCCAGCTGGGTACCCTGAAAACACACGCCCCACTTGTACCCAAGGCACAAGCAGGACCAACCCATCACCCTCCTGTCCTGGGTGTCCAGATCCCTGTCCAAACTGGGACTCCAAGCCCCCGCCCCTGAGTCCCGGACTCAGTGCGGTGCAAGGACCTCCTAACCCAAAAGAAACAAACCACCAAGACAGTCGGTTCCGAAAAGAGCCGGATCCACGACAAGAGAGCAATAAGTCTTACAAGCGCCCATACCCAAGTATGTGCTCGGGGTAATAAGTCTGTGACTTGCCTAGAGTCTTATGCAACGATCGGTCCTTAATTGACACAAACAGGGAAAGCAGTGTAACCAAGCCATGCCCCGCGTCCACGGCGACACAACCTCTTACACCCACCAATACCCAAACCATATCCCTGCCCGGTCACCATTTTTCCTTTCCACCATTTATATTTTTCAAGTGATAATAATATAGTAATATATTTCCTATCTCTCGCGAGTGACAGCCATCACTCGACTTCTACCGGAGTCCTGTAGCATAGCAATCTACACGATCCTGTCATACTAGCAAGACTCATAGGATAAAGATATATATGCAAGTGGGTTTCATTCAACTCCTTAAAACTTAATGCACAAATATAATTTAAACTGCAGAAAAGTAGGGGTTATGCACCGGGGCTTGCCTGGATAAAATATAACCAAAAGTTAGCATTCCATCTTCATGATATGATTCCTGGCACCATCTTTTCAGCTACTCCAGTTGATATCATCGATCCACCATCGTTCCTATTATGATATGTATTGATGCAAATGCATAGATGTAAATAATCAACGACAGCCGAAATTCTTAGAAATCCAATCGCGCTTCCAAAAGTACCATTTCTCCAGCAATTCCCGATGACTCCGCGATCCATCGACGTCCCTCCGTCGGCGTCGAACTCACGGTACTCGACAAACAGACACAAATAAATATTCACATAAATTCAACTGCGTTCCAAAAATTATGAAACTTTATGGATAGGTAGGGTTCGATTTTAGATGAATTTAAGAAGAAGAATCGATGGAATCGGATTTGGCATTAGGTTGTGCGAGGTGGCCGCAATTTAATCACGCAGAAAAAGACTAATCCGTGATTAGGGATATTCTTTGTTCTTCACGTGGGTGCTTGGCATGGTTCTTTTGCATGTGTTGTTGCTCAGGGCCCACACGTCATATACACATGCATGGGATGGGAGAGAGAGAAAGTTACGAGCGTTCTTCTTGCTTCACGCGTGAACGCCATGGCCGAGCTCATGGAGCTTGTGGGCAACTCGGGTTGGAAGGAGAGGAGCAGGGAGAAAGTTGCGGGGGAAGAGAGGAGAGCGAGGGAATGCTCATGAGCTGCTCACCTCGCCCGACGAGTAAGGTCAACTCCGACCCGCATGCAGCTTGCAGACAGAGCAAGGAAGTCGAGAGAGTGAGAAGAGAGATGGAGCTATGGAGAGCAGAGGCTCGGCTACTCGGCGTATCCTTTTTAAAGGCAAGAGACGCGAAGGCACGACAGCGACGCGTCGTATGATTAGCGGCTAACTAGCTTGCTTAAAGGTAACAAAGCGCTCCTGGCGCGTGACGCGATGCTCAGATAAACAGTGTTTCCACGTATAAACAGTGTTTTTCTACGAGTGAGCAGTGTTTCCTGCGGGTGAACAGTGCTCCTTCATGATCTGTCCGCGCCGTACCAGACTCAATGGACGGTGTTGACTTTGTGCTACAGTGATTTCCACGGGCTACAGTGCTTTTCCACGGTGCTACAGCGCCCGACGTGCAAGACATGCCAGACGTAGTGAGCCGTGTTTTGATTTCAGGTGATGGACTTGAGTGGTCTTTGGTCTTTCGACATATCAACTGGGCTAGTTGATCAGAGTAGTCTGGAATTGTCCATGTGTTTGTGGGTGCTCGACGAACACTACACTTAAATAAATCGCCACTTGACCAAAGCATGTCGACTCTCATCAAGATTGCAATCGATCATCATTCGCACGCATAACAAGCAAATAATTGAAGTTGTTCAAAACTCCTTTTGCATCCATCCATGACTTAGGAAGTCTTGTGCTGAGTCGTATTATTAGCTCCATTGTTGCACTTCACTTAGACATACCGAGCCACGAGCCACAACCTATAGTTGATTCATGATGGATTTGAACTCCAGGTGTGTCTTTGTCGTGACAACGGGCTGATCAAAGAATAAAGAATATATATGTGCTAATTAAATTAAGAAGGAGAATGAGAAGATCATTCGCAGACTAGCTCAAGATGAACAAGGAAGGAGACGCGTGCGAGCTTGGTTACTTCTTAAACACGACGACAGGATTTGCCAGCCCAACGTGGCGGGCGGAAGCGCGTGCCGATTAACACGGACAAGACCATGGCCACAGAGACAAACAAAGAGGGAGGGAAAACAAGGAGCAGCTCGACAAATGTAGACAGAAGTAATCAAGTCAGAGAGAAAAGCAAAGCAAAAGCCAGGGAGCATGGATGTGGATGGATGAGGAGACTTTGCAATGCAGCGAATTGCAGGGCCACGATGAGAACGAGACAATGATCAAAAGTAATGCCAGGCGAGTATGTTGCACGCCGGAAAAATAAATGAAGCTGTTGCGCTCTCTTTCTCTTCAGTTCGTGCTTAACCAAATAAACCCGTGAGTTTATATATATGTATCGTTCTATTTATTAATAAATTTATTTTATTTATAAAAGTTGATTTTTATGCTTAATCTAACCGAACAAACCGTTTGCTAGAATCATCGTCGGACATTCCTAAATATTTCTATGCACTGAGTAATTTAACTTGGGCGTTTATTCGAGTCCACAAAACTAGGTCACACAGGGTTCACTTATCGCAGCAAGTACGTTTTAAATTAAAAACCCGATAAAACTCGATTCGGAAATTTTTCTTAGGCCTAAATCGTGGTGCTAAACAAGTTTGTAACACCAGGGGTGTTACATTTACCCTGTTGGCTTACTCGTGGAGGGTTTATTTCTCTGATTAGGAGTTTCTAAGTGTTTGGAAACTCCAACTCTAATCGTTTCCGTATTTTGAAGGGTTAAATTTTAGAAACTCCTACTCACCCCCCCTCTAGGCGGCATCCTCGGTACTTTCAATTGATATCAGAGCAAGGACTCACTAAAAGCTTCACCGTTGTGAGAAAAATGATGTCGACGCCTAACGAGTTGGAGTCGGTGCTTCTCCAAAATGATGGTTCAAACTTTCTATCTTAGTCAATTCATGTACTCAATGCTTTTAGGGCTATTAGTCCTCTTGTTGAGCATATTGTGGATGCAAGCATACCTCTTCCGGTAGTTAATTGGAGCAACTACAAAAAAAATTCAAAAGAGGAAGAAATATGCGTGTAACTTAATGCTCAAGCAATTAATGTCATGTTGAGTACATTGAGTGCAAAGGTTCTAGAAGAGGCTATTTTCAATAGACAACCATCTCCGGAGAGTGCTCATCTCATTTGGACTAGACTTGTTGAGTTATATAGAAAATCCAAATGTGATGATGCATATGAGCTCGAGTCAATGGAAAACATGTCCATTAAATCTTCATGCAGTAAAGAAGCCTCAAGGAACCAGCAAAGCATCGAGCCAGAGCAAGACGTGCAAGCCACAGATGCAGTGATGCCTGGCTGCACATACCGGACGTGTCCGGTATTGGTGAAGCAGTAAGACAGCAAGTTGGCGTCTGCGACAATGATCAAGCTCGATGGTAGCCAAGTGATGAGTCAACCTCAGTATCTAATGAAACTCATCACTTGTGTCTCATGGCCAAGAAAAGCAAGAAGAAGAGTAATAAGAAAGATCAGAAAAAGGAGAAAGCACAAGTGGATGATCAAGATAAGAGTGATGTTGAAGTTGAAGACAACTACAACCTTGATCATCTCAACCGCAAAGACAAGTTCATCATCGTGAAGATAGTTGAAAAGAATGATGAGCTTGAAGAAGAGAATGAGAAGCAAGAGCAATCACTTCAAAAGCAAGAATTGTTTCTCATCTCCAAGATGGAAGAAGTAAAGGCTCTAAGTGAAAGGTATGAAAAATTATCAATTGAGCATGCTTTAGTTACTAACTCCTCTTCTAGTATGTCACAACTAGAAAAGGAATACATTGAGCTCAAAGCAAGATTAGATGAACTATCAAGCAAATACAATGTTCTACAAGCCAATCATGTTCATCTCAAGTGCTCACATGAAAAGTTAGTGGAATCACATTTCATGCTTGAGGTAGCTCATGAGGTTGTGATCACATCAGTAAAATCATCTCAACCTCTCACTCACACACTCACTTGTACACCGTCTTAATTAAATAGTCCTTGTACTAATGAGTGTGCTTCTCAAGCAAGCCAATCTTTGATTGAGCAAAATCTCTTAGAAAATAACGAGCTCAAGGAAGAAGTAGAAAGGCTAAGAAAGGATGTGATTCGGTTGAAGGGTAAAGAGGAAGCAAAACCTTCTCAAGATAACCGTGAAAACATGGTGAAGAAGCTTAAGAAGGGTTCAAACCTTGCTCCCTCCAAAACCCAACAAAAGAATCACAACTCAAGCAATGACAAAGCAACTAAGAGCAAGAATCATGGAAAAAGATTGTGTTATGGTTGTGGTTTTTTGGACATCAGTGGGCTATGTGTCCACACAAGAGTTGGGCCGACAAGGTTGAAGCCGTTGAACAAAAGGCTTCTATCAAGGTGGCCAAGCAAGTGAAGAGTGATGAGCCAAGTGCTTGTCTCATTTGCAAGAAGTTGGGCCATCCTACCAAGCATTGCCCCTTGTACAAAGAGACAAGAAAGAAGGCTCAAGTTACAACAAGGAGATGCTATGGATGCAATGAGACGGGGCACACGATTGATAGATGTCCCAACAAGCAAAACAAGCATAAAGCAAATCAAGGTCGTATATGCTATTCTTGTAGAAGAAAAGGGCATCTAAGCTATGATTGCCTAAATGATAACACTTTTAAGCTAAACACATTTGGTTATGATAATATGCTTAGGAGAACCACAAATGGAGTTAGCACTAGCAAGGTGATGTGTTCACCACAAACTAGTACTAAGGCTATTTGGGTGCCTAAGCACTTGTTGACTAACTCAAAAGGACCCAACAAGAGTTGGGTACTAAAGTGTGCTTAGGATGTTGATGTAGGTACTTGGTGGTGAGATAAAAGCTTCGGGGTGGTTGAGCAATCAAATTGAAAATATTCACTTAATCTATCAACCAATGCTTATCATAATCTCTTAAATGGTCGACCCAAAGATTAATAATTGATCATATTCTCTACTTCATACTCACCAATGGTAATGAGTACCTAAACCCTATAGGATAGCCACTTTAAGTCTAACTTTTTCAATAGCTCACAAATAGCCACATTTGTGAAATATTGAAAGTGGCTAATTAGATTCAAATTGATATTTTGTTGTTTGCCATATGGTGCTTTTAATGGCTCTCTAGCAGAGCAATTCACTTGTTGAGATGCAGGCATACAAGCGTTTCATTTGGATGTTTCAAAAGTAGATCTCGGGAAAGCACATGCTGCTACTGCTAGTGTGCCGTCATGGGTCACTACGCACTTGATGTTGCTACTGAGTGCATGCGGGCGCGTGAAACAGATTGGGCTCGAGTGGTCCCGTGCATGCGTGGGCCCACGCGTGGCCTTTGGAGCGGGATGGGTGTAGGGTGAGGGAGCTACATACGTCAGGCGTGGGCGCGGGAGCACCGTCCGTCACTGACGTCCCGGATCGGACGGCCGGGTGCAACCAAGTCCGTATTTGAATAAACACAAAGAGATCTATCCAAGCAAGGAACAAACGGTTGGGCCTAGTGCCCTGAAAGTTTTTGGCATAGAACATGTTACTCCTACACCTTTTCTTTGGAAAAAAGCATTACGGAGGAAGAAGCCCGGTGCGTGTTGGTGTAGCCACGGGATTTGCCTTGATCGGATCTAATTGCTATGATGCTATCTAGGCCTTCTGGTTTTTTGAGAGAGAGGAGGACCTTCTGCTTTATGGACCAAAGTGGTTCACGAACCTTAGTCAATTGGGCTACCTTTTTGTTAGGTACTTCTAGTGGTGAGCTGGTATTGGCCATGGGCCAACACGGACAGCCCATGGAGGGCCCAAGGCGGCAATCGACAAACAATACAAAGGAAGGAAGGCAGTAGATGGTGTCGACACAAAAATGTGGTAGCCACGTCGGGTGGACACGCAGCAAGCCAAAATAATCTAGAGATCTGCCTGGCTTCAACGCAGGACCAGTCGATCCTGCGAATTCCCAAGGGTGTGTCAGTCAATTTGACCTGCAATTGATAAGGAGAGAAAATTTATCAGCAATTTAGGGCGAAACATGCTGGTTTTGCCTAGACAGTTCCAAATGTGCCGCTTCGGGAGCAGTCAGACAGGAAAATCAACTAAATAGCCGATACGAGAAGAAATCGACTGTTAAGAACTATAATGCTCACGGGTCATGATTGATTTTATAGTAACGAATACAATGCGCCCAGTTTTAATGATCCTTTCCCTTAAGCTATTAACATGTATGTGTCAAAGATACATCACTAGCTAAATTAGATTTGATCAATACGTAGTGTAGAACCAATGAATCCGGTGAAAAGGGATATGCCACGTAAACAATCGACTGTTTGATATAGGCAGATCTACGAACTGTCTAGATCTAATCTATTACCGTCAACAGTGAGGTTTAACCGGATCGATGCAGCTATGATGATGATGATAGCATAGAACCAAAAAATCCATAGAACTGACCATACTTCAATAGGTTCATAAAAGTGTGCCATATCTGTGAAAGCACAGGCGAATCGGCTAAAATAGACGATTCAGGTAGAAAAAGGATTACAACATGTGAACAATTGACTGTTTAATATGGACAGATCTATAAACTCATCAAATCTAACCTGTTGTCCTTAACAGTGGGGTTCGACCGGATCGATGGTAGCCATGATAAAGATAACAGATCAAACCTTTAAAGTAAACAGATCTATTCACATTTAACAGAATCATGAAGACACACTATAAGCATTAAAGTACGGGCAATCGGCTATTTAGCCGATGCAGGCATAGCAAACAGGCAAGGTCACGCCTGGTCAAAAGCAAATCTACCAACTAGCATACCCCGATTTAAAGTGCTATCAGTGGGGATCGACCGGATCGTTACAGCCATAATAGTGAGCTATAGACCAGATTCAACTAGCTAGTAAACATTTTCAAGATCAGATATGTCTTAACCACGTACTATACACGATCAAGATCAAAGTAGAACGGCCAATAAAACATAGTTCGTCGTTTAAAGTAAGAAACATCGCAATGTGACAAAATAAACGATGGACTAAAAGGATATGAGGCCGATCTAGATCGATCTCGATCGGGCAGGTTGATATTGCTGAAACTAATGACAATAAGAACATCAGCAAGATCGATAACTTAATAAATCTATCCGTAGGATGCCACCCTTAGGTAGAGCCGATAACTTGATCTTAATCTAATTCGAGCAATGGAGGTCGAACTTAACCGATACAGCCGTACTTGAACTAGATAAGGATCGATAACTAACTTATACTAGAGCTCATAAGAGGTCGGTTGGACCGATGCAGCCTTATAAACAAAAGTATAAGCCATGATGGTACTTATAAACAAGCCAGAGGTCGGCCGGATCGATGCAGCCCTGCTTGTTGAAGAACTCGTCGAGATCTACAGTACTCCTACTCCTAAGGGTTGACGTGAAGTCGAAAAAAGTAATTGGTATTGATTGATTGGATTTCTCTTACAATAGCCGGGGTCCAGTATTTATAACTGGAACTTAGACATGAATCCTACTCAAACACGACTTATTACAGTCTTTGAAATAAAAGAAAATATTCCTAATTTAAGATAACTTGGACTCCAATCATTTTCCCTTTTGTAGAGTCAGACATTTTTCTCCCTAACGCCATCCGTACGTAGTCCGTCGATGTTGTCTGCTGACGTCATCTATAAAATAGTCGATTCTGACACTGCATCAAAACTAGGTGATATCCATTCACATCTGATCGATCTCTTGATGATACAATCTTAGGAGCTTCGAGTTCCCGCGTTCTTCTTTCCCAAATTTTGATGTAAATAGATGGGGAAGGCATCGGATGAATTATCAGAAGAGTCTTCTCCTACCTTTATTCCTCGTCTCCCTCCTCTGGCCTCTCTCTCTCTAGGTCTAGAGCTCTATCTCCCTTGTCTAGTTTAATTCCTCCTTTCTCCACCTAGATTGCTCTGCTAAGCTCGAGACCTCCCTTCCCCTGAGGTTGTGTAATCTGATTGTATCCTAATCAAGTTGTTCTGTGATCTATTCGAGAAGGACGTGCTAACAAATTGGTACTCTGAGCAAAAATCCAATCATCCATGAAATCCACCACCACCATGCTATGGTCCTCTCGACTACCAATTGCTCCTAGCCGAGGTTCAAGCAATTCACAAGGAGTTGAAGTCTCAGTTTGTCAGGCTCCGACATTCCTTCATCGAGCTAGCCTCCACCGCCATCACTACCACGATGTCGTCACCGTCGGTTCAGCTGCCCACCCAGTACCACGACGACTTCATTGCCTCCGACCAGATCGGCATCGAAAATGGCTTCACCTCCACTGACCCCCACACGCCGCTCGACGCCGGCCAGAAGCTCGTCTAGTGCGCCCCGTCGACATCAAGGACATTCCCACCTCTGACGCCTCCGTGGCCTTCTCCACCTGCTCCTCCGCCTCGACCATGCCTGTGCCCGTGCCTCCCTCTGCGTTCGCGATGACCATGAAGTGAGTGAGGGTCTCGATCTCGCGGGTTCCCATGGCGGCTGTGGGTGGTGCGCGGAGACAAAGGCAGCGGGGTGCTCCTCTGTGCCAACTTCGGCTACGTCAACCACGACTTACTCCTCCACCACTCCAACTATGGCGTGCCCCACTGTGTCTGCCTCGGCTGCGCCAACCGCGACGTGCTCCTTCGTGCCCACTTCGGCTATGTCGACCACGGCGTGTCCCTCTGCTTCTCTGACCGTGGCATACCCTTCTGCGTCCACCTCGGCTCTGCCGACCACGGCATGCTCCTCCGTGCCCACATTGGCTGCGAAGACCATGGCATGCTCCTCTACACCTACCTCGGCCTCGTTTGCCTCGGCCTCGTCCACCTCGGCTTCGCCGACCGCGGCGTGCTTGCCCGCGCCTACCTCGGCTTTCACAGACCACGGCATGCTCCTCCGTGCCCACCTCAACTTTGCCGACCGCGGTGTGTCTCTCCTCGTCTGCCTCGGCTTCGCTTGAGGCCGCCTGCGCCATCTCGTTCGGCTGCTACCACAACGACCCTCGCCTCCGCCGTGCCCTATGCACCAGCCATGGCCATCGGCGCCACTGCCACCATCGGTTGCAACTCCACGACCAACTCGCCTCTGTCGCTGCCCCAAGCCCCTTCGACAAGCACCGACAACATGGAGCTCACCCTCGGTGCCACTGGTAGAGCTACAACTCCATCAGACTTCTCAATCGTGGCCAGGTCCCTCAACTATGACGCGTCAACCAACCGCTCGACAAAATGTCTGGGAGGTGCTATTGATGTTGTGGCACTTGCTGCGGCGTCTGCTGCCCAGGTCGACCTTGGCTCACTCCTCTCCACCTCCCAAATGACAGCACTGCGGTCACTAGGTGCGCGCCTCAATGGCCTCCGTGCGCTGTCCGACGGGCTGGAGAACCTCGGTGACATGGAGACACTGAATGTGCGCCAAAACTTCCAGTACCTACGGAAGCTGCCCTACTGCATCAGCCTCCTCGTCTCGCTCTAGAAGCTGGGCGTCAGCTACAACTCCATTGTCGCTCCCAGACTCCGTGGACTGCCTCACCAAGCTGTAGCAGCTCCTCGCGGGCAACGGGCTCAACGACACTAGCCCCGCGCAGCTCACCACGCTCAACGACATCAAGGCGCTCATCCTCTCCGGCGAGCTGCCTCCAACCTAGCCCTCAAGGTGTTCGACACTTGGTGGCAACCGTTTCGAGTGCGTCCCTGAGCAGGTGTAGTTCGTGCACGAGTACGCCGTCGACACCGGATGTGTCGAGCTCGACCCAGACGTGCTCGTCTTCGTCGACACTGCCGCACATATGGAGCACTGCGCCCTCAAGCTCCATGGTTACACTGCGCCCGCACGGTCGTGTCCATGTTCACGCACCCCAAGCTACCGACCAGCACGTCCGCGGCACTCATCGCTTGCAACGTCACCGAGGCGTCTACCACAGCAGCTTCAACGATAGCAAAGGCTGCAGTCACCACCAGCGCCCAATCCATCTCCATCATCAACACCAGCTACGTCGACCATGCCATGGCCGCGTCCTAGCCTTCTATGGTGGTGGTCCATGCTCGCGCTGCTAGCTGAGGCGCTGCGCTGTCCGCGTGGGTTGCGACAATAGCTCTTGCAAGCACGTCTTCGTCTATTCCAACAAGTGCTCACAAGTTGTTCAGCGGACCGCTCAACAGGTATATCACCATGCTTTTCCCTACTCTTTTGTTGGATGTTCTGTTGTTGGATTGCACTGCCACTATGCATGGGGAACATCAGAGATCTCAGAAGATGGCTGAATCGAGTACAGTGATGTTGTGGCCACCTCTGATTCATCAACATGGCATATTCACTTATGGTTTGGGAAATGATGTGAAACTGAGGTCACCTTTGCTTCCACCTCGATCATTTTCTCTACAGTTTAAGATCCAGAGTACTGGAGTTCAACTCAGACCAACCCTTGGCTATCTTTTTATAGTTATGCAGCTCTAGTGCAATGGATAAAATTTCTGGTTACAACTGATGACATACTGCCAAAGCCTCCTTGGGTGTCATTTGCTACAGGCACCTTGTTCACAGTTGGTTACAACTGCAGTAACCCATGTGATTCATTACAGTATGCATGGCAACTACTACTTGATGGGGGAATATATACCAAAGTTGCTGATGTTGGTGCTGATCTTGTTGGAAAAGTCAAAAGGAATACCCTGAAGATGATCTGAGAAAACCAGCTGTCATTGCAGACAATGTTGGTGACAATGTTGGAGATATTGCCGGAATGGGGTATGGTGCTGCCGTGGCTGCTCTGCACTATCGCTATTGTCAGTGACAATGCTGGAGGAATTGCTGAAATGGCTGGCATGAGCCACAAATTTTGTGGGAGAACTGATGCTCTTGATGCTGCTGGAAACACTCCTGCTACCATTGGGAAGGGTTTTGCAATTGGTTCAGCAACCTTGGTGTCTATTGCCCTCTTTGGTGTTTTTGTCAGCCGTGTTGCGATCTCGACTGTTGATGTCCTGACACCTAAAGTTTTTCATTGGACTGATTGTTGGTGTCATGCTTCCATACTGGTTCTCAGTGATGACAATGAAGAGTGTTGGCAGTGCAACACTCAAGATGGTTGAGGAAGTTTACAAACAGTTGAACACTATACCTGGGCTCATGGAAGGTACTACCAAACCTAACTATGCGACGTGCGTCAAGGTCTCTACTGATGCATCTGTCAAGGAGATGGTTCCCCTTGGTGGCCATGATTGAATTGGTTTCTCTGCATTGGCTTGAGGGCAAGCCAAAATTAAAGGAGGAGGGGATGTTAGGTACTCTCTAGCGGCGAGCTGGTATTGGCCATGGGCCAACACGGACAGCCCATGGAGGGCCCAAGGCGGCAATAGGTAAACAATATAAAGGAAGGAAGGCAGCAGATGGGGAAGGCATCGGATGAATGATCATAAGAGTCTTATCCTACCTCTGTTCCTCGTCTCCCTCCTCTGGCCTCTCTCTAGGTATCCCTTACCTAGTTCAATTTCTCCTCTCCACCTAGATTGCTCTGCTAAGCTCGAGACCTTCCTTTCCCTGTGGTCGTGTAATTTGATTGTATCATAATCAAGTTGGTCTGTGATCTATTCGAGAAGGGCGTGCTAACACTTTTGTATGGGGCCATGGGCCGTTGGGCCAAGCAACCAGTACATCATCAATACAATTTAGTACAATTTAACGCAGAAGATTCGATCATGATTTTTTTTAAACGACATAATGAAAGTTTTCAGAAGAGAACATATATTTTTGTGCGAGGAATCAGAACATCACCGTTTCTCTTCCTCCTCCGACTCCATGCTAATAAAGTAATAAGTCAACGCTCCACTAATCGTCTTCTGCTCTAAGCGGGCATGGCGTGAAGACGTGGTGTACAACGTGGACAACCGCCCGCGTACGTCATCGGCGACGTCTGCCACAGGTAAAGTTACGTGGCAATCGCCCCGCCCAAGGACGGTCCCGTCCCGATCTCACGCGCCAAATGGACTGCGTGTTGCGTGCTCAACAGCCTCAACTGCTCATGCACGAAACAGGATACATGAACGAGAACGACGACGATGGCTAACCTCAAACAATCCCATAGCTCCCGCCACGTACACTCGGTCGTGACTATCACATGCCTTGCCGACCGCAGCGTGATGGGTTTCGCTTTCATCTTGATCAGTTTAATTTAACTTTAACCCTGAGACGTTTTTAGTGCAGAGTTGCAAGCCAAAGAAGCTAGTTAACCAGTGAACCAATCAACCAACCACCGATTTACCCATTTGGAGGCCAACAGACATAGCGGCGACGCATTTGGATGCGTCACGTTTCCCGAAGATGTGCAGGTGCAAAGCACAACTACTACTGGCGGCTAGGGGACTAGGAGCGAGTCCATCGAATCATTGCCGAGAGTTCATGGTCATCCGACGCTTGTCCTTGATGCCGGCCCCACCTATCAGTGAGCGCTGCGCGTTAGCAGCAAAGTCAATTGGTCTCCCACGATCGCGACCGAAGGCGACTGGCGAGGATCCAACGGCCCAGATGTCTCCCGCACTGTACCCTCCGCCTCTCAGCTCCCTCCCCTTTTCACACGAACCCAGTGTCCGTCGCATCGCAGTCCAGAGAGGGGGAGACCGGAACAGAGAGAGAAGAAAAAAAATTCGAGCCGCCCGCACGCAAAATCCAAACCCAAACCCTCGGCGAGGACGCCACCGTGGCGACGGCGGCGGCGGCGGCGGGGCTGGTCCCCGCGGACCTGGAGCGGCGGGTGATGGCGGCGGTGAAGGCGTCGGAGGCGCGCGGGGACCCGCCGCTGCTGCGGGCGGTGGAGCTTTCCCGCGTCATCGCCGGGGAGGGCGCGGGCGCGGGCGCGGGCCCCTCCCCAGCGCCGACCTGGCCGGGATCCTCGTCTCCAACCTCTGCTTCGCGCACAACTCGCCCTCTCTCTGGAAGCTCCTGGGCCAGGCCGTGGCCTCTCGCCTCCTCTGCCCGCTCCATGTCCTCGCGCTCCTCACCCCTAGGTGCGCCCGTCCTCCGGGGCCCCCGCGCGTGCTGGAATCGGTGCCCGTTTGTGACGTCTCTGTGGGGTGTGAGTAACTGATCTAGCGGTGGTTTTGTCACATAGAGTGCTGCCGCAGCGGCGAGCGCAGCCTGAGGCGTATCGGCTCTACCTGGAGCTCCTCAAGTGTCACGTCACGTCGTCGTTGCTGTCTATGGAGGCTGGGCCTAATCGTGACAAGTAAGACCTCATCAACTAGGAAATGTGCTACCACTAGGTGTGATTTAGTCATAGCATCTGGTGTCTTGTGTCAGTATTTTTCTACTGTTTAGATATAATCCCTCATGTATTGCGTGCAGCATTCTATAGATTTTGTGACACATATCAAAGGTAGAAGCGTTCCTGGCAAGCTGGATGTTTGAAACTTGAATTGCACCACTCAGTGCTAACATTCCATACACAGTATCTCTAGTTTTCTTTCAGATTTTCGTGTTATGCTCTCAATTGGATTGATATGCATCTAAAACTTTGAACAGGAGTGTACAATTAAATTATAATACACAGCCTTATGACTTATGAGGTCAAGCTACATGTTTAAGATTGGGGTTCAATGGTGATGCTCTATGTTAACACTTTTTTTATTCATGTTTTATACTTATGCCAAGATTTATGCTCATCTGTGGATACCTAATACATTCTGTAATGTCATGATATGGGTTTCCCCCCTCATGAACTTTTTTGTTGCCTTTTTTTTTCCTCTTCAAGTTTTCTGATTTCATCTTTTCAGTATACTCAGAATCTATTATTCACCGTTAAACTGTGGTACACTATAGTACTATACACTACTGGAAGTTGCTCATAGGTAACTATTGTACTTCCCAGGATAGGGAAGTCCATTGCTGAAGCTTTGCAACTATCAAAGGTTTATGGATTTTCTGGAACGGAGTTTGGACATGTTGTCATTATGTTTGTGTTGGCTGTTGTCAATAAACTGATTGATAGCATACTCGAGGATTGTGGCTTTCCATCTGCGATGGCAGAGGGGCAAGAGAGTGTATATGCCACTGATGGGCCACAACCTATGGACTTAGATGTTAAAAGGGGATCTACTGAGAACCAAAATGAGCATCGCGAACAGTTACGCCGGAAGAACACTCTCATGGCTTTGGACGTGTTGCATATGATGGCTGCTGATAGAAAGATTCAATCATTTCTGCGCTTGATATTCCTGAACATGTATGTTTTCTCATACCCTTTCTCACGAGATCGTCTATGTATTACCCTTTGGATAGGTTTAACTTCGACTGGTTGCAACTAAGGGTGAAATTAGTTACAGAACGTTAGCCCAGCATTTCACATGGAACAAGATACAAGGTGTTTTAAGTGTGCCCACCCTATTAACATGTTGACCATGAAGATGTTATATCCATGATTTAAGTATTTCCCTTCTTGTCATGCACTCAAGCAATGCACTTCGGAAACATGTTAGGTATCATATATGAAAAAATATTCTTTACAGCTTTTCTGCAGTATATATAGGGATAGTAATAGGCTTAAGCAGTAAGTTTATGTAGTAATATATTGTTCAAAGGAGAGATAGATTTCTAGAACTTTTTTCCCCGATATATATATATATATATATATATATATATATATATATATATATATTCGATTTCCAAACAGTTACTTGAATAGCAATCAACTTCTCTGGTAGCTGTATTCGATTTCCAAACAGTTACTTGAATAGCAATCAACTTCTCTGGTAGCTGTCAATGATATAGTAGTAGGTTTCGTTACCTAAACCTTCCATCCTTATTGCCATGACCTTGCACAAAAACTTTCAAAACGTACATCCCTACTCGTTTTGTATTTTTTCTGTTGCTAATAATCAGCATTACAATTGTGCTAATGAGGAATTTTTTCTAGTTTAGGCCTGAAAAGTTCAGTTCTCTACGCCAGAGGTTGAGTTCTATTGAAGCACACAAGGTGTCCTTGGAGACTCTACTGCCTTCTGGACACAAAATTAATGACTTGTTAATAAATATCTGGATAGTTTGCAAAACAGACTATCAACCAAATAACAAACGCATTCTGGGTGTTCTTGGTAATATGGGATCCGGTGGCTCCCTTCTGGGCCAACTTACTGGAGCTGGGAGGCCCGCCTGCTGGATAATATTTGATATATATGTGGAGAATGCAATTGATGGGAGGCATCTAAGTCTTATATCAGCTATCAGGATTATAAAAGGTACTCCCTGACTCTCATTTTAGATGACTATAAGGCAAGTTTACATGTCGGTCCAACTATGTAGACGAAAATGATCTGCGTGTTTGCAATCAAATTATTCAGTTCTTGCAAGAGTGACATGATGTTACGAAATATTGTGTTCCTTTTATTCAGAAATGACCAAGACAATGCAAGTGCTTAATGAAGCAAGCTGGCAGGAAACATTTAAAGCTCTTTGGATTTCCGCCCTTCGTCTTGTACAACGGGTAAATAGACCTTTCCATGATAATTATGAATTGTAGTATTTACATCCATGTGGCTTTCTCACTTGCAAAGTGTTATAACTAGGCTAGAGAACCTCTTGAAGGACCAATTCCTCATCTAGATGCAAGGCTGTGCATGTTGTTATCTCTTATACCATTAGCAGTTACCGAGATTCTTCAAGAAGAAAGTGATATGCTTGGAGCTGAAGGAAACAAAATTCTTCCACAAAGACAAGGGCTTATATCGTCTCTCCAGGATCTGATCCAGTATTCAGGACTTCTTGTCCCACCTTCATCAGTGGTGAATGCAGCTAATGCTGCAGCCTCAAAAGCGGCAATATTTAAGGCCAACTATAAGACTGGGGTTGGCAACTCTAGCTTGATGGACCAGACTGACTCTTCCATGAAAGCTGGTACTTGTACTCTTCATATCCTACCAATTAGTTAATACTTATCACATTAGAAAGAAAGCAGAGGCTATGCTGGGTGAGGCACACATAAGTTCTTGGTTTTATCATTTCTAATTCCCTCTTGAGGGGGTGTGAAGTTTCACTATCTGTTTCTTGCTGAAGGCATTCCATGGGCCTCCGCTAGTTGAGTCCCCATGATAACCAATCTTTGTTATCATATCGCTTGTTAGCTATGCTCGGAACATTTTTATGTCCTTATTGCTTCAGTATTCTGTTGCTCATAATAAATGCATTTTTAACCCTTCATCATTCTATCCTTTTTCTTACTTTTTTACTTGACCATTTTTTTCAGCTGGGAACATGCTCCATCTTATTATCGAAGCCTGTATCTCGAGAAAGTTGATCGATACATCTGCTTACTTATGGCCTGGTTATGTTGTACCATCTGGGACTTTAAAAGATACAGCCTTGCCCCAAGAATCCCCCTGGTTAAACTTTATGAAAGGGTCTCGACTTTCAGGACCCCTTATTGATGCTCTGGTCGCAACTCCTGCTTCAAGGTGTGTAAATTGGTGTATAAATTCTAATGGCCAATCATGACTGGTTTGCTCTTAAGACTTCTTTTCAACTAATAATTTACTACTTTAGTGTGCTATATTACATCATTTGCTCTCGTGCAGAATTTTGAAATGAGAGCAAAATAGAAGCATCCATATAGCATGCGATCTAAATTAGGCTCCTGGGACTACTAGCTACCCTGGTTCTTTATATTTTAAGTCAACTCTGCTTGATGTCTTGTTCCTTTGTTTGTACCTTTTTTTTTTTCTTTTGCTCTCCACTGCTAGAAGTAGAGATGACTTTCCACTCCTGGGACTCCACTCATCCACAGAATCAATCTGTCTCCATCTCCACTCCCGTGCATGCTTGCCAGGTGCCCTGGCCCCTGCTGGCAGCACAGCACCCGTGCATGTTGTCCTCAATGCCTAGCAGCTGCAGATGCCAGAGTGGAGATGGAGATAGTGGATCTGTGGATGAATGCAACCGGATTGCTGGTATGGGCTACAGAAAGTGGTGCCACCGGCCACCACGGCTGTGGTAGTCCTTGCAGCTGTGGCCAGGCGATGGAGGTGGAGTGACTGGCTGTGGGACGCGGAGTGGAATGGATTGGATAAGGCTGCCTGGTTAGGGTTACAGATTTTATATGTGTTTCTCCAGCTGCTGTGTTGGGCCAGCCGGGCCTCTAAACAATTTGCACATATGAACAGCACTGGACCTAGCTACTCGAGGCCCCGTGGGGAATCGAGGACGAGGGACAGTGGATCATCTCTGCCCCCGTTAGACCCGAGGGGGGTCAATTTTCCTCCATTTGGTTCCCGTGGGGCAACATTTGCAACCACACCCGTCCTCTTATAGGGGAATTGCCTGCGGGGAATCGAGGATCGAGTCCCCATTGTCATCTCTAGTTAACACCACCATGTTCCTGCCTTGTTTTGAAATCTGTTTGTTTCTTCAGACTTCAGTGTTTCGGAGTTGGACAAATTATACATTTTTTTTTTGTTCTCTACTGCTACCATCATGATTATCCTGCGCTGATGTGTAATCTGTTTGTTTCTTCAGTGTTGCGGAATTGGACAAATTATACAGTATAGCAACAAATGGTTCAGAAGAAGAAAAAACAGCTGCTGCAAAGATTCTTTGTGGCGCATCACTTGTTCGTGGCTGGAATATTCAGGTACCTTGATTTACTGTTGTACACCTTACTGTGTGAAGACTGAAGACATTCCATATTGTCAACATATAGCTGACTGGATTTTTTGATTCTTCTGTAACAAAGTTCATTATTTTTTAGGTGAATCAATTTGACAATGTGGGGTTGTGCGTTTGATTTTCTTTTTCATACTCACAAAAAGGGCACTTCCACTATTTATTTACTTCATAATGTTTTTTAATGGAACTTAGGGAAATTCAAATCTTAAACTATTAGCATAGCTGAAAGTTCACTATCGTTTGTTAGTCAAATGCATGTGAGAATAGTCCCAAAAATCGTCAGAAATGTAGGGACGTAGGGCATTGACATGTTGTCATATACCAACATTTTGGGGACACAGCTAGTTACCTAAAAACTGTAGAAAATCTTACAGACACTTGCTACAATGTTGTATGCCTTTTTTTTTTAACATTTGTGGCTATATGCTCATGCACATGTGTCAGGAACATGTGGTCGGTATGGTGGTCAAGCTATTATCAGCTTCTTTACCCTCAGATTCCTCAACTTCAACTCCTGGGAGCATGAGCCACTACCTTGCTCATATGTCTACGTTAAATGAAATCTTACTCGGTGTGTCTTATGGTGACGCCATCCACATTCTTTCGTTGTATGGAATGGTAATGATAATTGCAATATAACTTGGTTATGCTGTTTATTTGTCAATCTGTTATTGGAATATTAAACTAGGTGAATGCTTTTGCATATTTCTATTCAGAACAGATCCTCACTACTAGATGTGTGCTTTGCTTTGTCCCTCAAAAACGTTTCTTATTTGTTTCATTGTCATCAAGGAGAAAAGTTTCATCACATCGTTAGAGACTTAGAATGTCAATAGATCAGTGTTTCTTTACAATTGTTCTCCACATGCAGTTTTGTGTTTCCCAGTGTGCCATGTTCTTTTTCAGTTTGGCTTTTAGCGCCCCGTTCGCTTGGCTTATAAGCCGTACTGTTTCAGCCAACGAACAATATTTTTCTCTCACAATAAATCAGCCAACACTACTTTCAGCCATGGCTTATCAGCCAAGCGAACAGGGCATGTTGTTCCCTGTACAAGTACAACAACAGTTTAAAGGACCTGTACTATAGTTTTGCAACCCCTTGTTAACTTGTCATGTTTACTAGTAGAAGTTGTTGGAACTGTATCTGACTGTAACAACTTTCACTTGCTTCACTAACATTCGATGACTGCCCTAACCTCATTGACCAATAAGTGCAGTATGCAATTCTTTGTGCTTTGGACCATTTATTTAGGTATCCTGCAAGTAGTAGTTGTGTTATGTGTGTTCTAATATTACTGTCACAAATGTAAAACATTTTATTAATTGGGCACAGAATTATTTAACATGGCTGCACTGATTGCTGTTCCTGAATTTAAGAAAATCTTTATATGATACAGGTTCCAGATGTTGCTGTGGCTTTAATGCCACTATGTGAGGCTTTTGGGTCAATAGCACCGCCACCTAATCACAAGTCTACCATTCTTGGTGAAACATCTGTTTATTCGGTCTTCTCTTGTGCATTTCTTTGTCTTCTTCGCTTGTGGAAGTTTTATAGACCTCCTCAAGAGTATTGTCTTGCTGGTCGTGGAGGCTCAGTAAAACTGGAACTGACTCTGGACTATCTGTTGTTGATGCGCAATAATCGCATTGAGTTCTCAAATTCATCTGCCCTTAATAGGGATTCTTACAACAATATGGGCTCAGTCAATGAGGTTCCTGCTCAGCCGATTTATATTGATTCTTTCCCCAAGCTAAGGGCTTGGTATTTCCAGAATCAAGCTTGCATCGCCTCTACACTTTCTGGTTTTTGCAACAAAAACCCTGTCCATCAAGTCGCGAACAAAATTTTGAATGTGATTTGCCGAAAAATGAATAAAAGTGGGGTATCATCTAGTAATCTTTCATCCACTTCTAGTAGTGGTGTCAGTGGTTCCTCTGTAAGTGCATCGGATGATTCTTGCCAAAGGCCTGCTGTTCCTGCTTGGGAATTTTTAGAAGCTGTTCCTTTTGTTCTTGAAGCTGTTCTGACAGCATGTGCTCATGGGCGACTTTCCAGCCGAGACTTGACTACAAGTGAGTTGATTCCCCATATTGTATGTTGGTAGCTCTCAGCATCATTTTATTTGCTAATGTTACCGAACTGCAGGCTTAAGGGATCTCGTGGACTTTTTGCCTGCTTCTCTTGCTGCAATTGTAAGCTACTTCTCAGCAGAAATTACACGAGGAATCTGGAAACCTGTTCCAATGAATGGAATTGAATGGCCTAGTCCCGGTGCTTCTCTTCATTCCATTGAAGCTGAAGTAAAGGAAATTCTTGCATCTGCTGGTGTTCAGATTAACAGCTGCTATCCGCGTATGTTCTGCATTCTGTTCTTGCACATCAACTTAGTTACCTTAGTCACATTTATTGTCAGGCTTCGCCATCAATATGCCAAATACCTTTATTCCACTTATGTTGTCATATAAAGCATATTATATTCTTTCAGGTGGTGTGCCGCCAATGCTTCCTTTACCTATGGCTGCACTTGTCAGCTTGACGATTACATTTAAGCTAGATAGGAGTTTGGAGTACATTCAAGGGGTCATTGGACAGGCACTAGAGAACTGTGCAGGGGGGAGTTCCTGGCCAAGCATGCCCATTATTGGGGCATTGTGGACACAGAAAGTGCGAAGATGGCATGACTTCATCATCCTCTCTTGTATGCTTTCTCCATTTGGCAGAGACAAAGATGCAGTTGCGCAGCTCATCCAAAGTTGCTTCTTGTCCTTTCTGCAGTCTTCACCCAGTGGTTCTGACATAATTGCAAACCGTGGAGTTGGGGCTTTACTAGGGGACTCGATCACGAATCAAGGTCTTAGGCTCCCAATGGCACCTGGTTTCATCTACTTGAGAACATGTCGAACTTTCCATGACACTTACTTCGTTAGTGAAGTGATCCTCAAGCAAGTTATTGAGTGGGCTCACAAACTTGCAAATGGATGGTCTTTCAATGGGCCTCCGCAGTTGAAATCAGGCCGGACACCACTATCTTGTGCAGCATCCATGGCGCATCAGGTCGCGTTGCTTGGTGCAGGTCTCCTGTGCATAGCAGGTGGACCACTTGTGGTCCAGGTGTTGTATGAGGAAACACTGCCAACACTGCTGCTATCAGCCAGAGAACAGAGTTTGAAAGACCCTGGGCCAGTTTCTAGCACACTCCAAGGTTATGCCATGGCCAACATGCTCTTCTACAGTGGTAGCCTGCTTTGGGGAGCGGATAGGACTGATCCTGTCATGAAATTGTCTTTCCTCTGGAGGCGGCCACGGGTGGTGAGAAACCACATGGATTTCATAGCTGGTGTATTGGACGGACACATTCTTCTGGGCTGTGACCCGGGTACCTGGAAAGCGTATGTGTCGCAATTTATGTTCCTGGTGGTGAAGTTTGTTCCATCATGGTTGCGGGACATAAAGCTGGAGACGCTAAAGAAGATAGCAGCTGGACTTAGGAGTTGGCATGAACATGACCTTGCTCTCTCTCTTCTTGAGCGAGGAGGACCACAAGCAATCTCTGTTGTAGTCGAGACCTTGCTGTGATCCCCTGCCATTTGGACATTTTGCCCCCACCTGACAGAGCAGCCGCTGTTGGAGTTTTGAGGGTTTGAGGTTGGTGATTTGAGGTCTAGCTGAAGTAATCAGGATAACTCTTAAAGAATTCCACTTGAGCTATCAGGATAACTGAAGTTTTATCATGTATGGTGAACCCATCGGGGTTTTTGTGAATTCAATACTGAAGAACATGCGACCTACTAGTAGGAGTGTATTAACTTCAGCCCTAACATGTAATATATGGAAAGTTCATTAATTTATTGTACTAAACTTTCTGTATTTTAATTTCTGTCCTCTCGACTCTCGGAAGACTTCTACATTATTGCCTGTCGTGAAGTTGTTGCAATGCATCGAAAATTTCTCAATTTTTTTGTCCGGCCGCACTTTACTCTCCTTGGTTTGGATCTCACTCTTATTATTGGCCACACATTTTCAATCCAAATCTCTAATATGAAACAATGTTTTCAATCCAAAGCCACCACATTTTTTATTAAACATGAGACCAAGTTTTGAACAATGTCTGTCTAGCCATGGTATGTGGTTTAATTCAAAGATATATTGGAACAGATGATGCGATGGTTGCATAAATCTCCAAGCCATAATTTTTTTTCTAAATGACCGTGCAAACTGTACATTTTAATAACACCTACAGTCTAAAAGATGACCATAAACTGTACGTTTTAATGACACACCTGCAATCTATGAAAGTTGACGCGGTGCTGGTCCTAGCTCCTTTCCTTCAAGTTTCAGTAATCGATTTTTATCTTTCATCATCAATATTGATAAAAAAAATTATATAAAACTTTTCCCATGACGCGAGTCGTGAGTCCTAAACTTCATTTTACTTAATTAAAGCAATGAAATTACAAAGTAGTTTTAGTGCAACCATCAATCTGAAAGGCGGCCACAAACCAACACACATAAACGCCATCTTAAAGGAAATAACTACCATGTCATCGCTTCAAACCAAGGCCATATAAATTCCTACCAAAGCCACTGACACAGCGCACATGCTGCAAACACTGAAGAAAGTAAGCCCAACAACTAAGCTCGACCCAATCACATGGGTTTGCCATTTGGTGGTGAAAGTGTAGTCTTCAGAATTTCCACCCCATGCTCCTCCTGGAGGATGAACTGGCTTTTGTAGATTGTAGCCATGAGCAATATATAAGAGAGAATGGAGCAAATAATACAACTGATTTATGTAGGAGATTAAACCCTTTTTCCATCAAATCTAACGGCGTTGCTTGCTCTTCGTCGAGCTTGTCAAACTGCTGCGAGCCCCACAACATTGCAAAGTATTTTTTGACATATTGGACAAAATACTACAGTTATTAAGAAATATTATGACTTGTAGGCCCGAGAACTCGGAATGGTCATTTTAACGTAGGCCTAATACTACCTAAAATAGTGGTTTTGCAAAGTACTTTTAGAATATTAGATCAATGTTATAGCTTTGCAAAATACTTTGGTTTTGAAAAGTTGCTGGATGTTTAGATACAAACAATCCCATACTCTCTAAAACCATGGTTTTGTAAAAAACTTACTCTTTTTGGAGTTTTATAAACTCTACTCACATCTTTTTTCTAAATCATGATTTTATATGTTAAACCATATTTTCTTGATACCACGGTTTCTATTACATCATCCAAACGGGCCCTAAGGGCATCTAGTCGGTTCACATTGCTAAAGGATTCTCACATGTACTATTTTGTGCTACACTACACATGTATTTGTGATAAGAGCTGATTCAAAAAAATATGTTGAAATGTTTTTTCTTCCCTCGTAAATGGTAGATATGTCTATATGAGTACTTATGAGTTTTACATGCCAAAAAGATGCAAATATATGTTGTTTGTTTGTATTACAATACAAAGTTGCAAACAATTTTTAACATAGTTAAAATTCACTCACAAAAACTAAAATATATCAAAACAACTAACATACAACATCCCAAGGTTATAAATTGACATTCCCACCGAAACCACTAATTCCTAGAGTAAAAAATAGAGCTACATATCAAACAGGTGCACATACTCCACGATGGAAGACCAACTCTAAAAAATACAACTTTGGTTGAGCGGAACTACAAAAAAAAATAGAGCAGGTTGCGGTTCCAAAGGGACCATAGAGAGCCACAAAGGAGGGGTTTGGATTTGAAAAAAGTTTCAGAAGATATATCTAAAGTAGATGGTGATTGATAGAGCAATTCTTGTTCATAAGTTCCAATGTGAGTATTACGCCGAACATAAAGTTTGTGACGGGTAGTAAAAGAATAGTCTCTGACTATCATTAAATAAAGGGTAGAGCAATTCTTTTTTCTAGAGATTCTAGAGAAAGTGAGACAAAGTGAAGCGAAAGAGTTTTCTTTGTATAAGAATTAGGTCTATATCATATCTAAATAGAAGGGAAATCAAAAAGAAGGAAAGTGGGGGTTACATTGGATGAATCCTTAAGGAAGATATATCACAAAAGAAACAAAGGCTAAAGTAAGCGCTCCTTGCTTTTGGTTTGAGCGAAACATATCCTAGATGTTGTCGCGGTAAAGAATCGTCAACAAGGGCATTCTAGTGCGTTGTAGATTCTTATCCAAGACTTGTATCATTTGATGATGCCATGTGAATCGCTAGAAACATGTGAAGTGTATGGCTAACCCAATAATGAAAGTTTCATAAGGGGACTGGAGCATGCTACCATGAGACAAGAGATCTTCTTTCTAAAGAGATTCGATTCGGAACTCTTATATCCAAGGTCAATAAGGAAATTCCTTCATAGGTTTTCCCTTACTTTGTTTGTTTCAACAAACAATTCGAAAAACATGAGGGTTGCGCTCGTTGCGAGACTTAACCCAACACCTTACGGCACGAGTTGACGACAGCCATGCACCACCTATGTCCGCATTCCCGAGGGCACCCCTCTCTTTCAAGAGGATTCGCGGCATGTCAAGCCCTAGTAAGGTTCTTCGCTTTGCATTGAATTAAACCACATGCTCCACCGCTTGTGTAGGCCCCGTCAATCATATATATATCTATATAAAGAGGCAATCATGTTAGGAAGTGGCTTTTTCTTTGGCCAAACGTTATAGATGTCCATCGGGCCATGGCATCGGCCTCCCTTGCCGCCTGCGCCATCGCCGCATGGCCCTATGGGCGCGCCGGCCCGCCCGATAAGCCCTTAGTTGGGGGAGCAAGTAGCCGCCCGGACAGTAAGGGCGGACCGACGGACTAGAGGGGGTGAATGGTCTTTTCTAAAATTAATCACGTTATAAATGCCTCAATCGGGCCATGCCACCTTAGAAAGATACTAATAAAGCAACGTGCCGGGCTAGTAGAGCTCTCCATCGCCACTAGTACTTTGAGTAACAAGGAGCTCCTACACATGCTAGCCCAAAAGCACATAACTAAGCTCACTAGATTAACGCCTAATTAGAGGCGCAAATACTTAGCTACCCAAGCAATGTGACTAACAAGGAAATAAGCATGACAATCTTAGCTACACAAGAAGAAGCGCTAGCTACACAAGCTATCTAATTACAAGAGCAACTACACAAGAGCATGTGGCCCACGGGAAGAACAAGGTTGACACGATGATTTTTCTCCCGAGGTTCACGGTTTGCCAGCTAAGTCCCTGCGTGACTTGATTGGGAAGCGAGGATGGGGAACTCGGCTTGAGTGAGGGTAGCTCAATGACACGCTTTACTAAAGTTGCTCTTAGCGACTCATGGTGTAATCTTGTGATGGAGTCGAGACGGAGACCTCACTGGCCACCACATAGGCGTGACCTCACACGCGCAGGACTCGCACCGAGGCGAGGAAGGGGAGCCACTCGCCACGCTCGCACTAGCTCGCCCTCACACAATCGAATGATCACTATCAAGTACATGTGTGATGGACACCCCTAGTGTTACGAAGCTTGGTTAACACCATGTGATTTAGGCCTAAGTAAAAATTTCCAAAACAGGTTATTGGAGTTTTGATTTAAAACATACTTGATGCGATAAGCGAAGCCTGTATGACTTAGTTTTGTGGACTCAAATAATCGTCCGAGTTAAATTATTCTGTGCGTAAAGATATTTAGGAATGTCGAACGACAATTCTAGCCAATAGATAGCGAACGGTTTGTTCTATTAGATTAAGCATGAAAAGCAACTTTTATAAATAAATAAAATCCATTAATAAATAGAAAGATATATATATATAGCTTTTGAATCTAATTTAAATTTGAGCTTTGTTGAGGCTAATCTCATGCTGGCTAGTGCAAGCTCTAGTTTGGTTTTGGTGAATTGATGAAACCCTAATTGCTAATATAGTTTATCAAGTGATCATGATATAGGTAGCACATTCCAAGTGGCGAAGCAAATGAAGATCATGACATGATGATGGTGATGCCATGGTGATGATCAAGTGCTTGGACTTGAAAAGAAGAAAGAGAAAAACAAAAAGCTCAAGGCAAATGTATAAATGGTAGGAGCCATTTTTGTTTTAGTAATCAAGACACTTAGTGAGTGTGATCACATTTAGGATCGATAACCGTACTATTAAGAGGGGTGAAACTCGTATCGAAATGCGGTTGTCAAAGTGGCGCTAGATGTTCTAACTCATTGCATATGCATTTAAGATCTAGTGGAGTGCTATCACCCTTGAAAATGTTTGTGAAAATATGCTAACACATGTGCACAAGGTGATACACTTGGTGGTTGGCACATTTGAGCAAGGGTAGGAAACTTCACCGGTGGAGTGTCCACCAGAAATGAAGATCATGACACGATCCGACGGTGCCACCGATCAAGTGCTTGGACTAGATAGAAAAGACGGAGGTCATCAAAGGTATAAATGGTAGGACCGTGATCAAGACCTTAGTCTCGGAAGGACCATAAGTATTATTAAGAGGGGTCCGATCGAGAGAAAGCAACGAATGTCAACTCATTACATATGCGTTTAGGATCTCTCTCTCGGATCTTTGTGAGGGTTACGTCCACAAGTCCCTTGGTGGTTGATGTGGCAAGGCGCACTAAAAGGAGTCGCCAAGTGACCGGACGCTGGGTGTGTCCGGTCGTGAAAAATCGTCTTTGGATGCTTACTAGAAACGACCGGATGCTGGGGGTTCAGTGTCCGGTCACTATTAGCTACTGCGTCCGGTCATCTTCTGATCGTTGAGATTGGGCGCACAACATTTGTAGGGAGGGACACATGGCATGCATCATGTGACCGGACGCTGAGGTCCAGCGTCCGGTCAATATGACTAGAGCGTCCGGTCACCCCGCGTTGTGCCCAGTAAAGGGGTACAACGACTCTATTTCGTGGGGGTTCTATTTAAGCCCCATGGCCAGCTCTAGCTCAGTCTCTTGGCCATTTGCATTGACATAGCAACTTTGTGAGCTTAGCCAAAGCCCTCCCACTCATCTCTATCATTGATTCATCATCTTTGTGAGATTGGGAGAGAATCTAAGTGCATTACTTGAGTGTTTGCATCTAGAGGCACTTGGTGTTCGTGTTTTACTGCAGGATTCGCTTGTTACTCTTGGTGGTTGCCGCCGCCTAGACGGCTTGAAGCAGTGAGGATCGTTGAGCGGAGGTTGGTGATTGTCTCCGGCTCCGATCGTGGTGATTGTGAGGGGTTCTTGACCTTTCCCCGATGGAGAGCCAAAAGGTACTCTAGTGGATTGCTCGTGGCTTGTGTGATCCTCATCTTGTGTTGGTTTGGCATGTGATCATAATCAGCGCGTGAACCTCCAACTGAGTGAATCACCACAACGAGGAGTAGCTTGCCGGCAAGCAAGTGAACCTCGATAAAAATTATTATGTTCATCGTTTGATTCTTATGTGATTGGTCTTCATTGATATTGATTCTTGTGATTGATTGGTTCACTCCTCGACACAGCGGTATAACCATCTTGCTCTCTCTCTCTCTTTATAATACCACAAACTAGTTATTAAGCTCTTTAGTGTAGCTAGTCGTGAGAGCTTGTTAGTTTGGTTAGTGTGGCTCTTTAGTTAGTCTTTGAGAGCACACTAACTTAGTGTAGTGCCATAGTTATTGTGTGATTAGAGACAATAGAAACTGAAATTGTGGTAGATGGCTTGTATTTTCAAGTAGGCTAGCGCAACACTTGCTTCGCCTCATGATTGTCTAACCGGTTTGATTAAGTGTTGTTGTAGAAATTTTTATTAGGCTATTCACCTCCTCTCTAGCCATTAGGACCTTTCAAGTGGTATCAGAGCCGAGGTCACCGTGATTTGAGGCTTAACAACCTTCGGTGTAAAAATGGCTCAAATCAACAATACCAAGAAGCCACCCCAATTTGATGGCATAAATTATCCTTATTGGAAGTCAAAGATGACCACACATATTAAGTCAATCAATAGAGTCAATCAATAGAAAGGTGTGGAAGGTGGTAGAAACCAAAATTGAGATTGGTGATCCAGAGAATCTCACCGCGGCCGAAGAAGTGCTTCTCCAAAACAATGACATTGCTCTAAGTGTCATTCATGATGCAATTGATGAGAGAATATTTGAGCAAATCAAGAATTTTGAGATGGCTCATAATGCTTGGAAGAAGTTGGAAGAATCATTTAAGGGCACACAAGCCGTGAAGGGTGCAAAGGCATACATTCTTAAAGAGAAGTTTGCAAGCTTCAAGATAAAGGGGGATGAGAGTGTGCCAGAGATGTTCCATAGGTTTCAAGTGCTTATCAATGATCTCAAAGCACTTGGAGAAGAGGTGAAGGACAAGGACTTCTCCCATAAATTCTTAAGATGCTTACCTTCAAGATTTGGCACATTGGTCACTATTCTAGTGAGGAGTGGTTTGAACACCATGATACCAAACCAAGTGTTGGGAGATATAATGACTGATAATATATATAGAGATGATGATGATGAGAAGGAAGAAAAGGAGAAGAAAGATAAGAAGAAGAAGAGTGTGGCATTCAAAGCCACATCATCCAAGGGGAAGGCAAGGCAGGAAACATCAAGTGAATATGATGGCTCATGGGATGATGATGATGATGATGAGATGGCTCTCTTTGTAAAGAAATTTGGCAAGTTCATGATGAAGAAGGGCTATCGTGCTAGAAGAAAGAAGTCTTCATCCAAGAACAAAGAAGAATCAAGAAGGTGCTTCAAGTGTGGAAGCAAAGATTATCTTGTTGCTCAATGTCCATACAATAGCGACAATGATGATGACAACAAGAAGAACAAGAAGAAGGACAAGAAGAAAAAGAAAGAGAAGAAGGACAAGATGACCTTCAAGAAGAAGAAAGGTGGTTCATATGTGGTCACTTGGGATAGTGATGCTTCCTCAAGTGATGATGATGATAGTGATGATGACAAGACCACCAAGAAAAAGGCACTTGCAAGCATTGCAATCAATGAGAAGTCTTCTCTCTTCGACACTCCATCATGCTTCATGGCTAAGGCCACTAAGGTACAAATTTGTGATGATGGAAGTGATGAAGAACATGATGACGAAAATAAAATGATAGTGATAGTGATGATGATGAAACTACTAAGGATGAACTATTTGACATGCTAGAAGATGCTAAAGAACACTTTGACATTAAGAGAAGGGAATGCAAGAGCTTGAATAAGGAGGTAAAAGCCCTTAAGCAAGCCCTTGATGAGCTCAAAGCAACTCATGAGAGGCTAGAGGAAGCCCATGAGAAGCTTGGCAAGGCTCACAAAAAGCTAGAAAAGACTCATTCCTCTTTGCTTGATGAGTAAAATAAAAAGAAGCATGTTGAAACTTGCAATATAGGCTTAACTTATGATATAATTGATGAGTCATTATCTATGCCTATCATTGTTACTCCCACTAACCCTTCTTATAGTACTTCTACTTCCATCTCATCTAGTAGTGATGGTCTCACTTGTGATGCCTCACTAATGGTTGAGAACGAGAACCTCAAGAAGGAGGTCAATAAGCTCACTCACATATTGGCTAAGGCCTATGGTGGTGAGGACCGCTTGCTTATGTGCTTGGATAGCCAAAGAGCTTCTCTCTATAAAGAGAGATTGGGCTATACCCCCAAGAAAGACAAGGCGGCCTTTGCTCCTCACATGACTAGTTTTGTGAAAAACAATGGTCGGTTTTGCACTAGTTACAAGCAAGTTGGTCATAAAGAGAATGAATGTAAGAATAAGAGCAAAAATACTAATGTATCATCCATTAAGCTTGATTCTTTCTATATGCTTACCAAGGGTGCAAATGGTGTAAAAGCTAAGTTCATTGGTAAACTATGAATGGGCTCAAAGAAGAAAGTCATTTGGGTACCAAAGAGCTTAGTGACTAACCTTTAAGGACCCAAGCAAGTTTGGGTACCTAAAAGGAATTGATCTTCTTTTGTAGGTCAATTACAAAGCCAAAGGAATGCATTGGGTTCTTGATAGTGGGTGCACTCAACACATGGCCGTGTCCTTTCACTTCCCTATGCGCGCATTGGTGCGTCGCTGCCGACCACGCCGCGCCATCCTGTCTTGCCCCCGCGTCAGTGCGCTGGCCGCACCTACGACATTGCCTCCCTTGCTAGCGTCTTATCCGTAATTAAAGGGTGCATGTGGTCCTGCTTCCGCCTCAGCTCGTGTCTTTTCGCCGACGTGACCGTGCTGAGCAGACCAGGCCACTCTGTGCCGCTGCTGTTGCCCCTACCCTTGCTTCTTGAGGACGCCAAGCTGCTACTCTCGCTATGCTTTTTCCTGGCCGCCATCCTCTCTTCCTCTCTTTACTGCACCGCCGGGTCACGGCCGTCATCGCCCGCCCATCGTCTCTCCCCTTTCCCCCTCGTGCGTGCGCGTCTTCCTTTCCCCGCGCTGGAGTCGCTGCCCCAGCCTGCTCGCCCCACTGGTCTGTGCCATCCTCCCGTGCCGCCGCAACCGCAGCGCCACCCCTCTTTTCTCTTCTTCGCTGCTTGCCTCGCGCCGACATCACCATGCCGTGCCAACTGCCCGACGCGTCGGACCTGTTGCTCCACGGCGCTGCCCTCCCAGGCACCTCCTCCGCACGTCGCAGCTCCACGTTGCCACGCGCGTCTCCACCCTGCTTCACCCCCACACTGCCGTGCATCGCAGTCGGCGTGCCTCGTGCCACCGGTACCGGCCCTCCCCGCGCGCGAGCCCCGGTCCGTTCTGACCTGCTGCTTCTTGGCGCGCCGTGCCGCAGTGCCGTTTCCCCTTCCCCGCTCTAGACCGCTGCCCTACAGCAGCAGCCAGGGCCATGCTCGGCGTCGCCCTGTCTCCCTGTGAGGCGCCTGGGCTCGAGTTGCCGTGCGCCGAGCCGCCTCGCCTCGTTTCTCCTCGCACCGGCACCCCTCCCCGTCTTCCCTGTCGTGCCGCCCTGGTCAACGCTGGACCACGGCCCTCGACGCTGCTCCTCCGATGCGCCTATGCCACAGTCGCCATTGCTCCTCCCGCAGCGCCCGCTGTGGCCACGCGCCGCCCCATCCCTGTTGCTGATGCTGTCGTAAGGCTCGCGCAGGGCCTAGAAGGGGTTGCGCTGGGTCTGCCCGGTGCCATGGAGCCCGCCCTCGCCTGGCGCCGCCTGCTGCCTGGCGCCGGTGAGGCAGCCGCCGCCGTCATCCCGCGGCCATCCGTGTGCGCGCGTGGAGGGTGCTCCTCGGGTCCCGCTCGGCCACGTTGTTTCCGTCCTCGGGTGCGGCCGGAGCCGCTGGCACTTCCCCGTGTCGCCTCGCTTCACCTCCACCGTCGGCGAGCCACCGATTGGGCCGACGGATTGCTTCCTTGTCCGTGCTCTGTTTTGGAGGATGAGGTGAGGACGTAAATATGTAAATATGAGATTTTCTGAGGGTCTAGATGTAAAGACTGTGACTCAAATGAATAGTAGAAACAGTAGCATACTAAATAGATAGAAACTTGGGGACATTTTTGCAAAACCATCAGCGCATCCTGGGCTTGCCTAGTTAAATTTGCTGGTTGGGCCACGCTTCATTGTCTGTTTGGGCCATGCGCCTCCTCTGTGGTCACAAGCTGCTGCTTTTGTCTCGGGCCGACCATGTGCCATTGGGCCACGCTGGTCGGTGGGCCACGCTCGTCTCTTGGCCACCCACGCGCCACGTCTCTTTGGCCACCGCCGCCATGCACTGCGTCTGCTGGGCGAATCAAGTTGCCTCCGGCCCTTTACGTTATCCAAATGCTTTTCTAATATAGGTTTCTAGTTAACTTGTAAAATCAATATAAAATGGTAAATAAATCCAAAAATTATGAATCTAATTTTGTTAGTCTCATAAAATCATGATCTACTTGTTAGTATATTTTATTCACATAGTTTAATAATATTCTTGGAAGCTATATAATTAATTTAAGGTACTTAATATTGTAAAAATATAAACTTGTAGGAATTATTGTGATAAATTGGTAATAGTGTTGAATCTGAAATTTTTACAGTAGGCTCCTAGCAATATTAGATACTCATTGTAATTTTTGTGGCTTTAGAATAATCAGGTTGCTAGGTAGCTAATGATGCCCTATTTCAAATAGGATTAAATTGATAGAATGGGATAAAAAACAACTTGGGTTTATATAACTAAAATAATTGTTGGAAAATAACGTCTTTTTCGACAACATGGATATGTAGCCTAAGTACGGTCGTCGTTAGAACTAACTCGTTAGCTTGAGTGGCGTAAATCGTATTTTACGAGTCACGATTGCAGTTGATTAATTACTTCTTGCATTGCATCGCATTGCATATCATAATAGAGACGTCGATGGATCACGAAGTCATCGGGAGTTGCTGGAGAAATGGTGCAATTGGAGATCGTGTCGCCATGATGGAAAGCTAACTTCTGATTATATTTTACCCAAGCAAGCCCCGATGTATAGCCCATACTTTTCTATAGTTTAAATTATATTTGTGCATTAAGTTTAAAGGAGTTGATTGAAACCCACTTGCATATAAATATCTTTATCCTATGAGTCTTACTAGTATAACAGGATCATGTAGATTGCTATGCTACAGAACTCCTGGTAGAAGTCGAGTGATTGCTGTCACTCGCGAGATAAAGGAAATATATTACTGTATTATTATTACTTGGAAAATATAAATGGTGGAAAGGAAAAATGGTGACCGAGCAAGGATATGGTTTGGGTATTGGTGGGTGTAAGAGGTTGTGTCGCCTCGGACACGGGCATAGCTTGGTTACACTGCTTTCCTTGTCTGTGTCGGTTAAGGATCGATTGTTGTATAAGGCTCTAGGCAAATCACAGACTTATTATCCCGAGCACATACTTGGGTATAGGGCGCTTGAAAGACTTGTTACTCTTTTGTCATGGGTTCTAGCTCTTTCCGGACCGACTGTCTTGGTGGTTTTTGGGTTAGGAGGTTCTTACACCGCACTGAGTCTGGGACTCAGGGGCGAGGCTTGGAGTCCCAGTTTGGACGGGGACCGGGACCCCGTGACAGAAGGGTAGTGGGTTGGTCCTGCTTGTGCCTTGGGTACAAGCAAGGCGTGTGTTTTTGGGGTACCCAGCTAGGGGCATTGATTCACGAATCGCCGGCGTTTCGGTATGACTTGTCTGTGGTCTAGCAAGGTAGTAAGAACTAAAAGATGAAAGATGGAAAAAGAAAATTCTGATTGCTTACCACCTGCTTGAAAAGTAGCACATGTGCTTACATAGAATGGTTGGTTAATGAACTAATGCGGCTGTTAATAAAAATCGAATATAAGGACACACTTTTAGTAATGCTCCTGCAGATACAACAAACCCACAAGCCAGATAGCATTGCATATCTTTGGAGTCTTTTCTTTTCTTAGGTAGGGTAAGTCTTGCTGAGTACAATTGAGTACTCAGGGTTTTATTTCCCCCTATTGTAGATGACAGATGGATGTTAGAGCTGACCCTTGTGTGTGGATTCCTCCTGGTGGGTTCAGAGATGATTTTCTTTACGCTGCGATCATAGTATTTATTTATAACTCTCACTAAATATTTTTATAAATAAAAGTTTATAATCTATTGTCATAGTTTACATATCAATGCTTCATCATGCTATGAATAGATAATTATTTCCGCTATAATTCTGATCACATGTTTATATTCCGCCGTTACATTAAATTGTTCATAACTCTGATAATATGATTACATTCCGCTGTTATAATAATAAATATTATACTCTGATGTTGTATTAAAAGTGATGTAAGAAATAATTAATAATGATGTAAGCTTTATTCTCTCATTTGTGATCCTGATGGAAAAATATAGATTTTTGGGTTCTCCCTCGGAGTGTGCCCGACGGAACTGTGTAATTTGGTGTTTTCCCTTGAGTGCTTAGTGCCTAATGAAAGATGAGCACTCCTAAAAGATATTAGATTAAGCGGTTCTGCCACACACGCGCTCACCGAAGCTCAGGCCTCGTGGTAGTCGAGTCTGGTGGAGGCGGAGGTGCGGCACCCACCGGCGTCGAAACTGGTGGAGGCGGAGGCGGAGGCGACGTGGCGCTTGCCCAAACTCAGAGTGGGAAGCGGTTGGGGCTGCAGTGGGGAGCGGGCGACGGTCGCGACTCGTGACTTTGCGAGTGCGGCGCGGGGAGGGAGGGGAGCCGGGAGTGAGAGAGTGCGGCGCGGGTGGGAAGGGATTGAAGTTAGGGTTAGGGGTTGGGGGCACAACGCTTCTTTTACTAGGCCACCATCGTGCCTGCCTATGATGGCCGGGTCGGGCCGTGCCAGCCCACGGGCCTGAGCAGCGGCCTAGGCACGGCCTGCTCCCCCAGGCCGGGCCAGGCCGGGCCAGGCCGGGCCCACCGACCATTAGGGTGTGCCGTGCTTGGGTCGGACAAAAAATACAAGCTTCGTGCCGGGCCGCCGTGCCTCGCGCTGTATGGACATTTATACCAAATGGTACTTCGAACTTGAAACGAGCATGAAGAGATTAACGAGACTTCTTTCTCTTTTGAGTTTTTCTAGCGGACCGGTCGCGCAAGATCTTTGGTCTTCCTCCGAAACCGATGAAAAAGTGGGTCACTTCTTATGGACTCGCTCAGAATGATTGTTTTTATTACTATTTCCTCCGCTCAATGGATAAAGATGACCCCTTCTTCCTATACATTACTAAGGAACAATAGTCTTTCTTTTATAGGTGAAATTTTACTGGATTTTAGTTTATACCCTTCCTGGATTATATGAGACCAAAAACAAGAAATGACAAGAAAGTTCTATATGGATACAGAAATAGAAGAAAATTAGGATGATTGTGGATTAAATGGTTCCGAACCTGTGATTTTTTGTTGTTGTAATAACAAGAAATTTAATTTAATACTTGTAAAACGTTTAATTATTCGAATGTATTGGCAGAATTTTTTTGATTAATTCGGTTAATTATCCTAACCAAGATCAATTGTTTGATCACCGCAAATTTTTTTATTCTAAGTTTTATTCTCAGATTCTATCCGAAGGGTTTGGGATTGTTGTAGAAATCCCACTCTCGCTAGGGCAACTATCTTGTCCAGAAGAAAAAGAAATACCAAAGTTTCAAAAAATTTATAATCTATTCATTCAATATTTCCCTTTTTAGAAGACAATTTTTTGCATTTACATTATCTATCACATATAGAAATACCCTATCCTATCCATTTAGAAATCCTAGTTCAACTCTTGAATACCATATTCAAGATAGATATATTTTTATTTGTTACACTATTTTTGTTATGTAAGCCCACTTAGCTCAGAGGTTAGAGCATCACATTTGTAATGCGAGGATCATCGGTTTAAATCGCTCTATCTTATTGATACGTTACAAAAAACTCCACTTGAATCGTCTGATTCCTCTTTACCGAAGAAGCCTGTGCTCGAAATAATCGAGCATGGGCTTTTCTGGTCAAAACGTATCTTGTCTTTATTACTTTATCATGAGTTATTTTCCTTGGTGAGGGCCGAAATACTAACGGCCCACTAGGTGCCACTAGCGGCGGGACTGCGGCCTGCGGGTGCGGGAGGAATGATTTGGCGGGAACATCGACAAAACGCCGCCGTTTCCCCTCCCCATTCCTTCCCCCAAACGGCCAAACCCCACTTTCGCCGGCCCGTCCGTCACAATTCGATTCGTCCACTTCCATCCCGACTCGGCGACTCTGTCGCCGCTCGCCCCCTCCTCTCGACGCGAGCAAAACCACTCCGCTACCGTCCACCCATTCCGGCGGAGCCCCCTGCCCCCTGCCAGAATCAGAATGGAGGCGGCGCTGAAGGCAAGCATCGCATTGCCCCAACTCCCCACCCCCAAAACCCTAGGCGCCGTGGGGCCCCGACGCCGCGCGGCGCTAGAATCCTATCCCAACGGCGGCGGCGGTCTAATCCCGCACGTTCTGTATGTGCAGGGCTATTTCGGGTACTCAACGTTCCGGCCGTACCAGAGGGAGATCATACAGAAGGTCCTGGATGGGCGGGATTGCCTCGCCGTCATGGTCACCGGCAGCGGCAAGTCCATCTGGTAGAGTCGGTCTCCCTCGCTTGTTTTTTTTTTGGTGTTTTATTATGACGAAATGGCTGTGCGGCGCTTGTTTCTTTATTTATTTATTTTGGGTGGGGTGTTGTCGATGGTACAATCTAAGTTCCAATGCTGCATTTATTGGACGATGAGTTGTACCTCTGGCGCTTTCTGGATCTATTTTTTGTGGATGGTTGAGATATTGCTCGAGATTGATTGATTGATGGGTTTCAATGGTTTCGTAAATACATTTTGTTGAATGTAGCCATTAAGCTATAATGGCCAGGTCGTTTTCATTGTAGTGTGCATATCTTAACATTTTCTGCCAGGAAATCATCAGGTCAGCTGGAGTTTAACTGCACCTAGGAAATCATGATTAGAGTGGATTGTGCAGAAACCGGCAAAATTATCTTCTCAAAAGGACCTGACCACATTTTTCTCTGTTTCATAATTGTTGTCATCTGCAAAACCTTTTAGAGCTGTTTTGTTTATCAATTTCTACAAAAATCTATAGTCGGTTGTTGACACTAGAGCTGTGGGTTTGCAGCAGGATTTCAAGCGAAATGCCTCCTATTTGCTAATTTGTTTTTTTGTAAGTATATATATATATATATATATATATATATATATATATATATATATATATATATATATATATATATATATATATATATATATATATATATCTCCTTAAATTATTTGCTGATCTCTCACATTTCTTGAGAAAAAAGGAAATGCGTTTTGTCGAACTCATTTATATTAAGTAAATATTTTATAGTAGCCTCAACAGACCGTAGTTCTCTTCTGGTATATCCAGACAATAGGTAGGAACAAGACTGAAAGATTCTATTATTTCATTTTATATACAAAAATTGCTGTTCGATTATGGCAATTCCTCTTCTGGCAGCTATCAAATTCCCCCACTGGTTACAAAGAAGACAGCTGTTGTTGTAAGCCCTCTTCTGTCCCTGATGCAAGACCAGGTAGGGTTGAAATGTTCAATATATCCTTAGTGCTTTACTCACGTTTTTAAATTTCTTTTACCAAAATACTTGGTGAGGACTTCATTTCCTTAAAACAGGTTATGAGTTTAAAACAAAAAGGTGTGAAATCTGAGTACCTTGGCAGCACCCAAATGAATAGCTCCGTCAGCAATGAGGCGGAAAAGGGCGCGTTTGATGTGCTGTACATGACACCAGAGAAAGCCATTTCACTTCCTTCAAGGTGAAACACTATAATATTTGGTATTACTTTAGATGTTATAAAAGCACATGGTGTGCTGGACATGTTCTTGTGACACCATAGTAGGCTGTTGCAAACTTGAATAGCTTGTCCTTCTGAGTATGCAGGATTAGTGGAAGAGGTTGTAGATACCTTGGTTAATAGTGAAGGCATATGTATATTGCTTCAAGTTATTGTGCGTGTCAACATTATTTTCATAGGTAACCGAGATGTAGCTATAAATAGAGTTGCAACGAGGACCCAACAGGATTTATTTCTAGGGAACTCGGAATCTTGGGCTGTTGAAATATCTGTCTCCAAAAGGAATGTGTGTATCCTTGATAAAATGCCTCCAATGAAATTGATTATAGGTAATGCTAGTGACAGATATGTGTTTGCTCAAGGAAAGGCTTCTTGGCTCACCTTCTGGTTTGTTGTTATGTGGGGACAGCTGTACTGTGATGCAGTGCAGCACGCTTGAACTGGCTCCAATATCCTCTCCAACTTCATCACGTTAGTTTAATATTTAGTTTAGAGATTGAGCTGGCTTGCACATTAATATTGAAGTTTGTTAGTATGTTTTGTTGGTCTAGGATTCTAGGAGATGGCTGTGTAATGCCATGCAATTAATTGAATAAAGGAAGCATGATTAAACTCCCCAAAACCCATCCATCCTGTGCGTTGTCTCTGGGCGACGTTGCTGTCATGGTTCCGCCCTTGTTGAAGCATATGGTCCTGCATCCGCGTCCATTCATCTTCCACCGCTACCACCCTTACCCTACAACCTTCAATCCTTTGATACGAGTTGCAATCCATCACACTTGGCTGCAATAAAACTTGAGAGTTCTGTCCTGGGTAGATCAATATTTATACAATAAAGCTGTGGCCTTATCAAATCTTATTATATGTTCGTCATGTAGATCTTTGGCCATATGGATATATTTAGTAGGGCCCTCCCCTACTGTTCTTCTGAAAGAAACAAAACAAATAATACATGCAGTTTTTACTAGGTTGACTTACTTTTCTTTTCCATTTTTGTCCAGGTTTTGGAGTAACTTGCAGGCTGCTGGAATCTGCTTGTTAGCTGTCGATGAAGCTCATTGCATATCGGAATGGGGCCATGATTTCAGGTTGTTTTTTCTTTTGATTTGATAAATGGAACACTGAACACGTCTTGTAAAAGTACAGGGTACTTAGTCATTTGAGTTTCATAAACAATATATTTATGGTATTTGGAAAATCCTGTATTCACTTGTGGAACAGGTATTTGTGGTAGTTATATGTAATGGTGGGATGGATTGTGTGTTCTTATTTATCCAGATTTTGGGCTGATGCTATTGCACCTTTATGTGCATGCTTTTTCTATATTTTTCATCCCCCATCCTTTGATATTGAATTGATCGGAAGCGGAGAAAAATCGGCATTTCTCCCTCTTTTAACTTGATTTCCATAATTCAAACTCTCTTGCAGGATGGAGTACAAGCAGCTGCATTCATTGCGCGACCTTCTTGTGGGTGTTCCCTTTGTTGCTTTAACTGCCACTGCCACAAAAAGGTATGAATTTTACACTATCACTTTGTTTTCTTCCTTAAAGGGACAGGGTGAGATAAATAGCTTTAGAGCATTCAAATCCCCTAAAGATAATAACAATGAGCATTAGATTATGCCCATAGTGGTTATTAGGTGTTTGACTGTAAACAGAAGGATTTTCCAAAATTTGGTGATGGATGTCCGGCAGGTAGCCTCCAAAACCAAAGAGGACATCGACCTATGCTTTAGGGTCTTCAACAACCTGACTTAGACCTTGTATCTATCCCCCAGGACGTGTGCTGTGTGCTTTACTTTACTCTGTGTGCCCTTTGGGGGTTTTTGTGCCGATGGCACATTCTGTACATAAACTCTCTTTTCTTAATTGAGAGGCAGAGCTCCTGCTAGGTTCATTAAAAAAACAGTATCCAGATATCATCAAAGAGATGACAAAATCATACTGTTGTATCCCTGGTGTCAAAGTAGCACATATAGTCTCTAAAGGCAGCTGAACCTGCCAGACAAACATACAAATATCGCAACTGTATATTATGTAAATTGTCAGCATGAGTGGGCTCTCTCTCTCTCTCTCTGGGTGGTGGTTGTGGCAGAACCGTCCAATTTAACCTAATCCCGAGTGTACTTGTCAGTCATTTAACACTAAGTACACAAGAGACCAAGTTAAACCCGGTAGTCTGTCGAGTACACCCCATGGGAGAACTCGAAAATCCACATTTTCATCAGGATCATAAACAAGTGAATAAAGCTTACATCATTTATTAACCATTTCATACATCACAAGATTACGTAAAATCAGAGTTAAAACAGGTTTCATATAAGCAACGGAAGAAGGGCCATTTTATACAAGAGCAGCGGAAGTAAATAGTTTTGAATAAAGCAGAAGTAGAATTATATGAGAGTAAAACTACTACGATCACAGCGGAAGGATTTCCTCGCTGAGCCCACCAGGATATATCCACACACAGCAACGATTAGCTCCAGCATCCACCTGTTACCTGCAACAGGGGGAATAAAACCCTGAGTATACAATGTACTCCGCAAGACTTACCCGACTAGGTGGGAGTAGCCTCCCAACTCTCAAGGATATGCAGGGGGCTATTTGATAGCTGTTTGGTTGTTTTTGCAGAGAAGGATTACTAACAGTGCATCCTTATATTCAAAGTTTTAGCAATCACATCAAGTACATTCCTTAACCATTCTAGGTAAGCACCTGAACTACTTTCAAGCATGTGGTAAGCAATCATAATATTTCTCATGATCCGCAGTACCCTCATCATCACCTTCATGTTTCAGTTGTATTAACTACGATAGCAGTAGTTCGACAAGTGGTATCCATATCCGAGGAGGGCGGCGATTGCAATCGATGTACATCCAGCTGGGCAATCCCAAACACACGTCCGATACTTCTCGAAGGAGCAAGTACAAGGCTACCTTTCCTCTCGTACGACCCAGGTCTAAAAGCGACCCGACCATTTGGGGAACCCACCCTATGAGGCCCGTCCCGTGAACCGGCGACGGGTTCCCCCCTCATAAGTTTTACCATGGACATCCCCTGCCTCCTAACAACTCCTCGAATGGTCAGTGTAACACTCCAATAAACTTTTTAGGGATCCTGAGTCGTAGGAAAGTACTTAGCTTCACGATCAACTGTAACTCAGGCCCCTGTTATGTGTTCGCGGTCCTTAATCGACATAGGTGGGAAACGTGCACCCAGAGCCGCGCCCTGTTGCACCTACCAACCATTCAGAAAATCCATTTTTCCTCTTCTTGCCCGGTCTCCAATTATTGTCCATATCCAAAACCATGTGACAATAGTAATAGTATAACCATCACCTATTTCTCGCGAGTGACCGTCCATCACTCAACTTCTACCGTAAGCCCTATAGCATAGCATACTACACGATCCCTATCTTACTAGTAGGACTCATAGGATAGAATATTTATGCGGGTGGGTTTCAATCAACTCCTGTAACTTAATGCACGAACAACATAATAATAAGTGCTATAAAATAGGGGTTATGCACCGGGGCTTGGCTGGGTAAACCATCATTATACTATGTTAGTCGGCTCCATCTTCGGGACGTGATCCAACCATCTCCATCTTCTGGACGTGGTCACATTACACCGGCTTCTGGTTCAACTCCATAGGCCATCAATTCATCCATCAACCACCAACGCACCTAAATGATATGCATAGATGCAAATGCATCCTTAAGTCAAACAAGTGTAACAAGACATTTACAAACAATACAAGACAAGCAACACGTCATCACGGTGAAGGGTAACTAAACGTTGGAGGTTCGACTCTCATCCTCTCCACAACGACTTAGGGGATGTTTGTTTGCCCCTCCTAAATTTTAGTCGCTGTCCCATCGGATATTTGGACACATGCATGGATTATTAAATATAGACTAATTACGAAACTAATTACATAGTTTGCGACTAATTTGCGAGACGAATCTTTTGAGCCTAATTAGTCCATGATTTGATAATGCTTTGCTACAGTAAACATGTGTTAGTGACGGATTAATTAGGCTTAAAAAATTCGTCTCGTGGAGTACTGACGGATTATGTAATTTGTTTTTTTATTAGTATCCGAACATCCCATGCAACATCCTCCCGACACACCTCCTAAATTTTAGTAGCTGGATCCAAATACCCCCTTACTTGCGAGTTACTATTATCACACAAGTGAGCAAAACAACTATTTGCATTTTAAAACATACAAGTGAAAGTTCATCATAACATGCCAAGCACACTTCTACTTACTAAACACACTTTGCCTATACATCATGTAAAACAAGTAGTATAGACAAACATATATTTTTTGAACGGGAAATACAGCAGGGGAAGCCCCCACTGTAGGAATATATTAAATAAAAACTGAAACCTGTACAAAAGAGAGAAATAACAACAAACCAACCAACCGGGGGGCTGAGTGATACGGCGTTGCCGCCGAGGAGTACGCAGAGGAGATTGGAGGAGTAGGCTGGACTGGGAATTGGAACGGAGGGGATAGCGAGGCAAAGGTGCAGTGGAGACGTCGCCGGCGGCAGCGGCAGAAGCGCGCGCAGCCACCGTCGAAGAGGAACCCCACCTGCACGGTAGAGTTCTATTCTTCTTCGATACCTGATTACAGCATTCCTAGGACACCTTTATACTCCAGGTGTCTTCCTAACAAACCAAGACCCAGATCCTATAATTCCTCCTGATTTATTGCTTTCTAAAACAGATAGAGGCGCCTCAGCCACTAATGGCGCGCCTGGCCTTGCGCCGGTACTGCCTGCCTATGAAGGAGTCCACAACACTGAGGTCGCCACGGCAGGAAGGGAACCGCAGGCCAAAAACTAGGGAGGCCTAAGAGAGATCTAAACAGAGGAGAAAAGCTACACGTTTATCATCTCTCATTCTAAAAGCCTGAAGTTTGGCCTCTTCACAGAAGAGTTTTTTCCAAGAAGAGAAAGAAGGCCGGCCTCTATCGAATATGAAGTTGTTTCTCTGCTTCCAAATATGCCAGGCAGCAATGATGAAGGTCTCCATGAAGAAAGGATTTTGGTGCTGCTGTTTTGATTGTATCATCATTTGAAAGAATTCACTCTGAAGGTTCCATTGGATTCCCAAGTGCTGCCAACATTCCTGGCTGAAGGGGCAACTGAAAAATAGGTGGTGAGCAGTTTCCTCAACATTGTTGCTGCAGAGAACACAGTTGTAATTATTGCCCTCTAATTTGCTGCAGAGACAAACGTATATTAACCCTAATCTAAACACTTAACATATATAAAAGCTTTAATAATTATAACCAAGGAATAAAAAGGTGGCGCACCAAACATCTATTTTGGAGATGAAAATTTTATGGGAGACACATCTTAACTAAACAAAGCTACTGCATAAATTTCATAATTTCTGGATAAGCAGATTATTTACTAACAGTTAATTAAGATTTAATGGTGATAAAAGCATGTGACACATGATAAATCAATAACTCAGTAAATAAACATCCATTGGACATGGAATTTTTACCAGAGCACACACACATCTAGACTAGTTTACCATAAAAATTTCACTGCATTTGCACTAACCAAACATCTTCTATTAATTTACCAAGGAAAACATAGATCTGAAATTACAGCAATAATTTTATACTAAAACATGTGATATTATATATCTAGTGCATAGATCTAGTCATGTGAAGTGTAACAAAACTGGTTTGGCATTTTTAGGATTTTTCTACAATTTACTATGAATTTTCAAAGTTTCAACTGATTTATACTAAAAAGAAAAAGGAAAATCATATAAGACAAACACTTTGTACTGAGGTCCCTGTAGTTTTATCAAACCAACCCACAGTACATTACACACTATGCAGCACTATTCATATAAGTCACGAGATTTACATTGGGAACCCTGGAAAAGCTTCTATTTATGCGCGAGGTCCTTCTCTTCTCCCTCGTCCTCACCAAGCAGAGGAGGGCCACTGCAGGGCCGATTTCCGGCCATGGAGGGCTAGGCGGCGGCGATGGACCAGGCGGAGGGGTGCGCGGGCCCTGCAGAGACCTGGGGCTGTCCACGTCCTCGCTGGAGGCGGCCTGAGGCGGTCCAGCCGCGGACGCCGGCGGCCAGCGGCAGGCGGCAGCGGCGCTGTGGGGCGTGGCGGACGGCGAGGACCCAGGGAAGGAGCGTGGGAGGGGCGGCGTGGGCAGGGGAAGGCGGTAGCGGTGCCAGCTCGGCCGGGCGCAGCCGGTGGTGGCCCGACCACGCGTGCGGTCCGCGGCGGGCGACTGTACGGCGGCAGTGGCGCTAAAACGGCTACGGCAAGGCGGCTCCGGCCTTGGCGGTCTCAGCGAGTGTGTGCGAGGCAGAACGGGGCCAGAGGCGGAGTTGGTGACGGTGGAACGCGGCGCAGCAGCTAGCAGGAGCTCTCGACCGGCCATGGCGACATTGCGCCGAGACACAGAGCAGAGCGAGCGGGAGGCAGAGGGGAAGTGAGGCGCGCGAGGGGCTCGGCCTCCACTTGAGCGCGAGTGCAGGGGCAGCGCGGCATGGGCGGGCGCAGAGACACAGCGCGACAAGGACGACGCCGCTGTGCGTGCACATGGCCAGAGCAGGGCATGGGCGACGGCAGTGGCCAAGTGGCTCTCTTGGAAGCAACGTGCAGCGCGTTTGGTCAAGCTACGGGCCCCACATCCTGTATAAAATATCTTCAACTCGAAGCAAACTCCAACTTTGCTTAAGGGACCACTGTCATTAACGCAACAGATTAGGGGATAAACATGCTCAAACTTTGGTTTGTCAGGCTGATTCCAGAGACTTGGAAATTTTTCTAAGTTCTTCTGAAATTGAATTTGATTCAAACTTTGGTGCCTTAACTAATCTATCAAACATGCAAACTAAGCACCAACAAGCACTCCACCACAAAGTTCATAAATTGTACTAAGTTTTTCACACGGACATATTTCAGAGTTTATTAATAAATTATTTTTTTATTCAGCCTTCAACAAGCTATCAAGCAATTAACACCAATTAGGGTTTTTGACATTTTTAAGCATTTTCTCCATATTTTTCCAACATAAATCCTAAGCAACTTTTGTTCGCAGACTCATTTAGAGATGTTTAAGCACAAAAACAAAGTTGGTTGACATCACACGTGTTGACTATATTCACAAAGGTGATTTAACCAAACATGTATCGTATCATTTCATGCAAGAATTTATCACCAAGCATAGAAAACTTATTTATTAGGTTTTATTAAGCCTTAAACTATTGTTAAATAGGTACGTAACACCGGGGATGTTACAGTGGTGGTGGTGGTGGTGTTTTTTTTGGGGTGGGGTGGGGAACTGGTTTTCAAAACTGGTTCAATGTTACGCGCTCATCCTCTTCTTTCATAATAATTTTGCAGGGTACGCAGAGATATTTCTACTTCCTTGGTTCTACGCAGTCCTCATTTGGTGGTTGGCTCATTTGATCGTTCTAACCTTTTCTATGGTGTGAAAACATGCAACCGATCTATGTCCTTTATAAGTGAACTTGTGAAAGATGTTTCAAAGAAGAGTGCTGCGGGTGAGTCAACAATAATATATTGTACGACCATCCGGGACACAGAACAGGTTTGTGAACCATAGTTATATAATTTCAGACTTGCAATTGCTAATGCTTGAGAATGCAAACATCAGTTTTTTTTTTCCTGTGCTCCTTAAAAGTACCTGTGCATTTTTCAGATTATTATATAGATGCGCATCAAATTCGTGCAATGTGAATTTGTTAATACTTGCTTTTGATTGTTTGAGTAACAAGCTCTTCCATTGTTTTTCTGGTCAATGGGACACTTTTAGATTCCATTCGGGTATGTTCACTGTCTAAAAAATTTGGAAGTGGGATTTTAGAAGTTTTATCTGTGGGTTTCTGGAATAATCTGATGAATTTGGGCTTCCTTATTGACTTTGTGTAACCTGCTTTTAATACATAATAGATTTCCACTGTTTCAACTTGTGTAGATAAAAAAAATCTTTTCCCCAGGTTCATGAGGCTTTAGTTACTTCTGGAATCAGGGCTGGAATTTATCACGGTCAAATGGGCAGCAGAGCTAGAGAGGAATCCCATAGGTTTTTCATCTATTCACTGTCTGCTCTATTTTGGGTGTCTGTTCGTTATGTTGTTTTTCTTCTACATACATTTTCCTTGAGCAATGTAAATCCTTGACTATATTGTTTTGAGTTTTGACCAATGCTCAAACGATATTCTGAACCATTTGTCAGTATCCTCTCTGAAAAATGATTTTGTTGAACTATTTTTATTGACCTGTTACTGTTAGATATGCTTGACCATGTCATTATGAGAAATGGAATATCATGTGGTTTATAAGTACCATGATTTGGTTTAGTCTCAACATTCTCTATAAAATATTTACTAGATTGTCTTTGTTCTGTTAGATTCACATTGATCATGCAATCAATTAATTAGAATTAGAAAAGTAAAACAACAACAACAACAACAACATAGCCTTTCAGTCCCAAGCAAGTTGGGGTAGGCTAGAGTTGAAACCCACCAAGATCCCCAAGTCACGGTTCAGGCACTTCAATAGCTGCTTTTAAAGTACTCCTATTGAAACATAGATCTCTAGGTATATCCCAAGCTTTCAAATCTCTTTTTATTGCCTCCCCACCATGTCAATTTCGGTCTTCCTCTACCTCTCCTCATATTATTAGCTTGGCCTAGGACTCCACAATGCACTGGTGCCTCTGGAGGTCTCCTTTGGACATGGCCAAACCACCTCAACCGATGTTGGACAAGCTTTTCTTCAATTGGTGCTACCTCTAGGCGATCACGTATATCATCGTTCCGAACTCTGTCCATTCTTGTGTGACCGCAAATCCATCGCAACATACGCATTTCTGCAACACTCAGTTGTTGAACATGTCGAATCTTTGTAGGCCAATAATTAGAAAAGTAAAACATTTAGACAAATACATAGGTCAAGGGGGATAAGAATGGTCAGTTGTTTGATTTATGCATTCAGTTTTGTACAAATTATGGTGGCAGATTAAATTATGGTGGCAGATTTATGATTGATCATTGGTTATGTTGCTCCTGCAGATCCTTCATTAGGGATGAAGTTCTTGTGATGGTGGCAACTATAGCTTCTGGAATGGGTATTGATAAGCCTGATGTTAGATGTGTAATACACTATGGATGTCCAAAGAGCCTAGAGTCCTACTACCAGGAAAGTGGGCGTTGTGGAAGAGATGGACTGCCTTCAGTCTGCTGGCTATATTACCAAAGAAGTGATTTTACAAAAGCTGATTTCTATTGTTCTGAGGCAAAAAATGTAGGTCATTTTTTTGCATGCTAGATGTTTTCTCACTCCATCCATGCAGCCTAGTGCTTCTGCCGTGTGCCTACTTGTTTTCTTAATGTTTTATTTCATTAAACAGGGAACCCAGAGAAAAGCAATCATGGATTCCTTCATGGCAGCACAAAAATATTGCCTCCTTGCTACATGCCGTAGAAGGTTCTTATTGCAGTATTTTGGTGAAGAATGCAACACTGACTGTGGTATGTTCTTTTTATTTTATAACATTTATTTCTTGTCTATTCTTATCCTATAGCTTAATTTACTAGGTTATGCGGTATCATGCAACCTTACCTCGACTGCTGGAATTGTCTTGTAGTGACATTGATTAATGGCACATATCTTGATCTGCAGGCAATTGTGATAATTGCACAGCAGTGAAAAACGAGAGGGATTTGTCAAAAGAAGCCTTTCTGTTGCTGTCCTGCATCAAATCTTGTGGAGGACGCTGGGGCCTCAATTTACCTATTGATGTTCTTCGTGGATCACGAGTAAATCTTTATCCTTTTTGTTTCAGTTTTCTACAATGGTGACATACATGAGCTGCCTGTAGTTCATTTGATATCATGTATGTGTTGATAATTTTATCACTGGGAATGACCATATGTGACGGAATGCACTGTTACGTTTACTGAAGTCATGGCATACCGTAAGCTTTTGAAGTCTCCACAATATTTTTACTTTAGAAGATCAAAATGATTGAACCATAGTGACAACTCACAAAGTTCCTGGGTTGACGGGGTCGAGGAACGGGGTATGCTACTTGCGAGAGGTTTTTACACTGTGGGGTCGAAAATGACCCTGCACACCTGGGTCGGTGTCAATGTTTCTGGGTGGAGGGTTGATGCCTTAGACCCCGTCTTATGTGACTATGGATTGAACAGTAATTTTTTCTCAGAATTTAGTGTTGGTTACTAAATTGCTTTTTCTGGGTAGATGGGAAATACCAAATATTTTCTCATTTTGTAGGCCAAGAAGATTGTTGGCAACAATTATGATAAACTACAAATGCATGGACGTGGTAAAGATTATTCGTCAAACTGGTGGAAAGCACTTGGTGGTCTCCTTATAGCACACGGTACTAAATACTAATGTTGACCTCTCTATTTCATTCTACTATTCTTGTAAGTTGTGTGAAGCAACACATTTCTAAAATTGTTGATTCTGCCTGTGCACAGCCAATTCTGTTGCTGTCTTTTCCCTGACCAAAGAAGAAAATATTACAAAAAGATTTGATTTTGTATGCAAGCAAATGGCATATTATGTATGCACTTTTTTTTTTCTTTTGCCGTAGAAGATATTCACAGCAGATATGGCCATAATAAGTACACTGAATTATATTTTTAAGGCAATCCGTTCTCATGTACATTTTCACCTGTTGAGCGCAAACTTCGTTGATTATCGTTTTCAGGTCTTGAAACCTGTAAAGCTTAGAAAGTACACTCTGTTTTCAAGGCTAACATCGTTCGTTTTCATGGTTAACATCTTTCTACCAACCTAAACAGTAAGCACATTCATGAACATCTCAGATACTGACTTCACACCTTAAAATTTGTTTGAATGTAAACCTGGTTTATTCTTCAAAATGAAATACTGTTACTTGATATATGCCAACTTCTCCGTAGTTACACTGGTTAGACCTTTGAAGTCCAGGGCTTTGATGAAACCCTTGTTACTAGTCTAGGTTTGAAGGCTGGCACAAACTTTCTTAAGAACAAAATCAGGGGAGCATCTCTCCTCCTTCTCGAGTTTTTTTGTTTATTTTTTACTTGATATGTGGCTACGCCAAACTATCTGCATTAGGTTTTAGTACAATGAAATGCTTTTGCCATCCTTAAATTGTGCTATAATTTTTCTATTTTCTTCTTTTATCTATGCGCAGATTATTTGAAGGAGACTGTTCGTGATACATTTAGATTTGTCAGGTGCTGTGTTGCGGTTTCCTTATGGATTTTGTAGTCATTATATCTATTCCCTTTCTGCAGTCCTTTGCTAAGCTTAGTCTTGAAGTAAACTTTCCAGAAATGCTTAAGGACAACCACCCCTAACTCAGCGTCTATATATTCAGTGTCAGTCCAAAAGGGGTCAAGTTTCTCTCTACTGCTGATAAAATGGATGGAACACCACTGGTATTTCAGCTGACTGCAGAGATGATTGAACTAGAGGAGCATGGTAGTTCACATCATAAAGAAGGTGGTGGTTTAAATCCTGTGCCAACATTAGAATCTGAAAAAATTTCTGAGGTAGGTTCATCAAAATACTATTTATTAATCCCCACGCAGTCACCCACCTGGGAATTTCAGTTTTTTGTTCTTTTGTGCCTGATTTAAATTTCTTGCAGGATGAATCAAAACTCTATCAAATGCTCCTGAATGTTAGGATGAAGCTTGCTCAAGATATTGGCACTGCTCCGTGAGTAAAAATTTGAACTACTGTAACGAGTTTATGGATACAGGTTCTTTAGCTATTTTATGCTAGAATTTGGAAAAGTTAGTGAACTGAATTTCTTTAATCCCGCTTGTTACAGGTATGCTATATGTGGTGATCAGACGATAAGAAACTTTGCAAAGATGAGACCTTCTACTGGAGCTAGACTTACTAATATCGATGGTGTCAACCAGGTATTACTTTGAAAAGGTTACTTAGCAAACTATCTTTTGTTAATCCGAGTAGTATGCATCTCTGCAGTTCATCCAATTTTAAAAAAGACAATATCCTGACCATTCTTTTCTGTATTGTACTTATATATTGATACTTCTGACCTTTTGTTTGCAGCATTTTATCTCACGTTTCAGTAACATTTTCATCCAAAATATCGCGCAATTGTCGAAGGAGTTAAACCTCCCGTTGGATAATTCACCATTACCACTACCAACAACAAATCCAGCTGTAGAAAATATTGCTGGTATACCAAAACCTTTACAAAACAATCTTCCTGGGATCTTGGGTGATGCAAAGCTGACTGCTTGGGAATTGTGGCATAAGCAGGAGTACTCATTCCTGAAAATTGCTGTGAGTTACTACAGTTTTCGTTTTCCACTGACATGATACTCAAGTTCACAGATTGGTATGATTGTGTATTCTAGTATTTCCGCAGAGCAGTGCCAATAAAAGAGCAAACGGTTATTGCGTACATACTTGATGCTGCTCGAGAAGGATGTGAGATGGACTGGAGTAGGTTTTGCAGGGAGGTAGGGCTGACACCTGATATAGCCACCGCGATCCGTCTTGCAATCTCAAAGGTTGGATCACGTGAGAAGCTGAAGCCAATCAAAGAGGAGCTCCCAGAGAATGTAATTCTCCCTCAGCACATAATCATTCCATTTCTATTTGTGATTAAACATAGTATTAATATTGCTTCTGAAAAAAATAATAGCCACTCTCATCAGGCATTGGCGCACATTTTGTTGTATGTTCATCCAACGCAGCATGAATATCTAATTTACTTGGGAAAAATGCTATATGACAATCACAGGTAACTTACGACATGATCAAGACATTCCTGACTATTGAGGGGCGTGGATTGTCAGAGCAAGTCTTTGGTAACGGTACTGCTGATGGGGTTCCTAGTAGAATAGCAGAGTCCCCAATATCTTCCTCCCATGCAAGTGAAGCTAGCAGAAATGATATGGGAGATGGTGTCCCAGTGGCAGAGGCCAGTGATGCAAACCCTTCAGCAAAGAGAGGCCAAACTGTTTCTGCTGAGGAGCCAGCAACAAAACTGCAAAGGATAGACGAGCATGGGGCAAAGTCAACTGGCACAGCGGCTGCCACTGAAGAATCTGTGCTAGCTCTGGTTGCGAGCTGCAATGGGGTAATGTACTAAAGCATTTTTTTTCCCAAGCTTGATTGGAAATCCATGTGCGGGGATCCTCTGATGTTGAGTGACTTGGTCACAGATATGTGGACCCGTGAGCGTGGGGGCCAACATTTCAGTGATTCACTCTGACTTAAACGTCAGGAACTGCATCCGAAATCCTTGTCATTCCTGTGCTGACGAGTGGCATTGTTTCAGGTATCACTGGAGGATGTTGCCAAGCACTTCAAGGGATCCAAGAGAGAATCGGTCTTGGAGATATTGGAGGGCCTTGAATCTCAATTCATAATTTACAAGAGAAACGGGAACTACATGATCCTGTGACAAACTGAGGGGTTGCTGCATCCTATTTCTAGCAGCTTGCCGGCCTAGTCTGGGAAGGGGACATGCCTCAGTTGTGTGTGTATATATGTGCTGGTGGTGACTTTAGACTATGATAACAAAGTTGTTTCGGCTGGTGTGCATGTGCTCATTTTGGGGATTGGCCAGAACTAGGAGATGTACGAACGTGTGTTTGGTAGCACAATATCCCTTTGTGATCTGGTGTATGCGTATCTTGTCCATGGTTTATGTTTACTGATTCACTCCGCTCTTTTTCATTGGGTGCATGTGCTAAATCTGGGGATTGGCCTCCTTTTGGAACGAAGGATTGGTGATGGATGTTATAGGATCCGACTCCTCTTGCAATTTTCCGATGTGGCTATTTGGAATAAAGTATCAAAGACTTTAGAATCACACAGAATTACTATGAAATGGTGTAATTCATGAGAATTTCAGGGGAAATCTTGCACGAGGGTTGAGTTTCTTGGAAACTAAAATTTGTCTGAATCTTCCCCCCCAAGTTCTTTGTTTTTCCAGTATACATCCAAATGCTCTATGGAGAAAAACTTTCCGCATTCTAAATTACTGCAAATATCAGCCACTCTAACCATACATTTTCTCTGCTCTTATATTTTACTGTATGATTTATGATTATATTTTACTGTATGAATTATGATTGTTGCGATCCAGCGTTCCGAAGAGAGTCTAGTGAAATCACGAGATGCCTTGCAAGTGGCAAACAGAAGAAACCATAGCATATTCATGCCCTTGGAAAGCAGGTGAACCCACCGTCTTAAAAACAATTCGTGCCTCACGTGCCCGATGGGTACGCACAACACAGTGCTCCAGTGCTTTTGACGTACTCGGCGCGAGCCAGCACCCTTCCTGAAGCCAGACCAGACACCCACTGGCAACTGGCTGGCTTGGCTCACTTCACTCGGCGGCCGCACCCAACCGCAGTGCGCCGCCGCGATCAGAGCAAAGCAAACCCCAGGCCCCCAACCCGCCCGCCCGCAACTGCCTCGAACGCGGCAACGGCAAGCGCCCTCCCTCCCGTAGTCACCGCCGCAGTGAGTGAGATGATCAACGGAGGGGCCGCGGCCGCCGGGAACCCGAGGAGGAGGAGGACGCGATGAAGGCGCAGCCGCTGCTACCGGCGGCGCTCAAGAGGCGGAGGGGCCCGCGCGTGGCGGTGCTGGCGCTCGTCCTCTGCTCCCTGCTCGTGCCCTTGGCCTTCCTCTTCGACCGCGGCCCTTCCGGTAGGTACCCTACCCTATCCTCCCTCGCTCGCTCGCTTCCTCGCAATGCGCATTGGGTTGGGAGCGCGGGGGCCGCCGCGCTCGGATCACCGCTTCTCCGCCGGTGGATCTGGCGGTCCAGCTCCCCCCAGTGGTTGGTCGCCCGCCCGGTTACCGCGCGGCCGTGTTGATTAACCTCCGCCTTTCGCCTTTTCGGGATTGTTTTCGGTTTGGCGTACTTTACGATGGGTGTGCGCGATGCAGGGTACGTGACGACGGAGGAGCGGCGCCGACAGGTACCCTGCTGCTTCAAACCCTCTCTTTTGCCCGTAGTCGTTGTTGATGCTGATTGATTTGGACGTCACCATGTGCGAGCGGAGACGACGGCTCACTGATTTCCGCTATTTTTTTTTGACCCCCGTGTTTTCTTCACCGCGTTGGATTCAGGAGGTCGTTCTGCCTAAGTTCGATCACGAGGAGAAGAGGCGTCCTACTGGCGCTGACAGAGAGCGACAGGTCTGTTGGCTGTTACTCTGATTGGAAGCGATTGTTTTCTTTGTGATTTTTTGTTTTGTTTTGTTTGGAATGGAGGGACTTTATTGCGGGGCACCGAAATGATGACTATTAGTTATCACCTGTTTAAGACCCATCACGATGTTTGAAACTTTACTAACGCCTACGTGTTCTGCAATTAGAGGCAATGCTTTCTGGTTGGTTCCTCGCCTGTTAGTGCTGTAGGGACAATTTATTTTCCACATGTTACAAAGGTTCATTCACTGTTCTTTCTGCATCAAGTACAAGTGAATATATCGCTCCAATTTGCTTAAGATGTGTGAAGGATGCTTCTGCAGTCCGTGACAGTTGCATCTCTCAGGATGCGCCGGAGAGGAAGATCCCTAGAAGTAGTTCAGGAGTCATTCATCAACAAACACCGGAGAAGAACATCTCCAAAAGCAGTACAGGAGTCATTCATCACCAAACACCGGAGAAGAACATCTCCAAAGGTATGTCATAGCAGTTTCAAGGCCCAAAGTGCAAATGCCCTTGCTGCTAATGCTAGAACAGTGTTCAGGGTGTGTAAATTTTAAGCTACGCCAAGGTCATTGGGGTTGTACGACACCTCAATTGTACCACAGTGAAAATTATATGTGGACATCATTTCAGCTAGAGATGAAAATGACCAGAAAGGTCGGTAACGGTGTTTCCTATACGAAAACTATTCCCGGTCAGTCGGAAACTCACCGTATTTAAAATTTCACTATTTAGTGGTGACATCAATACGGTGCTGATTGCTGAAAGAAATTAGAAATCAAAAGTTCATTGAAACTAGAAACCAAAAGTTTAAATATGGCAATGGTTGGAAACTTTAAAAAACGATGTCACTTTTGCAGGAAACGATTCCTGGTAAACGGAACATTTTATTTCCCCTTTCATCCCTAATTTTGGCCTTGTGATAGATTTTTTTCCTGATGTTCATGGCTCTTCAATCTTTCACCTGTTGATGTTAAATTAAATTTCAGCTGTCAAGTTATTTTTTTCATTTCCCTCCTCTTGGTTCCCTCTCTTTTCCAAGATTTACTTTAGAACCTACCATCAATTATTTTTACCCAACTATCGCTTGAGTCCAGACAGACAAGCCATCTGGCTTATGTTGACTATCATAAAGTTGTCTTTATCACTAATGGTACTTGGTCAAAGCTATTTAGTGGTAGTTGGTCCTTATCATTTTTTTTTGTGGGCATCTTTTTTCATGTCTGATGCTGTAGTTATTTTGCTTTTCCTTACATCTGACTCAATAATTGCTAACATACGCAGTTCTTCCAGCACCAAAAGTTGAACCATCAAAGGATGTGACGAATTCAACTAAAGTCCCAGGAGTATGGATCTTTATCTTTAGCTTTCAAAGTTGTACTTTGTTGTTTCAGAATTGCTACTTCATGTCATTTCACAATCTCTCTCTCTCTCTCTCTCTCCCCCTCGCCCTCGCCCTCCCCCTCCCCTCCCCTCCCCTCCTCCCTCCCTCTCCCCTCCCTCTCTCTCTCTCTCCCTCTCTCCCTCTCTCCCTCTCCTCCCTCTCTCTCTCTCTCTCTCTCTCTCCACCTTTCATTACTAAACTTTTCATGTAACACAAAAGAAATACACAAAATGGGCATATATCAATTCTGTTCAGCTCAAACACCTAAGATCACCTTTCATTACTAAACTTTTCATGTAACACAAAAGAAATACACAAAATGGGCATATATCAATTCTGTTCAGCTCAAACACCTAAGATCATAGGTTACATGATGCAACATTTTGAATAATTTCCCATCATCATAACTAATCCAATAATGTAAAAGTTAAGCTTGTGTTATGACAATCTTGACTAGAATATAGTGCATCCCTGTACATTTTTCTTCAAAGCATAATCTTGAGTTTTCTATCAGTGTTCTCTCTAGTTTCTCCTGATCTTCTGCATCAGCCTGAGTTGTGCTGATGTTCGCCAAAACACAACCTATCCTTTCAGGATACTAGCAAAGAAGGTGAAAAAGCTGATGAAGTGGAAAAGGCTAAATCTTGTCAACTTGAATTTGGGAGTTATTGTCTCTGGTCCATTGAGCACAAAGAAATAATGAAAGATCATACAGTGAAAAGGCTAAAAGATCAACTCTTCGTAGCACGCTCATACTATCCAAGCATTGCAAAACTTCAAGGACAGGAAGCTCTGACTCAGGAAATGAAGCAAAACATACAAGACCATGAGAGGATTCTTAGTGTATCAACAGTTGATGCTGATCTACCATCCTTGTAAGAATAAAATTTTTACTTCTTAAGATCATAGTTCCATGTGATGATTAGTCTTAAAGCTGATTGTGTGATGACTGTGTTACTAAGAACAAATTTTATTACATTGAATTTGGGTGTCCTATAAGTTAAGATGATCTATTTTTTTTTTTTTCTGAATGCCCCTTAGGGAATATAATTATTTATGCCTTAAAGAGACAAGGAGATTTAATTCAATCTAGGGACGTTATTTCCAATCATCAGTGGGGCTTAGTACTTAGATAATTTGAATGACAAGTTGTTTTGTGATTTCAGTATCAACAGAAGGATGAAGCAGATGGAGCAAGCAATAGTGAGAGCCAAATCTTGCACAGTAGATTGTAAGAATGTTGACAGGAAGCTTCGCCAGATACTTGATATGACTGAGGATGAAGCTCATTTTCATATGAAACAGAGTGCATTCCTCTACAATCTCGGTGCCCAGACATTGCCGAAAAGTCATCATTGCCTTTCTATGAGGTTGACACTAGAATATTTCAAATCATCTTCATTGGATTCTGATGATTCTCCTGGCAAGTTCAGTAGTCCAGAATACAGGCACTATGTTATACTATCTAGGAACGTTCTTGCGGTTTCTGTAGTGATCAACTCAACTGTGAGCAGTTGTAAGGTATTTGGCTGATATTTACAATGTTAATCCATACACTATCTTCTGAGCTGGACTTCCGTAGCATACTTACTGGTCTTTTTGCAGGAGCCAGGCCACCATGCTTTTCATATCCTAACTGATGCTCAGAACTTCTATGCCATGAAACACTGGTTTGCCAGGAATTCATATAAAAATGCAGCTATCCAAGTCATAAACTACGAAGCCGTTATTTTGGAGAAACTTCCAAAGTACACTATCCGGCAACTGTATTTGCCAGAGGAGTTCCGTGTTCTCATTAGGAGCATTAAGCAGCCTACTGAGAACACAAGAATGAAATATCTGTCACTGTTCAGCCACTCACATTTTGTTATTCCAGAAATATTCAAGTATCTAAACAAGGTGGTTGTGTTGGATGACGATGTAGTTGTTCAACGTGATCTGTCTTTCTTGTGGAATCTTGATATTGGAGACAAGGTAAATGGCGCTGTCGAATTTTGTGGTCTGAAACTGGGTGAAATGAAAAATGTCTTGGGTAAAACAGCATATGATCCCAAGTCATGTGCATGGATGTCGGGGGTGAATTTGATTAATTTGGATAAATGGAGGGAGCATAATGTCACAGAGAACTATCTGTTGCTCATGAAAAAGGTTAGTACTGTTCCAGGCCAGTAAATTCATGCTATAGAATGTTATAAAAAAGGGATGCTTGCATTAGGTGGTAGGGCTTTCTATTTTTGCATGTTTACAGGCTTGAAAGAAATTTTCACAGTGCAACCAAATAGTTTGCTTTCTTTCATTTTTCGTTGAATTTTCTCCAATAGAACTTTGAAAGCAATGGTATCTTTTAGTGTATTTCAGATGTTTCTTCATATTGTTAGCTGGTTATTTATCTCATTATTCTTGTTTTGTTACAGTTCAAAGTCAAGGATGAGCTGTCCCTGCGAGCAGCAGCATTTCCTCTAAGCTTGCTATCCTTCCAACATCTAATATATCCTCTAGATGAAAAATTGACCCTGGCTGGACTTGGATATGATTATGGAATTGATGAAGAGGTTGCGCGGAGATCTGCATCATTGCACTACAATGGCAACATGAAACCTTGGCTTGAATTAGGTATACCGGACTACAAGAAGTACTGGAAGAGGTTTCTTGTCCGAGGAGATCGATTTATGGACGAGTGCAACGTAAATCCGTGATGCGGTTGGACCCGAAATCAGAACAATTGCGTAAATCTGTGACGCAGTTGGACCTGAAATCAGAACAATTGGAATAGATGGCTACATCAGCTAGCCTTACTGAAGTCAAATTGTGGAAGAGAACGAATTCTAGTGGTAGAGCCAGGATTTTTTTTGAGTTGGATATTCCCAACATGGAAGTAGTAAATACAAAAGTATATACGGTGGTATAAATTTGAGTAAATGCTGGAGACTGTGATCCATCGACCACCCTCTAGTGCCGCTCGCTCTTTCTAACAAATATTTCAAATCAGTCGACTTCATCTTACAAAACCTTCATGACATACAGATAAATATACATGCCACAAAACAAGATAACAATGTCAATAATTGCGCTATAAAATTTGGATTTGGGATATAGAGAAGTGAATTATTGCAAAACATGCCCTTGTACCCTGCTAGTCCGTCTAGCTCCACAAACCCTAACATATATTAAGATCTAACTTACTAAGTACACCGATAGACCGGCCATAGGTAAAATGACACTAGCATATACTCATTTTATCTCAAAATAGTTGACACTTTAGCTATGAATCTGGACAAATAATTAGCTGAAGTGTTAACTAGTTTAGGACAAAGAGAGTAGTCAACAACAAGATAAATTATTAGCCATACTCTACTTTATATCTGATACGGTAGAACATGATCGACGTGATGCCACCAGAAAAGACAGATGGAGGGAGCTAATACTACTTGCACTGATTAATTACTAGTACTAGTACTTTCTTAGGTGCACAACACAACGTCCGCCCGATGCTTGATGGTTGTTTGTTTTGGAAGCGAGTACGACCGACAAGGTGGTGCAGTGCAGGCTGAAGAGATATATATGGGCATTGTGCAGTGTGCACTCTTCCTGGAATGGACTGCTGGAGGGCGTCAACGTCGTCTTATGTTATGATGCCCTGGTAAACTACTCGTAATCTAGGGCGTATGATGCGATTATTCATGTCTTGTCATCTTGTGATGTCGTGCTCATCCTTAATAATGAAGAAACATGCCGCGAATTGAAAATCAGGGTCATGTGCTAGCTCACCAGTGCAGCCTGAATACTGGTGCTCCATTCTTTAGCGACATGCATGCATTAGGCATTTAGGCATCCTGAATTACCGTGTCCATTCTCTAGAGATTATTGTGGACTAGGAGTACTATATTATACAATCATGATACGATACTTATTAGTCACCTAGCTTTAGCTTGGATTCTGAACACTTTGCAATTTTTTTTTCTCTGAAATTCTTAGCTTGTCATCGCGCACCTTGTAATAATTCAGCGGTAAAAAAAACTCGACACGTGGTGGCTAGACAGCCGCCGGGATTTTCGGCTTAAGGTAGAGACCTCTCACACAGGTCGAGAAAACCCCTGAACCCCGTACACGCGCACACAGGGGTCTGTAACCCTATGAGTAGGCCGGTGCCTGCAAACCTGTGCTTTGGGAACACGGAGCAGGAACCGGTAAGAAACCGTTTTAGCTGGCTATCATGCTTACCCAACATGGATGCATGCATGGTATCGCGGTGGTTGGCGCCATGACTTGCAGCTGAGGCTGAGCTGATCCATCAACACGCCTAATAACGAAACGATTGTTGATAGATTGTACAATATATATATATATATATATAGAGAGAGAGAGAGAGAGCTACCGTTCTGCAGCTGGCCATAGAATAACTTATTCTGTGGTCACTTTGAGTTACGATAATTACTATTCTAATTTACGAGATTACAGTAACTCCTTACTAAGTGATTTACTATAACATTATCGTAAATATCACCGTGAGTTGTAGTAATACGAGTATCGTAAATGCATATTCATGTTATCGTAAATTGGTACAAACATTATCGTAAATCAAGGTGGCTATAGAATAAGTTATTCTATGGCCAGCTGCAGAATAGCCTTACCCTATATATATATACTCCCTCCGTACTGGTATTAGAAGTCGTTTAGGACATGATTGTGCATACCAAGGAGTCATTCCAACAACTAATTTCATCACTGATCTTTGTAGGCAATCATGGAGTATTGTCCACGTAAAGCAAACCGCATCTTTGTAACACTACAAACTGTTTTAATAGAAGCAATGAAGAAGAAAGGCAACAACAACTTCAAGATCCCTCACATGAAAAAGGAGACATTAGAAAGACAAGGGCGCCTGCCAACTTCTATCCCGTGCCCACCATCCTTGCTAGATGAAGCTGAGACTACACTTGCTGCATTGTAGAGAGAAAAAGCTACTAATTAGATATTGGAAGCTTTAGAACGTTGCTGTGTTCTTCATTAGTAGAGACATTGTTGCTGTTATTTTCCTTGCAAGAATTAACTAATTAGAAGTAAAGCTTGTTATCTTACCGTTGCTATGCCGTCATCCTTCCTGGCAGCGAGCTCACGTTCGCACTTCTCGTCGAGCATCTTGAGCACTTGTGGATCAAACTTGATACTGTTGCCATGCATCACGACTTTGTCCAGATCGGGGATGAAAACCTTGTAGTCGAACTCGTCGAGGCAGTAAAGCATGGCGAGGAGCATGTATTCCAAGTGCACGAGACCGCAGCGAGAGCATGGCCAGAAACGCGAGTGTGCACGATCCCACGCTTGGTGGTCCTCATGGACGAGATGACAGCGAGCGCAAACAAAAGCGCCCGGCGGCAACGCGTGCTCCGACTCCGGCGCCATGGAGTCCGGCACGAACTCGAGGGACTCCGGCACCATCTCGGAGTCCAGCGGGGAGGAGTCGTCCTTGGGCACCACCTCCGACTCCGGCAAGACGGAGTCCTGCAGCTCGACGAGAAGATCCGGAGCCACGGCTCCGGCGCGATGACTATCGAGTCCGGCGACAAGGAGGCCACGGCGAGCGGCGATTCCGAGTCCAGGGCGAGCGGCAAGGCGGAGTCCATGGCGAGGACGAAGAGAGGCGCGACGTCTCGGCCGAAGAGAGGCAACCGGCGAGGAAGGAAGGCGAGGCGTGCGGCGTTAATTACGTCGGGGAACGAAGCGTGCGGCGCGGCGCAAGTACGCAGGGGCAAAGAAGTCCAAGACCCACGCCTCGCCACACGGACGACTTCTAATCTGCTCTGGCCGACGGAGCGCAGGACGACTTCTAATATTAACCCGGAGGGAGCATTATTCTTCACACATAGTAAATTAAGGCTATTCTGCAGCTGGCCATAGAATAACTTATTCTATAGCCACCTTGATTTACGATAATATTTGTACCAATTTACGATAACATGAATATGCATTTATGATACTCGTGTTACTACAACTCACGGTGATATTTACGATAATGTTATAGTAAATCATTTAGTAAGAAGTTACTGTAATATCGTAAACTAGCATGGTAATTATCGTAACTCAAAGTGGCCACAGAATAAATTATTCTATGACCAGCTGCAGAACAGTATATATATATATATATATATATATATATATATATAAAATTAAGGATTTAAGGTATTATTAAACCCGATGATCGTTTCGACATGAGGGCGGCCGATCGACGGATTATTTTACTGTCTCGTGCTGACATATAATGCATGCAGGTATCCAGGAAATCGAGCATACATCGTCCAAGAGTTCGTGTGTCCATATAGCAGCCGGCTCTGCTCTGCTGACTGCAGTCGAACTGTTTTGGAGTAGTCTTTTCCCCTCAGATAATAATGGTTTTGGAGGTAGAGTAGCACTTCTAATTTGTATCTAAATTACATGCATATATAATTACTTTTCTATCACTACTAAATATAAAGTAAGCACATAATGGTTTGTGCCACCATATGCACATGTATACATTGTAATAATATTTGTTTTAATAGTTTATCAAGACTGAAAAATATCTCCTTAACAAATCACATACCAATGTCATTAACAATTCACTTTAAGTTATTTCTTGTCAATAAAATTTTTTGTATAAGTGGTTTCTTTAAATAAGTTTGTACCTTCTAACTGAAACATTATGCATAATAAGATTTTGACTCGTCCATAGGCATTGATTGATGGACTAGTATATACTGTATAAAGAAAGAACCGCGAAGGAGAAATTTGGGTCAATAACTTGGGTGTCGAGGTGCAAAGCTGCGCACTTTCAGTGGTTAATCAGTTTTGGTGGTTTCAGCATTCAGCAGCAGTTTCGGAACCAACTGCCACGTTTTGGGGACTATACTAGTACTACTCGCGCGTACTGGTGTCACTGGACAGTCGATATGCTCTGGACTTCGAAGACTCTTTGCTCTCATCATGGAGCATCACAAGGTGGTTGTTAGGAACCCCCCATCATGCCAAAATAATAAGAGATTAGGTTCTGGAAGCTCTCCAATGTGCTTAGAGATTCCTCCTTACCAACCAGTCGATTAACATTTTGTTCTCTCATGGAAGATTGCTGAGTAGTAAGTAGTGTATGATTGAGACGCCGCCTGCCTATATATTTCTTTCTTTCGTTTCCTGCGTCTCTGCAGACGAGTTGAATCAGTGTGTGCGGTGTGCCTGCAGCTCCAGCGCACCATGACAACCAAGGTTAGTTGTGCCTTACCAATTACCATGTCAACGCAGATTGATTTTTAAATATAACACAATTTGCCTACGCAATGTGTATAGCTTTTAATTTCTGAAACTTTTTGGTTTCGCCTTTGATTACTACTAGGATTCTACCTTGATCCTTCAAGTGGACCTCCAGTGCGAGAAATGTTACAAGAAGATTCAGAAAGTTCTCTGCAAACTTCAGTGTATGAAATCCTGTGGTGTAGATCCATCAAGTCGAATTTCATTTTATTTCAGGCCGTGGCTTCATTAGTTTGGTTCTTTTTTTTTCCTCTTTGGATTTGGATTGGACTTTGCATGCATGGAACATCTTTCAGCCAAGGAGAACATCAAGAAGATTGACTACGAGAACACCAAGAACAAGGTCACCGTCGTCGGTGCTTTCGACCCCAAGAAGCTGTCCAAGATACTGAGATGCAAGGCCTGCGACGTCATCAAGGACATCACCATCGTCAAACCTCCAGAAGAGAAGAAGACAGAGGAGAAGAAACCGGAGGACAAGAAGCCGGAAGAGAAGAAGAAGCCTGCCGAGGAGAAGAAACCCACAGAAGAGAAGAACAAGGGTGTGGAGAAGGCGAAGCCTGCCGCGGCGCCGCCGTCGACGACGGTGAACCTGCAGCTCACGAACATCTGTGGCATCTGCTACCCGTGGCCGTGCAACGACCCGGCGCACCGGGGCGGCTTCCACCACCCGCATCAACTGCCTCAGTGGCCGCCGTGCGGAGGGATGGCTCCGGCACCGGTCCACAACCATCCGCAATCGCCCTGCGGCGGTGGCCCTCAGAAATGGGCGCAGTGCGGCGGCCCTCCATTCTGCGGAGGGTGCGCCTGGTGCCACGGCGGCGGCGGCGGCATGAACTGCTGGGCGCCGCCTCAGCCGCAGCCGATGTGCTGCCCCGGGCCGTCGCTGTGCAGAGGGTGCAACGGGTGCAAGATCGTGCGTGAGACCAAGTTCAGCTACGAAGAGTACCCTTCCAGTGCATGTGCCATCATGTGATCTTACTCTAGCTTGTTGTGCTGTTCATCTTACACAAATTAGCTCTTTGAATTTTGGTCAAAAAGTAGCTGTGTAGTTGTCCCAAAGAAATATTTTTCCTGCAACGAAAAAGTTCTTTTTTTGTTGTGGCAATTTGAGTTCTTTTTTAATTTCCATCCATAGTCAATCTTCAGTGCAAAAGGATCTGTTTATGTCCAATCGTCCATGAACAATATATGTATTTTGTTCACCGAGAATATATGAAATATTAGCCAGTTATATTCCCTCCGTTCTAAGATGATTTATAAGTTATTCAACTTATGTTGATAGAGAAAATATAGGTAAAGTCTGCAATAATGCTAATGCGGTCTATGCTCGAGGCGTTGGCCATGGCACGGTGAACTACATGGCCAAGGACCCAAGGTTCGCCTGCCAGGTCGCATAGTCGACGAGGCCGACGAGGAGGATCCAATTGCTTGGGCCAAGGGAACCTCCGTGGACATGGCAATAATCCTAGCCATGCTACGGGAGCCACCTTTTCAGAATTTCCCACTTGGGACTGAGATGAATGGAGGGTACCGTTTCCGGATATTGATGTCCCCAAACACTATCTATGCTGGAAGGATGACAGAACTTGTCTAAAGCTAGAGTCAGATGATCCGATGCTTGGAGTCCGAGCTGTGGTACACCCGCGCCAAGTCTTGAGGTCGCTCAACTCGTCTAACGTCTGCTTCATCATGGATTGGAATCCCTCAAACTGCTTCACCAGATCTTCCAACGTCGCTGCCATCTGCTTCTCGAACTTGGTGGGTTTCTTTGCAGGCGCCAGCACGCACACGACGGAGCGAAAAATTTTCTGGAGCCCTCGGAACGAAGCTCTAGATATATACCAAATGTGACGAACATGGATAGCTGGAGGGAATAAGAACAGAGGCGGAAAGGGGGAATTCAGTTAGCAAGTTTATTCTCGTTTTCACATAAGCCACACAGAGGTTCATTACATCGGCTTGTTATATATATATGCCGCCTCCGCTCATCAATGGGCAGAGCCAAGCCCGTGAGCCGAACACGCAACGCTTCCCCATTTGAACCGTCATCAACCTCCCGCCGGCGGCCGCTTCAGTCACTTGGAGCAGGTGCTTTCCTGATATGCTGCTTCCTGCAGAGTAGCAGCAGAGCGATCGGTCATGACATGATGTCGTAGAGCGAAAAGCCTAGAGGTGGCGGCTGTATGTAGTTGCCGGAAGGGGGAGCACAAGCAAGGCAAAATGGAAGGTCGCGGGCATGCCTGTACTTGTCGGGGACCTTGCCCTTCTCCTTGTAGGGCTTGACGAGCACGCGCGCGTCGCAGATGAAGTGCGGGTTGGCCAAGATCAGCTTCACCGTCTCCGGGTACACGAAGGTGACGAACCCGAACATGCGCTTCTGCTGGTACGGGATGCGCACGTCACGGACGGGGCCGTAGATGCTGCAGTGGTTCGCCGGAGCCGGTCAGAACAGGCCGCGCATGGTTCGCGAGGGACACAGGAACACAGGAACGGTTAGTTACCTGAAGTAGTTGGAGACGTCCTCCTCGCGGAAGGTGCTGTCCGCCGGGAAGGTGAGGTAAATCTGGCGCGACCCCGGGCCGGAGCCGGGCGCCGGGAGCAGGCCGAGGTCCTTGCTCGCCTCGGCCATGACGGTGTGGAGCAGCGCCTCGGGGCCGAAGGCGAGGCGTATCATCTCCTTCTCGCCGTGGTCCTGGATGAGGAGGAAGCCCATGATCTTGGCGGCGTGGTCCGGGTCCAGCGCCTGGATCCGCGAGAACACCACCTTGGTGGCCTCGTAGGCGTCGCCAGGCCCAGCGCCGGGCCTCCGGCACTAGCTGGTGAACAGGGGCAGCTGGTGGTGGCCGTCGTCGTTGAGGAACGCGAGCTGCTCCTGCAGCTGGAGCTCGTCGAGGAGAGGGTCCCCGACGGCAAATAAGGGCGACGGCGGGGCGTTCCCACCGGCGGCCAGGCTCATGAGGTCCTCCCCGACTGCGGCGGCGGGTACTGCCTCCTCCGCCGCGCCATTGCTGGCGACGCTATTGCTCTGGGAGAACACGGGCAGCAGCTCGTCAGTTAGGGAACCCCCAATAATAGTTTCTTCTCTTTCGAACGGCCTCATCTTTGCTTCAGATCGATGTACCTAAGTAAGTTTAAGTTGAAATTACAAATTAGAACTACCAAGCCTTCTAGTACTAGACCGAAGACTAAACTCATCCTTCAAATCTCATATGACGCCGCCTCAATTCACCTTTGTAATTAAACAAGAGAAAAAAGGGACTTGGCACCAGCTATTGTATATATTTTATATTAAAATTGTAGTTTTAGTTTATTGTAATTCCTGAAAGTATAATATGTAATTTTTAGATTCGAGAATAAAAATCGGTCCCGTGAAATCTCGACTTATTAATTTCTGGATGCGCGCTCGCCGTTGGATCCAAAAATAAACAAAATAAATAAAATTCCACCACGTTCATGTTCACGTTACGCATGCCCAGGTTAAATGAACAGTTCCCGACGCCAAATACCAACATTATACCAACACGTTCATATTCCAATTAATATAAATAATCCGGATCACCGAATTTTTCCAATGGTGGTTGAAAATGGAATGCTCACGGGAAGCGATCCACGGGACTAAAACAAGGAACCGGGAAAACCAATTGAAGAGACAGACTCAAAGTCGGACAGAAAAGAGAGGGACCATACGCACCAGTTCCAATGTTAAAAAAGTGGGATCGCTCTCTCTCAAAATTAATGGGCGATAATTTGCGGTTCGAATTTCTTTTCCATAGTTACGCTAGAATAATAAATTTATAATAAAAAATAATGTTTAAGTAGTATAGCGCCAACGAATTGAATTAGTATAGTTTGTCAAATTTCAATACCAGCTAACCTCTCTGTCTCTTTTTCCTCCTTCTCACCGATTGACTTCGTGTAATACCTACGGGCGCCAAGGGCAGGGCTAAAATCCATCTCATATATGTTTCGAAAATAAATCCGCCCGAAGGCGTTAGGACTGGATCAGCCGCATTCACAACGGATCTCATGAATATAAGAAAGAATTTGATTTAGGTAAAACAAAAATGATGCATGACGAGGAAGTACTTTTTTCTTGTTAATTTTCAGTCAAACAAGACAAGATTTTTTATATATCAAAAATATAGACGGCTCAGATGTGTTGTCTCGTTCCCGTTTGTCTTCTTTCCTTTCTATTGTGTGTTATCCTTTGAGTTTTTATATGGGCCGAAAGTCGATCAGCTCTTTGATGCTGTTGCAAATTCTTTGCCTAACTTCCGTTATCAAGGGAGGTCAGTGGGGAAGGTTGGGGCGTGGGACGAAACGGAACAGGCTGTTGATTTTCGCCGTGTCGGCCACTGTTGCTGAAGGTTCAGATTCAGTAGATTGGCGAACGGGGTAGGGCCAAATACTTGGATCTGCGCAGCCGGAACGAAGAAAAAGTCCATCCGGCCTATTTCAAAGTCCGATTTGTGTCAACATTACGACCCGATTTGTGTCAACATTATGACCGACTGAAGAATGAATGGACAGTTGTCGTAGATGGCAAATTTCGTCAGCCTAGTAGGAACAGAAAATCCTGATGGGCCATAGGCCCATAGCTCTCAAGCCCAGAGAAAATCGCATGCACACTGTATCGTCTTAGAGAAAGCTAATAATAAAGGAGTTGATTCGTCCATCCATATATATATATAGTAGTTGATTCGCCTATCGTCACTTGTTCTTTCTCTCGTATAGTTTCTCGGTCGTTGTTGTGCATAAGCCAGCCCTTTATAATATATAATTGCTCTTTGCTCACAGCTCACGAGTGAGTGAGATTTTTTTACATAATGGAATAACATCCGGCATCATCCCCACAAGTGAGGAATTAGATCAAAATTATTACAGGACACAGATGCTTAAAACAAAATCAGTCTTATAAGCCTAAAGACATAATGCCACCTAAGGCTAAAGACATAATGCCACCTATGGAAGGTGAAGAAGGCCATTGTTGATGTCTCCGATGTGCGACAAGTAAAGATGATGTGTTCTTTCTTGTCATCACAACGCCGCAATTGACTCCAATGACGAAGCCAATAAATTTCTCAGAGTAAGACCTGACATAAAAATTTTAGGTTTGTGATTGTCAAAAACAATTCTGTTCCTTTTGAGTGAGAGAGATAGCAACACCAACATGGTGTCTCTGTGTCTACGGGGCACGTGACGGCTGCTTAGACATCAAAGACCTGCACCGGTCGGACACTCGGATGCGACATACGCTCTGACTGGTCGAAGAAAATCAACCGCGCGTCTATTGTGTTCCATGTATAGGAGGATTATTAAGGGACTGTTTGGATGAGTTAGGACTAACAACTAGTCATGCTAACTCTTATGAGTGAACTAGTAAAGTATCAACTAGTCTTGTTAACTTCTATGAGTGAACTAGTGAACTAACAACTAGTCCATAACTAGTGGACTAAGAATTAGTCTGCCTATTTGAATACTTATGGACTAAAAATTAGTGAACTAGTAGTTATTAGTTCTATGGATTCAAGCAGGGCCTAAACCCGATGATCTGATTTTGACGAGATAGATACACGGAGGATGATGCTGGATCGGGCCGGTTCCAGCAAAGCACGCATGGCCTGATCCTTGCGACGATCCAGAGCAGAACTGTGCCTGCGAATAAATGAAGAATGCATGCGTGCGTGGTTGTTGTGATGCAGACGTAGCCCGCGCCCGCGCCGGCCCCCGCCGTGCCGGCCGCTCGCGGCCCTAGCCCACTCGCGCCGCCTTAGAGGATACGATAACAGGAAGAAAGATTGGCCAAAATACATGCATGGTGAGGACTGCTTAGTGCAGATATTCACCTAGGGGATTGTCGACGAAATATGGTCAGCAGTCTACCTAGGGGTATACCCAAGGTAGTAGATTGTCGGCAGACAGATGCGCAAGCCACAAAGAAGACGGTGACGCAAGACAGACACAAGGTTTTATCTAGGTTCGGCCGCCAAGAAGGCATAATACCTACGTCATGCGTCTGATTTGTATTGTTGTATGTCAATGAGAGATGTTTTTTAGAGGGGTCCCCTGCCCGCCTTATATAGTTCGGGGGGCAGGGTTACAGATCTGGAAACTAATCCTAGCCAGTTACAATTGCCATATGTGGTCGGATAAGGATTCCTATTCTAACCGACCAGGATCTTGATTGATCGCCAAATCCACCTTGACTCCTTGCGCGGGACTCCGATCAGGTTAACCGGGCCGCACGTCGTCTTTTGGTGGACCGAACCCATCGATCCGGGCCGGCCCAAGCTTAGCCATAAGGGTATAGGGGTTAATACCCCCACAGGGATCGACGGAGGTCATCGCTTCTTCAAATGCCCATGAGCATGGGTAATTGCTATTACATTTCGTTTGTTAAATATGTTTCTCGAATACCCTTACAACTCACAGGACATACTTATTGTAGTCTTCCGAGTCCGAAGAAAACTATGGGTTCACTAGGTGGGTCGATCATCGACCAATTTATTCGCATCAGCAGTACATCTACTACCTACAGGACCAAATCTTCGATCTACAAAGGGAAGTTAGCAGCGGGTACAAGGAAGACGAAGACGACGACAACAATGGTGCAAGTTCACAGGAGGCACTCTGCAATGATCCATATTGCACCTTCCCTAATCACAAGAACAAGGGGCCTCCGCCGTTTCCCCCGCCACCACCACTACCAACAATGGAAGGCTACTGTGGAGAAGATGCAACACAATTTGCTATGTGGCCACACTACTAGGACGACTCTATCATTATTCACATGACACGTCTATGTGTTTGTTGTTTGGTTTAATTACCTAAGGCATGTTAGGTTTAGTTGAAAGAACTATGTACCATTGTTTGGTACATATTCTCATATGCTATTTCATGTGCTTATTGTTCGCTTCAATTACCTAAGGCAGGTTAGGTTTAGTTCAGGACCTTTGTACTCTAGTTCGGTACATGTTCTCACATGCCATTTCATATGTTGTGTGTGTTGAATTATATAATGCCCTACTTCGTTAGGTTTTGTTTGAAGCACGTGATCACATTTCACTACGTCCGCAATATTAAACTGAATATTATGACTACAAATAATGAAAACAACTACATAATGAAAAGTCCAATACTACGAAACATTAAACAACACAATAATACTAGAAGTACATGCCTACAAACTAAATAACGCAGTACATGATCTAAGCATGCCCATACTTAAAGTGCATTACATGACAACACAATCAAAATCAAACAGTAGACAACATTATTTATGAATAAACCATAGAACTAATAAGTAATGAAGGCTACTAAGTGCAACGAGGCCACTTTCCCTTCCTCAAGGCATCGGGATTCTCCTCCATCGCTGCTTTCGCTCGGCGTGCACGCTCAAGCTTCTTCTCCCTCTCCTCCCTGTACGTAGCAACACGCCTCCTTTCTCCATCTTCCTTGTGCTCCTTTTTTGCAGCCTCCTCTCCGCGTCTCTTCTCCATCATCTTCTTGTCCTCTGCCTCCCACCGCAACAGTTTCTGCATCAATTCCTTGTCTTCAGGCTTGATCTCAGTGTCGATCCACTGCTCAAAATTATAGAGCGGTGAAGGGGTCTGCAAAAAATGCAATTGTTACAAAACAAAAAAAATCATGCATGATGTCATATGACATAAACATCAATTCCTCACCATCTTGTTAATGCGGCGCTGACGAAGTGTAGGCTCAAACACAAAATTGGAACACATCCAATACCTCTGCCTATACGTGTCCTGTTCATCGGACTTGGCTACCTTACAAGGATCACCGCAAAAGCACATGGGCACTGGAACACCACTAGACAGAGGCAATGGGTCGAAGGTATTTCCGTTCATCCGGCTATAACTACAATATATCCATTTTCATTCTAAGAATTAAAAGCAATTAACATTAAACCCTACACCTAGGGGTTTCCATTTGATCCACAACAATAAACCCATATCATAACAACGTGCGCTGAGGTTATCTTGGTTTGGTAGCTTTTCCACGTCTTGGCATCCTACAGTTGTATAATATAAATATTAAAATTACATAAAATCCTAAGTAATGACGATTCTTAAGTTGAAAAATCTGACTAATATGTACCGAATCAATTTGAAAAAAAAATCTAGGAGGGAGCGAAGATAACTTGCTCTCGAAGATAAACGGATCAAATCAAAGTTTTCAAGGTCCAATATACCGATTTGTGAGATAGGGCGAAGTTGGGAGAGAAAAAACCCGAGAGGGAGGAGAAAGAAGAGGAAGAAGGTTCGGGCAGGAAGGTTGAACGCTGGGTGAAAACACCACCTCAGCGCCAATAACCACGGCGCCAAGCTTGGCGCCAATAAACACGGCGCTAAGGTGCCTGTCAAGTCACTACCACTTCTGCACCGAGCCCAAGACCTAGGCGCCAAAATCTATGGCGACGAGACGTGTAAGCTCGGCACCACCAACGATGGCGCCGAATTAAGGGTCCAGATTTTAAAAGCATAGCTACATGGACATATTGTGAAAAAAATTTTTAAAAAAGGCAAAAAACAAAAAAATTCGGCCCGGCCGGCCGGCCTCCGCGACGATCCATAAAACGATTCCCCACGCGCCATGACCATGATCGGCCTGCATGCGCTGCCATTGCAAGCTGCATCCCTGCCGGGCCGGCCTCTCTCGATCGTTATCTGGCCACGACGGGACGGGAGGTCGTATTTAGCCAGGACGTCGCGGTGACGACGGATCCAGCACCACCGTACGTCCCCATCCGTACCTAGCTGTACGTACGTGACCAGTAACAGAAAGCGTCTCCATTCCCAGGTCGCCACTTCAATTCCCGCACATATTGCGACCGTACCGATCCATCGAATACATCTTGTTGCAATCGGCCACGCATGGTGACGTCCGCCCGTTTTTGTTCAGTACAGTAGTCAGTACGCAGAGCGATCGAACGAGTACGTGCCCCTGAAAATCCCTACCACCATATATCCTCAGGGTCAGGGTCAGGTTGGCCAATGCATGGGCAGCGGAAGAACGAAAACGCTGCTTACCGCCATCGACGTACACCAGCGTGCACCGGCCGGCTGATGACATGCGATCGAGTACAACCATTCCATTTGCGTGCCGCGCGCCCGCGCTCTGTAGCTACCTAACCTGACGGTGAAGCCGCTAGATGCTTGCATTCCTTGGGATCGACATGCTAGCTAGGACGGTGTGCACTGCTCATGTAGATGCGATCGATCCAGTGGTCGGGGTACGTACTACACATGCAACTGTGTCTATGTGTGTATGTATGTATGTACAGCTGCATGCATGCAAATGCATGGTGTAGCTACACGACCCGCTCGCCTCAGGCCTCAGGGGCCGGGGACAAGGGCAGGATGATGAAAGGTTACGGCCTTTAACCACGCCTCGCCTGTCTGTCCTAACGTACGTACTGTACGTGTATGCCGCGCGCGGCGTCACCTTGCAAACGACAAACTAGCCATGCATGGTTCTACGGCCGTGCCCTGCATGCATTGCATGTTTGCATGCTGCCCCGATCCAAAGGGAAAAAAGTCGCAAAGCTAATAAAGTTTACGGCGGTTGTCGTTGCGTTGCGGCGCGCCAGAGGTGGGGAGTGACTGCAGTTGCTACTGCTAGCAGTGGTCGTGGGCAGCAGGCTGGCCACTGCCCAGGCATGTACCGCGCAAGGCCAGGCCGGACACGAGGTGCTCTGCTCTGCGGCCTGTGGCCCTGTGTGGGCCGTGGCATTGGCAGGCACAGGCGAATAGGCGATGGTCCAGCCGGCCGGCGCGAGGCAAGGCAGCCAGCGCCGTGGTCGGGTTGGATTCCAATTCCATCTCGTCTCATGCATCCACCCATGGGTGCATGCATGCACGAGAACGCCGGCAGAGCGGGGCCGCACGGACACATGGGCGTGACTAGGCCGCTGCCACGCTGGGCCCCACCGCCATCCGTCTCGCTCGTGATCTGCATCTGATCTACCCCGTTGTTGTACTGGGAGTACAATGTGCAGTTACCACGCCGACGCCGGTGACGGTGGACGTCTCTCTGCTCTGCTCTGCTCGACTGCTCCTCTACAAACGACGGAGTACCAGGATCTCCATCCACTGAGCTGGTGCTGCTCGACTACCCCTATCTTTCAACGCTGATTCATGTCTATCTATGACCAGTACCATTGGCAAATGGCAAAGCAAAAGTTTTTCAAACATGTCGGCGCGTGTACGTAACGTACCACAGGTCCACAGCAGGTCCAGTGAACAAACTCTACTAGCTAGCTAGGGTAGGCACCGCTTGAAGGGCTAGTAAGCTAATAGGCCTGTGTTAATTATGCTGCTGATTCTGCGGTTAGTAGCATTAATCCCGGAGTCCGGAGGATTGAGGAAAAAGGAAAGGAAAGCAGAAAGAACGAACGATAGCGCCATGCACTTTGTTGCGCGCCACCCGGCGTTAACAAACGCAAGGCGGCACAGCTGGAGCTGGAGCCGGGCCATCAAATCTCCGGCGGCGACGCGAGATGCCGGTGCCGGTGCGCCCGCGGCCCGTCCTTCCGGTCTCTGCCTCCGCCTCCGTCGCCCGGCACACCGAGAGCGCCGGAGACCGATCGAGCAGGCGAGCACGAGCAGAGCATCATAGTCGACATGATCCGCTTTCCTTCCTGCCAGTACCAATTAACAAACGCAAGGCGGCACAGCTGGAGCTACTGCTACTGCTACTGATTTGTAGGTGCTACCGCTACTTCAGCTAGTACAACTGAAGGGCTTGTATGACCGGTTTATAAGTCGTTTGTACTAGATTTGTATGGTTAATTTGTTGAAAGAGAAAAATACGGTACATGACCATGGTTGATAAGCCGATTCATAAGCCGGTTTATTAGAGCAGCCGAACACACGCCGATTAGTATATGTCAAACCGGGTATTTGATACTAATTAGAAAGACTAAGCATGAGCCTAATAAAACTTAATATATTCGTCTCTTAAATTAGTCTTAATCTATATAATTAATTTTATAATTAGTCTACGTTTAACACTCTAAATTAGTGTCAAACATACGTGGACTAAATTTTAGTAAGGGGCTACTCAGGAACTACTGGTCTTCATCCATCCAGCAAATAATTGCGTGGCGCGGTATATTCTCCTTTTTCCTCTTCAGAGCCTCACCGGCTAATTTCTAACATTACGCGTCGCATTCAGATCCCTCGCTTCCGATTTTGAGATGTCGACGTCGGCTCGGTGGATTGGTTTTGATTTTACTTTTAGATTGCGATAAATAGTAAGACTTTCGTCTTATTTGGTAACTGGATTTCCAACTAAACTGCCGTGGAGCTTGAAATTTGGAGGTGATCTAAACGAGGCCCTAGTCGACTATAACTGGAGCCTGGAGCTGCAGGGAGTACTGCTGGTGGCTGCTGCATCGCACTAGCCAATCGTCTTTTCTTCGTGTTCCCGAAAGCGTGTCCCCGAAAGCATCGCATTTCTACGACCCGCCCGCCCGGGTTGGCTTCTTTGGGTTCATGCGTTGCGTTGCCACTGCCACTGCCACTGCCAGCCACGGAGAAAAGCACCAACGCTACTATCGCTCGCCGATCGTCTTTTCTTCGTGTGCCACGTTCCTTTCTTCGTTTCTTCGTGCGCCACGTTTTTTTTTCAACATGAAAAACTCATAGAAGTACTATTAGTAGCTCTTCTTTTTTGTTAAAGCTCGTACTAGTAGAGCAAGTGTTTTACTGTAACCAGGTCTTATTACCAGAGTGAAATGAAATAGCTGAAGTGGTGAAGAAATATACTCAGAGGAAGAACTGAGGTAAATGTAGGCACCCACCACACCACCAAATCATTCACCGCACAGAGGGCAAAATTATTTCCATATCTTTCACTTTCCTTTCTTTGTATTATATAATAACACTGTCCACTACAGTAGATTCATTCGACCAGCAAAAGTAAAATCAAAGAAAAAAACGGTAAAATTAAAAAAAACATCTTTTTGTAGTGACCTGCATCTGCATCTGCTGAAGGACTGAAGAGTGGGGGGACCGGACCGTCCCCCGGCCCCCAGCCAACAACGCTGACACCTCTCCTCCCAATATTGACTACAGCTCGGTTCAGCGTCAGCAGGCTGTGGAGACAACACACAGTGGTCCTCCTTCAATCACACCCCCCTACACTGGGACTGGGACTCATTTGTTTCTTTACTAATCCTGTGAGATCTTTTTTACACATAGTGGTCCTCCTCTCCAAGCCTGTCTGTCACGTCTGTTTTGGCTTTGCAATGGCTGTCTGCATTCAGCAAGCAGAGCAGTCCGGGGTTACATGTGGTAGAAGTATCTTCTTGTGGTTGGTAAGCATCACACCTAGTGCTATCAGAGTGTATATGACCTAGTGGCTGTTGTAGCAGTTGCATATCTTGGACATGGAGCTAGCTAGGTAGTATTACATCAATGCTGGTGGGTGGTAATAGTAAGTACTAACGGTAGTAATTAGTGGTAAATGCATGTAATTTAATAGGAGAGCAAGCAGTAATCTGTTGCTGCGAGCTGCTTCTCAGCTTGGTGTGGATCTGCTCCTACTGAGGTTTGGTTTCATGAAAAGGAAAGAAAATAAAAAGAAAAAAGGAACTGAACTAACACTATGCTTCGACCTCTCCATTCTTTTTTGTTTCCCTATATTCCACTATCTTCTTTGCTTCTAGTATTCCTGCAGGGATCGAAACGAAAGTAAGAACAGCATCATTCCACGTCTGAAAAGCATATCATTTTGGAAGCATGGTGCTCAGTGCTTGAGATCCATGCATGGCTTTCACAAAAGGAAGACGATGAAGTGCTTACTATGATTAGGCAGTAGTATCATACTCCCTCCCATCGAGGGCTTAACTTTACATCCCGATCGCGCCGGCGCCGTGATCGGAGGACAGCCTGCCAGCCAACGGATTGCATGATGCGTCTCAGTCTTTGAGCAAATCATGGCGCGCAGATAGAATAGAACCGCGCGATCTGCGGGTACGATGTTGTATACCTGGACATGGGGAAGAAGTAGGGCTTCGGCGAAGGTATGTCCAGCGCAGAGGGCCTGAGATGGCCAGTGAGGCCGCCACCATTGTTGATGCCAGCAAAGGAGGCGGCGGCGTTACGGCCAGGCGAGGCAGCAGTTGCGGCGGCGATCTCCGAGTCGCTGGGCGCGAAAGGATCGCGCGAGAAGGCCGCGGCGGCGGACTTTTTGGTCGGCGACGCGAACGGGCTGTCCGGCAGGTTGTGCTCGGCACTGCAGGGGAGGAAAACAACGCAACGCGTTAAAAAAGAGTCACTTCCCACGGATCAGTTGGTGAAATGTTGCTACTCTGCGTTGCTGGATGAAAGCAAAATGTGATGGCCGCAACAAATGATGGCGATAATGACTTGTTTAGCGCTAATTCCATTCCACCTTTGGTCACTGTCTGCGTTCGGGCTCGCATCGCCAGCGGATTCCTCCTTATCGCCTCCGTTGACCGCCCGCCTCTGAGGAAGAAGGAAGCCACCGCTGCCCTTGCCTTGCTCCCCTGCTGAAATCGAAATCAACCAGCACAGTTCAGAAATCCCGAATATCGCCAGCTATTCATCATCCCATCCGTGCACCCGAAAAGGTGAAATGGCGTCGCATTCTGTCGCTATCCCTACCGGAATCGGGCGGCGACTCGACGGCAGGAGACGCGACAGCTCGTGTGGGGCTGAAGGGCATGCCGATGGGGCTCGGCGACGAGCGCGGCTTCAGGTCCAGCAGCTGCAGGCCCATGAGGCGGCGGCTCTGGAGCTCCATGGCCTGCTGCAGCTCGGCTGCCTGCTGCTGCTGCTGCTCCTCCAGCTTCCTCCTCAGCAGCATCTCGTTCGCGCTGTGCGAGTGCTGCAGCATCCTCGCACCTGACGGCAGCGAGCGAGCATCAGTACACACTCGGTCTGAGCACCGATCGTTTTGCAACGGATGCCGAAATGCCTTACCAAGCTGGTGCAGATCGAAGTGGTCTCTGGCGTCTAACCCGTTGGAGAAATCCACCCTCTCGCCTTGCAGCTGCTGCTTCCTGCAGAGTAGCAGCAGAGCGATCGGTCATGACATGATGTCGTAGAGCCAAAAGCCTAGAGGTGGCGGCTGTATGTAGTTGACGGAAGGGGGAGCAAAATGGAAGGTCGCGGCATGCCTGTACTTGTCGGGGACCTTGCCCTTCTCCTTGTAGGGCTTGACGAGCACGCGCGCGTCGCAGATGAAGTGCGGGTTGCCCTTGGCCAGGATCAGCTTCACCGTCTCCGGGTACACGAAGGTGACGAACCCGAACATGCGCTTCTGCTGGTACGGGATACGCACGTCGTGGACGGGGCCGTAGATGCTGCAGTGGTTCGCCGGAGCCGGTCAGAAGAGACCGCGCATGGTTCCCGGGGGACCGGAGCAGCGTGCTGGTAATGGAACACAGGAACAGTACCTGAAGTAGTTGGAGACGTCCTCCTCGCGGAAGGTGCTGTCCGCCGGGAAGGTGAGGTAAATCTGGCGCGAGCCCGGGTTCATCATGCTCGCCAAGTCGGCGCGGTCCAGCCGCGGCCGCCCCATGAACTTGTGCGCGTCGTCGCCGCCCAGCATCAGCGCCGCGGCGGCCGCTGCAGCTGCCGCCCTGCAAGAACCGGGGAGATCGTGAGCACGACAGAGAGGGGAGTGTCTACTGTCTGAGAGCTAGCTCCTCGAACATGCATGGCAGACCTCTGGTTCTCGTTCTGCTGCTGCTGCAAGAGCAAGCTGAGGCACTTGGTAGCCGCGGACGGGGAGCCAGGGAGCGAGCCGGTCGGCGAGTAAGGGAAGGCGGCAGCCGCGGCGGCGGCAAGGCGCTGGGACTTGGAGCGTAGCAGGATGTCCTGGCACTGCTGCTCCAGGGTGGCAGTGTCCATCTTAGCGCCGGCGAGAGCGGTGGCGTCGTCGGAGAGGCCGCCGTGCACGAACCGGCAAGCGCTGCCGTTCTTGCAGTACCCGCGGGCGTAGAAGAGGCAGGGCTTCCAGCCAAGGCCGTCGGCCCCGCCGAGGCAGAGCTCGCTGACCGACGAACTCCGGCGGTGCCCTGGGCCGCCGCCGTTGGCCCAGCCGAGGCCGCCGTACGGGAAGAACCCGGCGGCGTCGCCAGCCCCGGGGCTCCGGCACTCGCTGGCGGCGTCGAACAGGGGCAGCTGGTGGCCGCCGGCGGCGTCGTTGAGGAACGCGAGCTGCTCCTGCAGCTGGAGCTCGTCGAGGAGCGGTTCCCGGGCGGCAAAGAACGGCCACGGCGGCGCGTTCCCGCCGGCGGCCGGGCTCATGAGGTCGTCCCCGACGCCGCCGCCGGCGGCGGCCAAGGCCTCGTCCGCCGCCGCGCCATTGCTGACGACGCTGTTGCTCCTGGAGAACACGGGCGGCGGCGCCAACGACGATGGCGACGACACCGAGAGCGGCGACGGCGCGGTGCCGGCGCCACCACTGCCGCAGCGGCCGGAGTTCTGGCGCGAGAGCAGGAACAGCGAGTGCGCGGCGGCGGAGGTGACGGAGGTGGGCGTCCCCGGGCCGGAGCCAGGTGCCGGGAGCAGGCCCAGGTCCTTGCGCGCCTTGGCCATGACGGTGTGGAGCAGCGCCTCGGGGCCAAAGGCGAGGCGTATCATCTCCTTCTCGCCGTGGTCCTGGATGAGCAGGAAGCCCATGATCTTGGCGGCGTGGTCCGGGTCCAGCGCCTGGATCCGCGAGAACACCACCTTGGTGGCCTCGTAGGCGTCCATGGATGGCCGGCTCAAGCAAACGAGCGCCTCCAAAGAAGAGCTTCCTTTTCCTCTTCTTGGTCCTCTGTCCTCCGCTCCTCGCAGGCAGCTGCTGTGTGTGCTGGTATAACAAGAAGAGTGCGGCATTGTTTAGTTTCAGGTTTAAAATTTCGAGGGGTCATCGGGTGGGGGTGCGTAAGTGGTGCTTGATATTAATAAAAAAAAAATTATAGTTATAAGTTTAATTTATTAAATCTAATTAATTTATCATTAGTATATGTATTACTATAATATTTTATTGTTAAATTATAGACTAATTAGGTTTAAAAGATTCATCTCACGAAATTATCATAATCTATATAATTAGTTATTTTTTAATATATATTTAATACTCTATATGTGTTTCAAATATTTGATAGGATAGTATGTAAATTTTTGAAGAGGAAACTAAGACCGCGTTTGGTGCGGCTCTTGGTGCTCTGGCTCCTACACCTAAGACACTGTGCAACACTATTTTTATTGTAGCATGATAAAAAACGGCTCCAGCTCCTAAAATTGAACCAGAGAGAAGAGAAACCATAGAAGCAGCACATTTGGAGCTTCTCCAAACTTCAACCACAGTAGTGGTACAGTGTCAGAGCCGGAGCCGGAGCCGGAGCCGGAGCCCCCTCCAAACGGGGCTCTAAACAAGTCCTGAGGAAGCTCTGCTCTGCTTTGCTCAAGCTCGAGGCAGCTAGCTGCTTCACTTCACTGGAGTAGAGTAGCTCACTTGGTGCGGCGCCAGGCCACTGGGGCAGTGAGCGGCTGCTCCATTTCCCAAAGCCCGGATGTCGCGGCGTCGGGCAAGCTACGCTACTCTAAAAAGGGTAAGTAGCGGAGCAGCTCTGCCGTCACCGATGGTTATCATATATGCACACGCTCGAATGGTACGGTGTCAGCTTTCAACGGAGCGTTTATACGCTAGACTTAGGGGGTGTTTGTTTCTTTAGTCGCTTCTAAAATTTATGTCACATCGAATGTTTAGATGCTAATAAGGAGCATTAAATATAGATTAATTACAAAACCAATTACATAGATGGAGGCTAATTTCCGAGACGAATTTTTTAAGCCTAATTAATCTATCATTAAAAAATGTTTACTAGGGAGCACAGTCAAATCTGCCGTCACCGATGGATTATCATATATTAGTCACAAGTTATGCGCTTAGTTTGGTACGGTGTCATATTTTCTTCACGGAGTTTTATAAACGCTCGATGACTTTATTTAGTCATAAAGAAACCAAATAGTATAATCTAAATATAATAGTATCTTCTATCGTAGAAATTTATTTATAAAAATAATTCTATTGTTGGAAAAGAAAAAAAAATATGGAACCATTCATCTGTAACCCTACCAAACGTAAAATAAGTCTTGTATCTTGCGTAACGTCGCTGGAGACAGATGCGCACCTCGCGCTGCCTGCATCGCTATCTATCTATAAGCTCCCCTTTCCTCACTGTGCGCTCAGCTCTGTTGCCTTGTGCTTTCTCGGGACGGGAAGGAGGGGGGGCCGGGCCCCGGGGAGGGGACGAGGGACCCCGCGCGCGAATTCCGTTTCCTCCGGGGTGGTTCCCGAACCCGCTCAAACTCTACCGGGTCTCGCTCTCGGAGCATTTCCGAGCGCATTTCGCTTTGTTTTCTCTTGGTCGAGGCGGGTGAGGACGGATGAGGAAGATGGCCGGAGCAGAGCAGCGGATAGATAGATCTAGATCTCCGTGGACCCCAGCTTATAAAACTCTATCCACAGGCCTCTGTCACCCGGCTCGCATTGTCTGACTTAGGCCCTGTTTTTTTCCGAGATAGTTTCAAAATTTCCTCACATCAAATATTTAGATACTAATAAAAAACATTAAATATAGATTAATTACAAAACCAATTACATAGATAAAAGCTAATTTGCGAGACGAATTTATTAGTCTAATTAGTCCACGATTTGATAATATGATTCTACAGTGAACATGTGCTAATGATGAATTAATTATGCGTAATAGATTTATCTTGTGAATTAGCCTCCATCTGTGTAATTAGTTTTATAATTAACTCATGTTTAGTTCTCTTAATTAGCATCCGAATATTCGATGTGGCATGAATTTTAGGAGTGACTAAATAACCAAACACCCCCTTACTGACTTGCCCCCCGCCGGTTGCCCTCCATTCCTCATCCAATGGTGGATAGAAGAGCACATTTCCCACTTCTCAATTCACAACCCAAGTGTGCTTTGTAGCCCAAATAAGACCCAGGTCAGGTTGGAATGCCCTCTGCGGCCGCTGGAAAAGCATGTAGGGATACGCCACTTCAATTGTGTAGAACTGACGTTTCTCAAAGAAAAAAAAATGTAGAATTGACTATTCATTCTTCTCCCTATTTTAACTGTTGCCGAGCTTTGTCAAAAATAGTGGAGACTAAAGAAAATGATCCTTATTCACTGGTTTATTGAGCGGATTTCCTCAGGCATGAAGATTGTGAAAAAGAATTCACGCAACCGCATCGGCAATCCATTTATGAGCATTTGTCTTATTTGCTATGTGGAGAAAGAAGAAATAATGAAAATCACGAATGAGCCCGTGATTCATCACGTCATGAAAATGCAAGAACGCAGATTTGATGACAATTGAAGATAACATGATGTATTTTGCATATTTTAATAGTTTCAGCCATACCAATAATATTTATATTGCTAATTTATTTATTACTTCTTTATAGTCGCACTCCACCTCTGTTACGCTCTAGCTTCGCCATTGTTAAGATCTTCTTTAAGTTGCTATCACATGAAGAATATTTTATTTTTTGGCAAATTTATCTAGCATATTTTTCTAGGAAATACACAGTACAACGTAGACGGCCACAACACGCACGTAGACTCACCCCTATGAACACACGTATGCAAATCTTATTCCTATGAGCACCTCCGGACTAACCTGGCAGATCTCGAGATTCACGAATTCACCCAGGCGCCTCGCTATTGACGGGGACGTCGCCTACCATTGAAAGCATAGTGCCGTTGAATCCTGAAATAAATCTCGAAAAATATGAGCACCTGTTACAAGTCGAAGACTTGAACCCGGATGGGCAGATCTCACCACAAAGAACCTAACCAACTGGTCTACGATCAGTTCATAGTTCGTCTAGCACATGCTAACATATGGCTTTTGGTGAAAATTATTTTATTTTTAGCCCTAACAATTCTATGGCTAATTTTACACGCACATATAGCGGTGCCTTTCGGAGGAGTTTATTTGGTTATTTGGAGCATGTAAGTATGAAAATGCTTATTAAAATGCCCGTGTGTGCACAGTGCTCATGTGCTTATCCGAGCTGGGCTACATGATGATACGTGCTAGTACCCGAAACCAACACTTATTACTCTACAGTGTTTCTGTGTTTAGAACCTGCAATACGTTTTCAACAGTTTGCTAACGGGTGTCATACACACACTCCTAGTCTTACTAGGTGTTTGGTTGGGAAATGTAAATGGAAATACAAACGTAACCAGAAAACGCTATAGTCAATGGAGCGTGTGATTCGATCCCGCAAAAAATTGGGCGTCATGGGATTTTTATTAAACTTAATCAGATTACGTTAGAGAACATTGAATCAAACGCCATCTTATATCCATCAATCCTTGTATAAGCATCGTATTCGGATGTACGTCGATATTAACAGAGTCGTCTATTTCACTGCAACCGAAGGACGCCGTGACTAAATTTAGAACACGTCGGATTTTAGTTTTTAGATAGAGTTTGGTTGTTCGTGCAACCAGGGGCGGAGGACCAACATGGCCCGGTATGGCTCATGCCATACCTTGTGTCTACCACATATATCTTCTACTACTTGTTTTTCTTTTAATTTCTATTTTGCTACTTGTACAAAAGGTCTCTAGATTATCAAAACAAGACAACAGTAGGTCTAGTTAATAGTGCACACGACGTAAAACGTCTCTCCATTACCTCTAACTACGGCTATTGGCAGATGAAATCGTGGCATGCTTTCATCCGTCACACCTCAAGTTTAATCTGTCCTCCACCACTGCGTGCAACTTAATCTAACTTCCTAAAAACAAGCCTCTCTTATCATAGTCTAGGGTCACTTTGGTTGGCATACTAAAGATTGCCAACATTTGCCACATCTTTTTTTTTTATGAAACCATTTGCCAAATCTATTGCTAAAAACAAAAGTATTCGGGCCATGAGTTTTGAATTGCCAAGTCTCAAATTATTGAGATTTACCGGTTCTTGCCACATGTACTCCCTACAGCATGTGCCAATTTTGTTGTTTGCCAAATTTGAATTTACCTCATAGTTATTTGAGTGGATAAGTGGGTGAAGGATAGCTATATATATTTCTCCCAGCAGTTAATATATACCTTTTGAATTTCTTGTTCCACATTCGGGTTGACGAACCATCAACCACAGGATTTGTGCCAGCGGTTAACATGGCCTTCGAATTTCTTGTTTCATATTCAAGCTGTTTGAAACATAAACCCGTAGTGCTACATGCTTGAGCCGTTCACAAATTTGTGCCGAATTCGTGAGTTCGTGCGAAGTCCAAAATAAAAAACGATGGCGTGAGAGAATCTAACAATCTGAATCCTTATCCATCATCTTATCCATCATCAATCCATGCATAAGCATCGTACCAGGATGCACGCCGATATTAACGGAGAAGTCTATTTCACGGCAACCTAACGACGCCATGACTAAATTTAGAACACGTCGGTATTTCTAGTTAGAGTTTGGTTGTTCGTGCAACTTATTCTATCTAACTTGTTACACACAAGCCTCTTCTGTCCTAGTCTACATCGCCAACATTTGCCCCATCTATTGCTAAAATTGTATAGGGCCTTTAGTTTTGAATTGCCACGTCTCAAATTATCGAGAGTTCTCGCCACATCTATTTCCCGCACCATGCGCAATTTTGTTTTTAACCAAATTTGAATTTACTTTCCAATTATCTTGTTCCGTATTCAGGCTGACAAAACCATGCAACGCAAGATTTTTGCCTGCCGTTAACGTAGCCTTCGAATTTCTCGTTCCATAATTCAGGTTGTTTCATAAGAGGGCCTGATTGGTTCCTTCCCAAAATTTACCGAGCCAAGGATTTGACAGCCTATGATTTTAGCTAGTATTTGGTTGCCTACCAGAATTTACCAACTTCTCATATTTGGTCTGCCAAATTTTTAGCAACTTTTTTTGCTCGCTCAATTTTTGGCTGTTAAATCTTTGACATGACAAATTTTGATCGCGAACCAAGCAGGCCCAGAAATCCGTAGTACTACACGCCTGAGCCGTTCACAAATTTGCGACGAATTCGTGAGCTCCGGCGAAGTCCGAAATCAAAACTCGACCAGCACACGCGGACACGCGGTTACTGTGTTTTTGTGTTTGTGACGGTGTGACGGCCGCGATCTCGGGTGGTGACAGGGAAGGGACCCACGACACGAGGACGCGGCGTTGCGCACCCACCCCGTCCGTCCCGTTCCCGTTTGTCCTTGTGTCCTTGTTGCCCGGTTGGTTCCCCACGCTCCGTTGCTGCCGCTGCTGCATCTCCTGCAGCAGCACAGCAGCAGGAAGCAAATAGTAGTAGAGTTGCGCGCGCTTTTCGCGACGCGGGTTGGCATCAAGATCCGAATCCAATATTTATAGCTTACCTGTTCGGTTGGCTGGTTCGTTTCGTTGTTGGTTCGTAAATAAGTACTGCTGGCTGGTTTATGTAAAAGAAAAATACTGTTCTGACTGAAAATTTACGATCGTTTATGACAAGGCACAGCCAAACGAACAGGCTAATATGGCTGCGTTATCCTATCCTGACCCATCGTCCAGACCTATAAATGTCCATGTAGTCTGAGGCACGACTGACGCAACCTGGCTTCGTTTTTTAGCCCGACACGAGCACGCACACGGCCCGGTGGACGTCGGGGCGGGTTAGCCCGCCGGGAGCAGAGCGTGCCTGCCTAGGCACTGCTCGAGCCGTGGTAATTGCACAGCCGCAACCCGGCTGCTGCGTCGATCGGCCCGGCCTCCCCTTCCCCTCCTCCATCCTCCTCCCTGCATTAACGGCCAACGGTAGCGACCACCGTCCCCCTCCCCCCCCTCATATAAGATCGCGCATGCATGGCCTGGCAGCTCTCTCCTCACACCAACCCTAGCTCCCATCCGCTCCATCTCTCGCTCTCTCACGAGGCGCCACGGCAAGCCTCCCGACCCCGCCCCCACTGCTCCCTTCTGCCGCCTCCCTTCATCGTCCCTTCCTCTCCCTCTCTCTCTCTCCCACGTGGCGGCGTCGGTCCCCTCCTCCGTCTCTCGCTTTCACCTTCCCTCTCTCTCGCGATGGCGATGGCGCGCGCTGGGGCATGCGAACGGCGCGCGGGGACGGCGGGCGCCGACGGGCGCCAATGAGCCTTTTCGCATCCTCGCGCAGAGTCTGGATCTGGGCCCCGGACGCACGGATCTCGGCCCTCGCGCACGGGCGCCGATGCCCCCCCGTGGACCCACCCTCCCCGCCTCCACTCCGGCGACCGCGACGGCGGGGGGTTCCGCGGGCTGCAGAGACCCAGTGGGCGCGTTCGGGTGGAGATCCGGAGCACCGCGCTCCTAACTCCCTTCCCCTCCCACCTCTGCGCCACGGACGCCGACACCCCCTCTGTGTCCTTGCCGGTGTCGAGGGCCCCAAGGGCAAGGTCGCCGGCGGCCACCGCATCTCCGGCTGCTCGCGCTTCCTCCCCTTCCCCCTATCTCTGGCTGCTCGCGCTTCATCGTGGGCACAATGGGGTTGCTCGACACACCATTGGATCGCCGTGCTTGCTTCTCAAGCCGGCCGGCCCAATAAATGACCAATGACCGCGTTTAGGCCGTAGGTGAGGCACGGTGCCCGCCTCGGCATGGCCCGGTAGGCACGACGTGCCATGCCGGCCCGAACCCCATCGGGCCGTGCCTGGCACGGGCCCGTGCCGTGCGGGGGCGGGCCGGCCTGTTGGACATCTTTACCCATACCATTGTTCCGCTTCACTCCACGCCATGTTTACTCTGGACTGCATTTTAAAACTACTTTCTACGCTTATACCATTAGTGTTATTTATAGTTTATACTTATTATTATTATTATTATTATTATTATTATTGAGTAGTACACTGGATCATAAATCTAACCGTGTTACATGCTTTTGCATTTATCAATAAAATTCCGGTAGGGGTGAAAACCCCTCCTGTTCCCTAGAAGATATGTAAAATGTTAGGCAAAATAATTAAAAAAAGGGTATTAAGTCTAAATTTATGTGCGCCTGGTAAACTGGGCACGGGGAATGTTTATGTAAAGATAGTATTGGAGTGTGTGTCGCTTTATATGTTAGACAATTTGGAGATATTTTAATGATCTAATCTTTGAAAATTGCAAATATATATCTTTTATGCAGGCTACTTTGAGGCAAACATATTGGCTGCGATTTTAGGCTTACTACAACGTGATGATGAAATAAAAAAGAGTCTTTCTAGTTAGCGAGCAGAAAACTAAAGACCACTACGTTGAAAGTGTTTGCTTCTCAGGGATTGAAATTAAATAATATACTCTGTCATACATATTTTTTGTATTTTTTTATTTTCCTGACCTATCTTCAGCCATGTCACTGAAACCACGTAGTAATGTAAACGTTGTGTACGGAGACGTAGAAGCGGGAAGTCTATGTCATTGTTTTTAAAAAGGGGCGTGTGTGGTAAGAGTGGCTTGTAATCGCGTCTTGCAGTGTTTTTCTTCTCCCCGTGACCGTGATAATGGCGGACAGTACGGTCACTGGTAGTAGCAGTACAGCGCTTCTAACACCGGGATAGCGAAAAAGCTGTAAGCTGAGAAAAATACTAAGGTGGAGGAGAGAGTAGAGTAGACTCAAGAGAGAGAGACGAGAAGCGGGTGTAGATTTAGGCTCAGACACAAGAAGAAGAAAAAACTATGTGAAAAGTGAACCATATATTAATAGTGAAGAGCTAACTACTACAGCCAGCAGTCGGCTGTATTAGGGCATCATCAATGGAGGCTAACACTCGTAGTGGTTCTAATACAAACAGAATAATTCACATAGACTAGTAAATGTTGAGACTACTATTCACACAATGCAAACTATCACTACTTGTGGTTTCAGTAGAAACTTTTTGCTTTCATGATGCCTCACCTTTATTTTCTCTCCCTCTTCTTTTTTAGCATGGACCACATTCCCTTTCCCAAACATATGTAGCATCTACAAGTCACTATGACAAATATAGAGCGCTCTGCTTTTTTTATTCGATCCTACATTTCACTTGGGGCTACAAGTAAAAGCATAGTATTGGGGAAGGCCTTATTAGACCCTGTTTGGATCCCAGAGGTTAAAGATTAGCTCTCCCTTTTTAGTCATTTTTAGAGATCCAAATAGGATGGCTAAAAACAAAGGCTAATCTTTAGCCTTCATTACCCATTAGCCCTTGCAAGGTAGACTAAAGATGATTAAAAGTGCTAACATGTGACTTTACTCTTCTCTATTTTCTCTCTTTTATCTTTTATTTAGTCACCTTATAGACATGTATCAAACAGCCCAAGAGGCTACCCTACCAAAGACGGCTCTTAGGCGTCCTCAATAGTACCCAAATAGCTACTATGGCTCCGTTCGCTTCGCCAAACAAGTCGAAATAATGTTCCGGCCGATTTATTGGGAGAGAAAAACACTGTTCCGGCTGAAAAAACAAGCTAAAAAAGACGGATTATAAGATAAGCGAACATGACCTATATGAAGAATTCTATTAGCTTTTAAGGAGAGAGATCAAATAGCTAGCGACTTTTAAATAGCTAATTTAGCACGATTTTTCATAAACAACTCTCTTGTAGCTCATCGTAACTCTCCTGTAGTGTTTTTTATTTATTATTTCCGAGCCTCGTATTTGAAATTTTCCATTGAGGATGTCCTTAGGAGAAAGAAAAGGAGGATAGGGAGCAGACAAAAGGCTTCGGAAAACATCAACCACCGTGCAAGGGAATTCGTGCCGTTCCGCGGCACTCTGCACAACGCACCTACCACCGTGCAGCCCACGGGGTACTAGTAGGGTAGAGTAGAGTAGTGCCCATTTTGTCGTGTTCCGACGCTCGACTGGAATCATCATTTGTTTTACGCTTTCACTGCTCCGTTTTCCTTGTTCCATGAAAAAGAAAAGAAGACGGGAATCATCGACGCTTTCGTTTTCTTTTGAGTACGAGTATAGGAGTGGTAATCACAAGTGGCTTATCTCAAAGAGAGGGATCGATCACGTTCACCCGAGACGAAAAGACGTATGAATAGGCCTGAGGCCAGGCTGGTTCACATCGGCCCGTGAGTCACAGTCATCACAATGCTTGCTTTGATCGGTTTAGTTAGGCCGCTGCTCCCCAGCCAGAAAGGAACAGTTTGGCCGTTATTCTGAGCTTTGCGTGCTTCAACAAACACTCCGAAAATGCAAAAGCACGGCGGGTGGGATGCAGTGCAGCTGCGGACTGCGGTCGATGGCTGGCGCCTGGCCGAGGCGTGGTCATCAGACTTGAGACAATCGCCCACCCGGCGGCCAGCGCCCCCCAGGAGGCAGAGGAAAGGAAACAAACAAGTCACACGTCGCGCCTGCGCTGATCAACCTCGACTCGATCGCGGTCTCCCTCGCGCGTCTCACGGTCCCTTTCGCAGCCACACAACGGAACAAGACAAAACAAAACAAACAGCTGAGAGCTGAGCTGACGACCCGGGATAATTTCGACATCACTTTCCCCCCACGGGTCCCGCACTGAGCCCGTGGGCCCGTATCGTTCTTGTTGCTTTGCTGTTGGGCGGGTGCGACAGTTTTTTTGTTTTTGTTTTTTTGCGCCCTCTCTTTCCATGGTCCGAATCCGGGCCGGGCAGTCTCGTTCCCTGCTGTCCGGGTCCATCCGAGGTCGCATCACATGACCTGGATTCACACGAGCCGAACCAGGCCGCCGTGTCAGTGTCCCGTGTGGATTAGTATGTTTGGGCTGATGACGATGGATGCGTGCGGCGAACCACGTGAGGTGACACGCGCGGGACTAATAAACCTATTTTAAACATTCATCCCCAGTTTCATGAGCCGTTTAAATCTGTTTTTTTATCAAACAGATCTTTTACAAACAACTCCCATTAAGCTCCTTAAATCACGCTATCATATAGGAATCAGATTAAATGAAACTAAAAATAATAACTTTACACAACTTGACCTCGCACTTGTGGATCCTGTGTAGAATTTTATGAGAGCATATTTTAAAAAAAACTACATGCAAAGCTGTTTTGCCAAACAGCTTCAGCTGCACCGGTAAAGCTGCTTGTAGAGGTGAAGCAAAAAAAACAACAATCCACGATGAAGTTGAGTTATGATAGACGAGGCCTAAATGTTTATTAGATATTTGTAGAGTTAAGATACAGAGTAGTGTGAGCAATTCCCAATAAATCTCAGCCAAATTTGCCGAAACTTCAATGTGTAAGAGCGATATTTTGAATTCCTGGATGTAGTACGTTTACCTTTTGATATAATAAGACGGGCATACAGATAAGGGGCCGTTCGAAACTTTTTATTTTGGAGCTAGAATCTATTTAATGGATTAGCTATTTGGTTTAGAACGTGAGATTCCACAACTTTCCAAAGTTTATATATAAGCCTATTTCAAATTTATAGGGTGGGAGATGAAAATGGATTATATAGATCATCATACTATATTTCTATTTTTCAACTTATAGCACGTTCTCTTCAACTCACTTCCCTACAGTAGAAATACAACGCATAAGCATCTCCCTTGTATGGCTATCAATAGTATACAAATATATATCATAAATAACTATATTATCTTAATTAATATATAGCTAAATTATTATTTATTAGAATAGATTGAATTCAAAGGATCCAAACGGGGCCTATAGCTTTTGATATGGGAGTTCCTATATCTCAGATTAATCATCACATGATTTCGGGGAACAATCTTCTACAGTTAAAAAGGATAACCCACGAGAGATGATTTATATTTTTTTCCCTATTATCACACAATGATGAAATTACCTATCGCTTGAACAACGACAATAAAAATTGGACATCTGAAACATAAATGAAGTGTCTTGTTATTATTGGATCATATCATAAGGATTTCGACGTGAAATATGCAGTTGGATTGGGCATTCGTCATTCTGCATTGTATGTTTTTTTTTTTTGTCTCGTGGATTTTAATTGGATTTCTCTATGCGGACTTGGATCCTCGTCGGATACCATGTCTGTTGAGGTCAGCCACAGCATTGCTGCTGCTAATTTCGTTTGGTGGTGATTGAACAATACCTATAGCAGGGGTGCTGATAGTACTAGTATATACTGCCTTTGGCGTCCTCAAATTGAATTTCAGTTGAATACTAATCGATTACCACGTGCCGACTGCAGCGCCCCCGTGCCGTGCGTGCGTAACAATCCCGAAGCACACTAGCATGCTTGGACCGACACGTGGGCACATCGGATGCCCCTGCCCGTCCGTGGGTCCAAAAAAATATGGCAACGCCGGTTCAGTGGCTTTTGGGCAGCGGGGGACGGGGGTGCCTTTTGGTAGTCCGCACCGCAGTAGCACAGCAACAGGCAACGGCACACGGGCAGCCGGGCTCGGGCAAAGGGCCAAAGGGGAGCAGAGGAGCTTTTGGCTCGCCTTTCGCTGCGTCGTCCGCTCTCTTTTTACCGCCTTTTGCGCACGGGGTCCATCATCCATCGTGCCTCTCTCCCTCCGGGCGACCGAGAACAAGATGCGGTGCGAGACGACAGGGAAGAAGCGGGAGACCGACTGTTTGGATTTCCTCCATGGCCGCAGTATGGCACTGGCAGCGGCTCTCCACAGTAGCAGACGATTGGGGCGCGGGCGGACAGGACAGAGGCGTGCGGTGGACGGCTGGTCGGTCATACGCGGCGCCCGGCACAACGGTTGCGCAACGGGGCACGGGGGGCCGGCGGACGGCAAGGCGCTGTTCGTCTCGTCCTTCCCAGTCACCGTGTCCTGCTGCTGCTAATACCGCTCGTAAGGGGCCGGTTTATTTGGGAGCCCAAATGCTCGGTTCCGGCTCCTCCGTCCCTGTTACTCCCCCCTGTAGCGGCCCAGAAAAAGGTTCCGGCTCCGGAGGTAAAGCACAGAGCAAAGCCAGAAGAGCTGCCGAAGGAGGCTTCTTCCGGGCTCTGCTACGGTTGCGCTACAGCAGCGGAGGCGGAGCCCCGGAAGCCGCACCAAACACAGTGCCATTTTCATTCATGCCATTGCCACCGCCACAACGTTGTACCTACCTAGTCGTGTCCTTGGTCCATCTAGCTGGAGTGTACCTCAGTAGCGCTGGTACTCCCTACTTTCCCTACTAGCAGTAGTAGCACATGCCGTTTTAAATCTGTGCCTCAGTGCCTGGACGATGGATGTGGACGGCACACCGTAGTCTCAAACCCCCCCCCCCCTCTCCGGAGTACAGTAATAGCTGTTGAATTAGAACTTAACATAAACAGGATTTATCTTAGCCTAAACATAATCACTAACCCATCTTATTGTGAAAACTAATCTTAGATATACTAACCAGAGCCTGTGGACGCCATCTATGTCGTTGGAGATGCGATGGAGGTCGTAGATGTAGTAGATGATTTGAGCTCACCGCCTGAGGACTTGAATGTCCTCTGTTGGTGAAGAACGTGAGGAGCCAGGTAGCGGTGGTCTTCTGGATGCCACCGAGATGTACCTGGACGAGATGGACGTGGGAGATGACCTTCCTAGATCCTCCAACGCCTAATTGACCGGTTGTGTGATTTATTTCACGTGGATGGAGCCGCCAGGGGTGTCTCCTCTTATTTATAGATGCGTTGCCGGCCAGGGGGCTGAACCCTAGAATATCTAAGGGTTGCCGCCGATCACGGCAGATTTTATTTAGTTGAAAATAAATGACAGGTTGATAAAAAACCTAATGCTTAATTAATCACGTAATTAAGTTCGGGATTAGCCGAACCGATCACGTTCCAACAATAGCGTCGTTTGTCGCCTAGTGGAGTATAGGGGGAGGATAGTAGTGTTCTGTCAATTTTTTTTAGATATTTAAAGATTTTAATAACATGGTATTTTTATCTAGATGTAACCCGACTTGACGATTGATCAGGTCGCTCACACTTGATTTCATTACCGCTGTTTATGCGTCCAGCACCTGCAAGCAATCTGAATAGAAAACTAAAAACCCGTGGCCAAAAATCCCAAACAACTCATTACGTATAGGATACAGCGGACTGGGCCGGGGAATTGCGGCGATAGAGGGAGGATTGCAGCACGTGGAGCCCACCACAGGATAGCAGGACGACGAGTCGAGTCGGCGACGACGCAGGCGGGCGCTGGAGGAAGAGCCGAAGAGGAATGGGGTCGGCTTCATCGGAAAGGTACCCAACCTGCCGGTTTCAGATTCTTCAGGTCACATGCAGAGCGGAGGCAGAAGCAGCGTCCGCGTGATGACTGGTGACCCGGATGCCGTGCCCTCGCCTACCGTGCGGACACCGGACACGACCCGTATATTTATGCGCTGCCGCTGCCGCTGCCGGTAGTAGCCTCTGGTCCAGCTCCAACCCGCCAAGCCAAGGAGCTAGGGCGCAAGACTGTAAAATCACCAACCGCCCGGACCCGGGTCGTACCGTACCAGTTGGTTGATGCCTTGATCCATCCAACCCCAACCACGCGGAGTACAGTACGTATTGCATCTGGGCAACCTGGGCACTCCTAAGAGTGAAGCTGTTTCTCTGGCTCGCAATTCGATCGTAAATTTTTAATCTAGGATAGTATTTTTCTCTCACACCAAACTAGCCAGCAGTAATAATCCACGATCGTATACGATCGTTTCAGCCCCAGCCGAACAGGCTGATGATCGCATCGTGCTCATTCTCCAGACAAGTATGGTGGAACGTCCGATCCGCGCTCGGTGCCGACGCCTCGCAGATCGGGGGAGTCTCCATCCTAACCTGGTGGAGATCACGGAGGCAGCGTTGGACAGGAGATAAACGTAAGGGTGCTGACTCCCTCTTCGCGCTCGTGGCTTGGGAGATATGGAACGAGCGGAACGCCAGGTGCTTCTGCAGCGCCTCAGCAACTGTAATGCAGCTCCTAGCCATGATCCGACGCTTCACGAACCTGTGGATCGACGAAGGAGCGCGGCACCTAGGTTGCCTAGTGCGTGAGCAGTAGTTTAAGAGCTGTACGCTAGGGAGGAACGGTTGCATTATAACACATCATATCCTCCCTAGTGCGCCGGACATGCGGCGTGTCGTTGTAACGTTCAAACTTTCTCGGTCTCGATACAAAAGATGCGTAAACTTTTTGTGTATTCGAGAAAAGAGAAAAGCATAGAGATGGTTCTTCTTGTCTCCCTACACAAATGCGAGAGACAGAGACCAAATGATATATGCATGAACCCAAAAGATTAGTTCAAACAAATGATTCGGTACATGCAGATACTCCCGGATATATGCGCACATATATAATATATAGTAGTTCGCTAGATCAGCAGTCTCGATCGGCGGCTTTTTCCTTTGTGTTTATGTTGGGACCTACGGAGCGAGAGGGAGACGCATCGCACGGAGTCCGCTGTTTCGGCCGGCTGCCATTGGTCGACAGCGACGGCGTACTCTCCTCCCTGTCTGTAGTACGTGCGTCGTCTGGTCGGTTCTGATGATTCTTCTGGATTCAGGAACACACAATAACTGTTGCCCTGCCCTGTGAATTATAATCCTAGCTTGTCTGCGATCCGATCCAATCCAATCGGCCTCCTAATCGCTCGCGTCATTTAATTAAATTAATGGGTTCATTACATGCAGCTAATTAAACAGGCGACTCCTGGGTTAAGCTATGGCCGGGTGTATGTTGAGCAACAGACAAGAACAAGCTGCGTACTAGTAGTAGCGACAGAGAGTAGGGAAATAGGGCTTCATGGATGCATGGCATGGGGATTCGCCTACGACGACCTCATATAGCCTTTTTCTTTTGACTTTGAATCCGTGTCAAATCGCTCTCCCAAACGGATTTAAGACGTACCACGTACTAACTTTCTCAATACTCCTACTTGCTGAGTAGTATATTCAGGTACAATACACAAGTTACGAGTTTAGTGACCGGAAGGATCCAATTGACTTAAATTAAAAGTTTTGAATACCAACTTTGTTCAACTATACTACTACACTTCTTGCTATCCTGTACGAGTGATGACGTACTAAGGATGTCAAATTTGTGATCGAAATTAAAACATAAGATTATATATCACGGGATGGATGATCGGTAATTTGAGAAAATCACAAAATGATTCAAATTTCAGTACCGTTGGAAAAGTCTCTCAAGAATTTGTGACTAGTGTTTGATAAAACTTCAAATGAGAAAATGAGCTATGTAAGATTGTTTTTGCTGAGATTTTGGTATTCAGAGATATATTGCTTTCATTTATGTCTCGAGAGAAAGTGCATATCAAATTTGGTCAAATGAAAAAACAACACTTTGACTCTAGATCAAATGACTTCAAATTGAAAAGTTTTGAATACCAAGTTTGCCATCAAGATCTACAATGTACCTTTCCATTTCAGATAGTTTGGCGTCGTTTGGCCTTTGAATGTGGACTATGACGAGATTGTCTCAAATTGAAAAGTTTTGAATACCAAATTTGTTCATCTCATCAAGAGTTGACATTTGAGAAGTATGAACAAAATATAGTTCAAATTTGGGACGTGGAGAAAGTTATATGGATTCAAGAATTTATGATGGTTTGACAAAACTTTCGAGATGGGAAAATGAGTTGTAACAGATCTTGCTGAAGATGATCAAACTTGATTCAGAGTTTTTCATCTGAGGTCATTTAGTTCTCATTTGAGCAAGTTTGACCAAGTCAAATTTGGTCAAATGAGACCAACATGTGACTGATTATGAACTCTAAATGACTTAGAATTGAAAAGTTTTGAATACCAAGTTTGTTCAACTCATCAAGATCTACAATTGTTGTTTTGGTCAACTTTCCATTTGAGATAGTTTGGATGGTTCAAATTTGTGATTTTTAAATTGAATAAATATCCTGGATAATATCCGTTTTTAAATATCCGGATATATCCGATACTTATCCGGATTATCCGATATCCGCCGGATATCGATGATATTACATCCGTATTTGATATCCGCCTAAGATATCCGTTTTAGTATCCGTGGTTATCTATCCGTGATAAGTGTTCATATTTGTTCGGTCGAACGGACGGTCGAATAAATATCCGTACCGTTTTCATCCATACCTACTACTCCTGCTCCGTGTCGTCGCTCTCCCAAACGGATGGCGACGTACCACGTACTAACTGATACTCCTACTTAGTAGTATATAGAGTACAATACACAGTTACGAGTTTAGTGACCGGAAGGATCCAATTCTTAGTTAGTACTAACTTACTACTATACTACCGTACTGCTATCCTGTACGAGTGATGACGTACTAAGGATGTCTGTGGATCGATTAAAACATAAGATTATATATCACGGGATGGATGATCGGTAATTTGGAATCACAGATACAGTACCGTTGGAACTTACTCTCTCCGGTTCAAATTATAAGATGTTTTTGGCTTTTTTGATAGATATATTGATTTTGTTATGTCTCGAGAGAAAGTGTATATATCCAGATCAAGCATTAACTTTAGCCTTGCCATCACCTGTACTGGCGTCGTGGCCTTTGATGTGGACTATGACGAAGGCATGAGTTACATGGCGAGTTGACTACAGTATGCCATTTGGGACGTGGAGAGAATTACGAGAGAACATGGACAATTGGAGATGGAGTTACAAGAAAGAGAGGGAGCATTTAGACCAAGCCATAGAGACCAACATGTGGGATGGTTGAAGCTCATTTGGACCTAGAGGACACAATATAACAAGTTTGTCGGTGTTTTCGAATCACCGATGAATAAATTTGTATTTACGGCGCCTGCTGGTGGTGTGCTCGCTCGGAGGACACAAGGGTTTATACTTGGTTGGTCGGAGCATCCCTCACGTTCCACTCCGCTCGTGTTAATGACTTGGTTTGCGATGAGGGGTTATAAACAAAGCGCGCGAAAGGATCTCAAGTCTCTAGTGGAAGGAGTGAACGGGTGCTGAGAGCTCGATTGTCGCTTAGCCGTGTGGTCGTGTCGTGCTCTTGTGTTTTGCCCCCTATATCTGCTTCCCCTTTTATAGGCTAAGGGAAAGCACGGGTTACAGAGGAGGAAAAGTAAAAGAATGAGAGAGAGAAAAAGGCTTACAGGGTCACCGGGTCCTTATCCTTCATGCGGGTCCCGCTGACCCTGTAGATGTCAACATGGACGGCTCCATGTCCCAGCCCATACACCATGGCGCCACATGCGTGGCGTCATCTCGCTGGTCATGGTTCCCTCCGTCCCGGCGGACTTCTTGAGGTGAACTAACCGCTGTCGGCGTCAAGGTCGAGATTAGAGACGAGAACCGCCCCAGACGCTTGACACGTTCTTGATGTGAATCCCCAAATATGCCCTGTCATGGCCACGGGTTAGATCGAGGCGTGCCAGCCTCTTCCACTGGCGTCAGAGTTTTGACCCAGGCCCATACACTTGGACCTGGAGTGGTTGACGGTGGTATGGATCCCCGTCGGACGAGACGGAAACCGCTACCTCAAGGTCGGACGAGACGGAGCCCACGTCCTCAAGGTCGGGCAAGACAAAAACCACGTCCTTGGGGTCAGGCGAGAGAGCCAGCACTCCTGGGGATCGGCAAGGCGTTGGCGAGACTAGGGCTCCCGCGGAGCTTTGGGGTTGGCGAGACAGAACCCGCGCTTTGAGGTCGGGCGAGGCGAGAGCCGAGCCCGCACCTTGAGGCGAGACGGCCAGCGCGAAGGTCAGGCGAGGCGAGAGGCCTTGGTCTTGAGGTCGGGACGGAGCCCCACGGCCTTAGGGTCGGGCGAGACCTTTTAATATGTCTCGAGCCATCCGGGGAAGTCAGCGTGGACGCTAACTTTCTTACTTTGGGTATCCCTAATATCGATATCCGACAAAGTTAAAGGACCTAAAAGTAAAAGTTAATAGGGTGACACTCCAAGATATGTGCATTTCCAAGAGTTCCTTAAATCCCTTTATAATCCTTGGTTTTTAGCAAGATGAGAAAACCCCCTTTCCAACAACTTCTAATCCATCCTCCTAATATTTTAGAACTTGGAAAAAGTCACCATGTTCCATGTAAAGTTACGCGCTTCTGAGTCACGTGTATCTTCTCTCTCCCATGCGTGTTTGTCGGCCAATCTAAAAGTGGAAGGGTGTAGAAAGAATAAATAGTAGCAAAGGTTCTGATGTAAATATACGAGAGAAAGAATATATAAAAGTGGTTATGATAATTTAGAAATAGTACATGATTCCTAATGTAAAATTGTCTTCTATATTTTAGGAATTGATTATTAGAAATTATTGGAGATTGCCTTCTTTATTCTTATAATATTTTTTAAGAGTTGTAAAACTTCATGCTTTTAAAAAGAAAATATTGGATACTCTTGGAGATGCTCCACGTATGCGAAGAATAGATTTTGAGAGTTGGAGAAGCTGAATGATACTATGAGACAAGTTTAAGAACCGCTGATGTATTTTACTCTTCACATATATAATTTAAGATTCATTAAATATTTACGAACAAAAATGCCAATTTAGAATGTTGTTTCGGTTGGTAGACATATGTCATTTTCTATGCTTTCATATCTCAGGAGTCATGACAAAGTTTTGCACAACTTGCACGCACGCATGCAACGGCCGGAGGGTACTGCACACATGGACTCGCCGCATGTAAACTTAGCGCCATATGTACGTGTAGAGCTGGCACTTGGGCCGAGCCATACGAGGGCGGGTTATGGCACGGTCTTTTAGCATGATCCGAAGCATGACACGATCATGAAATATTTTGAGTCGTGTCGGTACGACACGAACATGAGGGCCGTGTCGTGCTCAGGATCTTGGCACGGCGGTCTAAATGGCTCTGGCCCGCATTTTGGGCCGTGCTTAGACCGGCACGTACACGCATCTACAACTCTACGGTGTAATTTTCCTAGCATTTGTTATACTATGTCTTGTATAATTCTTGGATAGATTATGAAAAGCATTAAAACTTTCATGAGAATAGTATACACAAGATATATATTTTTTATATCACGAGCGGAAAAAAAAACCACCAGAGATATTTCGAGGGCCAAGCGTGCCGACGTGTCACGGACCGTGCTGGCCGAAGAAAACATTTGTCGTGCCGTATCGGCACGGCCTGACTTACCTCACGTGCCTAGTGGGCATGACTCAAGACGGCACGAAGCACGAGAGGTGCCGGACCGGCAAGGCACGGCCAAGTCCCCACCTCTATGTACGTGCGTGATAGTCCGTGTGGATTACCACGACGTACTGGCGGCCGGTCCACCCTTCATGCACACGCACGATAATGTACATGCAATGCACAGACAAAGGAAACCTCCCTCCCTGCAGTTCTGCACTGCACTCTGGTACGTGCACGCCCGCAGCCAATGCGAGTAGCCAACTAGATGCATGCATACGGAGTACAAGAATTGTACTACGTGTACACGGCAATTAGCATGGAAACAATAAATTAAAGCAATTCATATCCGGCCGTCAGAATCGACCTGAGCACCAACCGAATTGAATTCCCCGGCCCGGCTCGATCCGGCACGCAACTTGTTGCAACTTCTAATATAATTCGCGACCTGATACATCCACATGCATCACAATTCACACCCACCGACCCACGCACACAAACGGCTTTGGATCGTTGAGCTAATCTCATTGGCGGCCGGTCTGCGTGAGACATCTTTTAACACGCTATTAATGGCCACAATTAATGTGCCATGTCCGTAGATAAGGCGTGCGGTCGTTGCACGCTGCTGAAGGTACAATAAAGTTTAAATTTGGAGTCATTCTTTGCTTTCTTTAAATCATCATGATACAATATATAGCCTCTTACGACAAGATTATTTTCAGTGTGTTGTCTCTTTTTTTTTTTGAGACGAAAGAAGAAATATATTAGATAATAGCTGAGTATATGAACACATTACAAGCACTCTGGATTACACTACATATATCCAGAAACTGGTTTTCATCTAAATTGTGCCCACGCCGTAAATAACTCCAAAATCTCAAAACCAATGTGTCGTGTCACTGCTTTTAACGTTCTTATGAGAACTACAATAAGATTATTTTCAGTGTGTAGTCCTATTATGGTGTTGTTTCTTATTAGGAACCTCTAAACCATTAATTATTGTATATACTAGAGGTTCTTTCTATGACAATGAACTTGAAAATACGTCTCCAACAGTATGAGCCAACACTAGCTCTAAGTTTATAAATATGGAGAGACTGCAGTTAATAGCTGTGAGGTAGTAATGCATCGTGAAATGTGCGAAACTATCTCTTGAGTGACTGCTATCTTGCTTTTAACACTATTTAATTTAATGATTAAAAAAATGATTCAGCTGACTCTAACCTAGATCATTGAAGATGCCCTATGGATTATGCATGGTTTTCTAACACTGGATATTGTGTCCAAGTGGCATCTCCAAAATAATACAATTTTTATCTTTTTCTTCATTAATTACAAATTCCCCATTAGCGAAAAATATTACGTGAGTGTATTATTACTCACTGGGACAAACATAATAACTAATAACCACATGATGATACAACCTGCCTGTAGAAATAATCAATCGTTCATGCTTTTCGTTGACGGAATTCTAACATTCTTGTCGGCGTATTAATGGCCTAATAATGTGCATTATCCAAGTGTCAGTAGCAGTGACCCCTAGTGTCGTCGCTAATTAATGCTGCTGACAGTACGACGGAGGCTGTGGCTATGCTGTTCCTTAGGATAGGCTAGGATTTTGGAACTGGTTATCTCTGTGGTTTATGATTGTACCCTCGAAGTGGATTGTTTTATCTTTGGCTACAAATTTTTTTAGTAAACAGGGACTGATGCTTTTTTTTTCCAAATTAAAGAGGCTGAATCCTCAAAAAAAATAAAAAAAGAGAGAGGCTGAAGCCAGAACTCTATCCATGGTCTTAAGTACATGTCTCGACAGCCATTAGCCATGCAACCTCGCTCTAGTTTAATGATGGATTAAATAAAAGTACAAGCTCACGCTAGCTAGCCCCACAAGGAACAGAAAGACCTACTACTACCTTTGCAAGTTGCATCTAGCATTGCTGTGCCCTGATTCTGATGGCCTCACAAACAGCTTGAGATTGAGATGTCACTTGTCCACGACAAAAAATCTCTCCCCCAACAAACATCTTGTCAGTTTTACTGTATTTGTCAGCATTTAAGAGACGAAACAGGATCTAAACTATTTTAAGGACGACCGGCCCCGGCCGTGATGAAGCTAGTCCTACACTCCTCACACTGTGTGTTGTGTTCAGTGTTCGGGCCGTGAAATGCGCGCATCACCTATGCTATGACACGACGAGCGTGTGCCCGCAGCAACAGGCCAACAGCAGCCGTACGTTTCGGTCTGATCAGACTGATCTGGTGATGAATATCCAAGAAAGGTGCTACTGTACACGGCAGGCCTGACAGCGTACATGTACTTTATGTACTAGTTCAGTGTATCTCAGTGTACGCACCCACACGTACACGTAGGAAACTCGCTCAGAGTCTCGGTGCTTTAGTTTCCTCGTTTCATAAAAGATTGGAAAAAAAACACTTTTTTAAGGGAGTAAAGCAATTCAAGTTTAACTAATCTATACTGTAATTCCCTGCATTAAAAATCTGTACTATAATAGAAAAAAATTGAAAATAAATTTTACCTAAAGACTTAGAGAGAATTCCTTGGTTGCCATCAAAACTTATACCAATTCCTTCATTGCCATCCATTTCTAATTTTTGATCCTCTAATTGCTATTTCAGTCATATGAATATCTATTCTTCCCTTCATTGCCATCCAATCACAATATTTGTTCCCTTCATTGCCATTGTGTGTACAATCAAAGTTTCAAATGCCAATTTTGCCCCTGCTTGCCTTCATGAAGACTTACGTATTTATATAATATTTGCATACACACGCCATTTTTTTGTGGCTATACATCTCTATAACCATTTCATAAAACAACATACAAATATACTACATTTACATCACGAGCCTTTCGTCACTGTATGGGGGTGGGGGCTGAAGGAACGAAGAGCAAACGCAAACTGGCTGCGAGAGCGGTGCTCGGGGCTTTCTGAGATAGCAGCGTTCTTGCCGGCGGCGAGTGGCGCGCGGCGCTTGCGGCAAGGGCGGCTTTGAGCGCGACAACAATGAGGTCGGCAGCAACAGCGTTAGTGTTGAAACAGCGAGCGCGGCAGCCGCGGGGGCGGCGCGAACTGCGGTGTTTGATGTATTTTTTGTCAATTCAAAATCCTCCGTATGCACGCATATGCTTGTATTTGTGTGTGCAGTGTACGTGCTTGTTCATGTACATGCATAGAAAGAAGCTAGCAACAATGATATGGGCTTGTACGTTGCCTGTTCCATGCATGCACGTAAGTGTGTTCATGACATGATGCATGCAAATAGAGGAAACTAACAGGAGCAGCCATATACGTGCACCTCGATACGACCTGAACCGGCAGCCAATGAGAAGAGCACGGGTGCAGACGTGCGGCATGACAGGGACAAGAAAGCAGGGGTATAATCGTCCTTTTGCATTACTATTTGAGCTATCAGAGCAAAATGGCAAATAAGGAATCTAGAAATAAGGATCAATGGCAATGAACCTATTTTCTGATGGCAACGAAGGAATCGTTATAGTTTTTAATGGCAATGAAGGAATAATCTCAAAGACAGACTTAGACTATTTTCAACAACAACACCCATTTAACATTTGGGCTGCGCTACAACCAAAAGGTTCGATACCCATTCGACGTCTTCTCCAACAACAGAACCCAAAAGAGAATTTTTTTGCAAATATGTTTTCGAGAGAAGATACTCATATTTGGGTTATGCCTATCAGACAACCCAAATTTGGGTTTAGGTGCCCATATGAATCAGCTATTGGAGACAGTCTTACCCACACTATATTAGGACTCTAATACATAATAAGTACTCAGTATCACTAAACTGAAATATAATTTTTCGTAATAAGGAGATTTAAATATAAAAATATTTATTAGTTAAACTCGGAAGTGAGGTACGTACGTACTCATAGATCCGAGATGACTGCAGGCTAGTCTTCCTGGCAAACTTTCAGGTACACGCCTGGCGATTGATGGAATCAGGTTTGTGGAGTTTGTCGGAGGCAGTCAGCCTTTTCGGTTGGATGATTTGTATGGTCTTAGTTCACGAAAGAAGTATTATTAGTTAATTTATGTGAAAAAAATAATATTTTAATTAAAATTTATGATCGTTTACGATAAACCATAGCTAAACGAACATACTGCGGACGTACAAGTGACAATATAGACTGTGACCTGTGAGACAACGTCACGGTCAGGACTGCTGGACTGCTGCGCTGGAACAGGCCACAAAATGGGGTAGTGCTACGCCCACTCGGCAGAGTTACGCAAAACGTAGTACTCCCTCATTTTTTTTGTTGTAATTCTTGGTTTTCAATGAGTCAAATAATTTAAACTTTAACTAAAATTATATTCATAATACAAAATAAGTACCATTGAATTAGTTATAGAATGTATTTCATAATAAACTTATTTGAAGACATAAACGTTAATACTATTTACTAAAACTTAGTCAAACTTGAATTAGTTTGAACGGCATAGATTCCATAATTGCATTTTTTAGATGAAGGGAATAGTATACTTCCTCAGTCCAAAAATAAATATATTTTTAGAAGCTTTTCAAAGAAGCTTCATGTTACTCAAAAATTATATCTACTTCTATAAAAAACTATTTCAACATATAATGGTTGAACTTTGGAAGCAGAGAAAGTAAAAAGGACATACGACAATTAGATGGATTATGCCTACAACTTAAAGTATAATTATTTTGGAATAAATTTCAAATGCTAGAAGTGACTATAATTAGATGGATCATCATACCTACAACTAGTAGGTACTCCCTTCTCAAAATAAATAGCTACAACTAGAGGTGGCTCTAATCAGATGGATCCACCTAGTTGCAGTAGGTTTCTCTTAATTTCTCAACTTCCAAAATGTAAATATTATATGCTGAAATAGCATATGACATAGATAAATATGCAGAATTACTTCACATCAGTCGCATGTTGTGCTGCTTAGCCGTCAGACGACGTGCCCGCGCCTGTGCCCCACGCTCGACATGTGCCCACACCCTCTCTCTCATCTCCGGCAACCTCCTCCCCGGTGGCCTCGCCCGTGCCCGACGGCCGACCCACCCTATTCTTTCCTAACTCCGGCTGACTTAGAAGGGGCCGGCCGAGGGAGGCAGGCGAGGCAGGCGGTAGGGGTGGCCGGGTGGTAAGGGGTCCTGGCGGCGGTGGAGGCGGCTGGGCAAGTCGGGACGGGGGAGCTCCATGGCCGGAGCTCACCGTCACCGCGGAAGAAGGGGGGAGGGGCAGAAGGTGGCCGTCGCGGGTGTGCTAGGGTTGCACCGCGGCAGGGCGGTGGGCATCGGCAGGGGCGAGGAACAGGCCAGTGCGGACCCATGGCGAGAGGAAGAAGATGAACAGTGTGTCGCTGGGGGAAGAAGAAAAGGTATGTGCCTTTGGATGGGCATGGGGCGGCTGTCGACGTCGCTTGATGGATAACCACCCTGTCAGGCACCTAATGTGGAGATAGACCCACTACTTTCAAGTTACATTGATCTCCTTAAAAATTCTAGAAATGTGTTTATTGTAAAGGGAGCCTAGCTTTCAAATTCGACATACAGCTTATTGTTGGTGAACACGTTAGCTACCACTCAAAAATAACGTCCTTAGAGCACCTCCAAGAGTTTCCAAAACCTACCATCAATCTTGATTTTTGGGGGGCAAGATTGAAAAAACACGCTCTCCAACAACTCCTCGTCTCAACTCCCAATCTTTTCACGCGGAGATATTCATGCGCATATCAATCGACTAATCTAGAGGTGGAAGGACATGAGGAAGAATAAGGACAGGGTTCCCAATGCAAATTTATAAGAGAGAAAGAAAATATAAATGTGGTTGGGATGATTCGAATAAGGAGCAGAGATTTCAGAAATGATTGGATGAAACAAATAAATCACTCCCAACTTTTCTTTAGCTATTTAGATAACGCATTGGGTTACTAATTGTTTAATTGAACTATTGGAGATGCTTTTAGATCCCATAATAAACATAGAAAACGAAGGCAGATAGGAGTATTCCCTCTGTCCCAAAATTATGGTCGTTCTAGCATCGGGCACGGAGACCAATATAGAAGCAAAACTACTAGAATACCCCTATAATCTCTCTCGTGCTCTTGTCCCCGGTGAGATCTAGATCGAGCTCATCCTTGCGCCTGACCGGAGTCGTCGCTCAGCCTGCAGCTGCTCCATGAGCCCAGGTCCGAGGAGCCCGAAACCACCCAGGACGCGCAGCGACTAGCACCTCTGCCGCTGTCGTTGTCATCGCAGCACCAGAGCCTACTGCCTCCCAAAGATCCGTCTATCCCTGTCCGCGCGTGCAGCAACAGGTGTTTAACGGCCTCAGACAGAGCTCCAATAGCATGAGCAGCCTGGCCAGTGGGCGCCGCTGTGCCTAGCGTGCCAAGCCTTGCTACTTACCGGCGAAAAGAGGAGGGAAGATGGCGGCGGCGGCACTTGCCTAAGGTCGCGGCGCTGTGGATCTCAAGCTGGGCGTCGACCTCGACTGCACGTGGATCTGGGCTGGACGGTGGATGGGGAAGAAGGGAGGGGGCGGCGCCCGCTGGGATACACCCTCGACGTCGGGACGCTCGACCTCCGTTCTAGATCGGCCACCCGAGGGACGACAACTTGCTCCGGTCCACGTCGACGATGGCCCGCTCCACCTCGATGATGGCGGAAGAGAAGAGGGTGGGGCGCCTCCGTATAAGTGCAATCAAGCCCTATTGTGGGTTTTGGCATTGATGACCACCAAATTAGAGGACTAATGAGATTTAACAAGATGACAAGTAGGAAATCGAAGAATGAGGATGATGTATAGGTTTCAGGTGTCCTAATTATAAAAGGTGGCCAGACCTAGCTCAAAGGAAGTTTAAATTCTTTTATGTTTTGAAATTGAGTTTAGAGAAAGCCGTACTATTAAGAGGGATTTTAGGACAGTTGGTCAACTGTTAAACCAGATGCTCAAATTCACAGATTTATATCCTCTCACCTAGTCAAAACAACCAGCCAAATTCCATATCAACTTACCTATTTTGGCTAGGGCGGCAGTGCCGCCCTATTAAGAGCGACAGTGCCGCCCTTAACCGACCGTTGGATCCAAGGGGTATTTATACACTTCAGGCCTGGCCCACAACGGTCATCTTCTTCACTCAGTCATTCTGCTCGAAACAAGACAGAACCAAAGCTCACCCTCTCTCCTCCATTGTTGCTCCTCCATGCCTCAAGCTAATCCTTGATTCCAACCATCAAAACTTGAGAGAAAAGGCAGCAAAACTCGATTGGAGAGAAGATGCACTGATTTCCAAAGTCTAAGAGCATTTGGTTCACATTTGGCCGGCGGTTCTAGGGTTTGTTACTCTTGGAGCTTGCTCCTAGCCGGCTAGGTGTCGCCCTTGTGCTTGCCAACTTGTGTGGCAGCCTTAGGAGGTTTGTAACCTCATTCAAAAGCTAAGAAATCACCTCTCACTTCAAGAGTTCACCCTCTTGATTTGAGAACGAGGGTAAGGCAAGCCTTTGTGGCAAGCTCATGCCTTTTGTGGCTTCCTCAACAACATGGACTTAGGCAAACCTTTGTGGTGAGCTGAACCACGGGATAAATCTTCTGTCTCGCGTGCTTCATCTTGTTTACTTGCTGGTTTAACTCATTGCTAGCTGTTGTTAGGGTTTAGTTGCTCAATCCACTCTTGTATGGAGTTTCTGTGGTATTCAGTCTTCGAATTGGATCTTATATTTTTATTGCAGGAATAAGCAGCTAGTGGGGTCAGGTTCATCTCTATAAAATCTCAGCTGTATTAGATTTATTTTCGTAGAGCGGCAGTGCCGCCCTGAAAGGCCGGCAGTGCCGCCCTCTGTTCTAACAGAGTTTGAGTTGAATTTTTATAGGCCTATTCACCCCCTCTAGGCCTTCTTTATTTTTCAGTAGATCCTACAAATGGTATCAGAGCGAGGTTGCTTCGTATACGCCTCACCGCATGAAGTATGGAAGAAGGAGAAGGTTCGAGGATCGTTCACGTTGCGGACGCAGGTGGTGTGCACGTCGAGGATGTCGGCAGCAGCAGCGAGCTGTTCATGTCGACAGCAAGTGATGCCACCATCAAAGAACCCAAGACCATCGATGCCTAAAGAAGAAAGGCTAGAAAAGAAAGAAAAGCCACCAAGATCGCAACAAGAGAAGCTAGAGAAAAGAAGAAGGAAGAGCAGCGGCTCAAAGACAAGAAGAAGAGAAAAGAAGCTAGAAGAATCACAAGAGTGGCAAGAGCTAAGAGAAGGGCAGCAAGAGCTCAAGAGCAAGAGAAGAATGAGTATGATGCATCATCTAGTGAGCTCTCTAGTAGCTCGGATGATGGAGATGATGATGTGTCATACCATGCTTCAAAAGATAGCAAGAAGGTGAAGAGCAAGGACAAGAAGGAGGATAGCAAGGACAAGGGCAGCAACAACAACAAAAACAAATATGCCGCCGTATCCTTCAATTATTCTTATTTGTCTAACCATAACAAAAGGTCATTTATCAATGTACCCGCGGGCAAGTTGCCTCATTTTGATGGGACAAACTTTGCCAAGTGGAAGCACTTGATGAGTGCCTATCTTGTAGGTCTTTACCCCGGTCTTTGGGAGATTGTGATGAATGGATTGCAGCCACCGGAAGATCCCGAAGCTCCAATAAATGAGGAGTTAGCTGCTGTCCATCTCAATGGCAAAGCCACAAGCATTCTTCTTAGTGCCTTGGATGGAAATGAGTATAACCGAGTGATGAATGTCAATGTTGCAAAATAGATTTGGGACACTTTGCATCTAGCCCATGAAGGTGTTGATAAAGTGAGGAAAGCAAAGATTGATTTGTTGATGGCTAAGCTCAATAGGTTCGTGATTGTTGATGGAGAGGGGCCACAAGAGATGTTTGATAGATTGATGAGCTTAGTGGGCAAGATTAGAGGATATGGATGTGATGAGCTTGATGATCACAAAGTGGTGAAGGTTATGTTGGAAGCCTACTCACCAAGAAATGAAACCACGGTTACCTTGATTAGAGATAAGAAGAAGTTTGAGCACTTCACACCAAATGATGTGCTTGGAAGATTATTGACATTTGACATGCAAAGAGAAGAAGCCAATGAGAGGAGAAGACTTGGTGAGTTGCAAGCCAAGCTAGAAGGCATGAAAATCAAGGAAGTAGCTCTCAAGGCCAATAAATCAGGCAATCAAGGCACCTCCAACAAGGCAAAGGGCAGCAAGCAAGCATCAACAAGTCAACCCAAGGAAATCAAGTCAACTCTACAAAATGATGATCCAAGTTTATCCTCAAGTGAAGATGAAGATGATGGGGCTGATTACATGAAGATTGATGGCATGGCTTTGTTCATGAAGAGCTATCACAAGGGGCTAAAAAAGAATGGGTATAAAATAGTGCAAAGAAGGTTCCCAAACAAGAAGAAGAGAACTTGCTACAATTGTGGCAGCACGGAGCACTTCATTGCTAAGTGTCCCTATGACAAGAAAGAAAACAAATACAAGAGGGACAACAGTGAAGGCAAGCATGAACATAAAAAGAGATACAAGCAAATGGGAGAGGCACACATTGGGCATGAGTGGGACTCAACTAAGGAGTCAAGTGATGAGGATGTGAAGGTTGCAACCGTGGCCATTCAAAAGCCATCCTCTACACCAATGCTCTTCAACAACATATCCGATGATGATGACCACCGCTCCACTCATGTTTGTCTTATGGCAAAGGGTGAAAAGGTAAAACGAAGAGCCAAATCTCCTCCACCTCCTAGTGACATCTCTAGTAGTGAACTTAGTGATTCTAGTGATGATGATACTAGTGATGTTGACAAATATGCTAAATTGACTAAAAAGTTGGATTCTAAGACCAAGCTCTTCATCATAAATCTAATGGAGGAATTAGAAAGTGTCAAAGCCGAGCTAGCCGATAGAGATGAATATCTTAAGGAAACCGAAAAGATGTATATTGGTTGCAAGGAAGCTTTTGAGTTAGAGAGAAGTGAGGTGAACTCTTTGAACAAGGCCTTGGCCAAAGAACGAAGAGAACATGCTCTTACAAAGAAGGCAAATATTGCACTCAATGACAAGTATTGTGTCTTAATTGAAAAGCACAACAAACTTGAGAAGCAATATAATCTTCTATGCGAGAGCACCTCACTTCCCTCTAACACAAATGACACTTCTATTCCCTCCACTAGCCAAGGATGTGGAAAATGCTATAATCTTGACTTAAATATTTATTTCACTAACCTTGCAAACTTGGAGGTTATGAAAAAGGAGATTGCTAGGCTCAATGCTATGTTAGGCAAAAGGTGCATGGAAGGCAAGAAACCTGCTGGTGGCAAAGTTGAAAAACCAAAAAGAGCGCAATACAAAGGTGGAAGAAATCCACGCATCGAGGATGGGCTTGGGCACACTCATGGAGGTAAAACCAATGGAAAAAAGGTAATCAATGGATATGAGTGTGTTCAGTTCATGAGCAAAGGGCAGGAAGGTATAGATAGGTCTACACAGATGGTGGCACAAGGCCAGCCCAAAGCAGCACCGCAGCCTATGGGCGGTAGTGCCACTGTGAAGGGTGGCAGTGCCGCCCCCACAGAAAAGGGAAGACCACCACCTCCTCCTCTGCTCATGTCAAGCACAAGAAGAAGGTGTCTCATCCTGAGTAGCTTGTCCAGAAACTAAAGAAATCTATCTGGGTCACTCCAAATAGATATGCTTATCAACCAAAGGCAAAAGCACATCAACAATGTTTGAATTCTAACTTTGTTTTGCAGCATAACAGCAAGGGGGAAGTGTTTGCCAAGTTTGTTGGCAATGGTCAAAATGTTTATCATAATACTTTCATTTGGGTTGCTAAAGTTCTTGTGACTAACATGCAAGGCCCCAAGAATATTTGGGGACCCAAAACTAGGAACTAAACTTGTGTTGCAGGCATACTCCTCCGGTGGGTCAAGTTGGTTGCTTGACAGCGGCTGTACAAATCATATGACCAGAGAAAAAAGTATGTTCTCATCATACTCCCCAACTACAAATTCAGATGGGAATATTATATTTGGTGACAATTCAAAAGGGGGTGTGATTGGACTTGGTAAAGTAGCTATTACACTTGATCATTCAATTACAAATGTCTTACATGTTGATTCCTTGAAGTACAATCTGCTGTCCGTCTCTCAATTATGTGAGATGGGCTACAATTGTCTCTTCACGGATAAAGGTGTGGAAGTCTCTAAGAGGGAGGATTCTTCTATTGTCTTTACGGGTCACCTCAAGAACAAGCTTTACCTAGTTGATTTCAGCAAAGGGAAAGCTAAACTTGAGACCTGTTTAGTGGCAAAATCTAGCATGGGTTGGTTATGGCGTCGCCGACTAGCTCATGTTGGGATGAGGAACTTGGCCAAACTCCTAAAAGACAATCACATCCTTGGACTAACAAATATTCAATTTGAAAAAGATAGGATTTATAGTGCTTGCCAAGCTGGAAAGCAAGTAGGTGTACCTCGCCCACCAAAGAGCATCATGACCACCACACAACCGTTGGAGTTGATTCATATGGATCTCTTTGGACCGGTCGCCTACCTAAGCATCGGAGGTAACAAATATGGTCTAGTTATTATTGATGATTATTTCCGTTTCACTTGGGTGTTCTTTATTTATGATAAGTCCCAGGTGCAAGAGAAAGTGAAGATATTTGTGAGAAGGGCACAAAGGGAGTTCGATCTTCCTATCAAGAAGATAAGAAGTGACAATAGGACCGAATTCAAGAACACTCTAGTTGAAGAGTTTCTTGATGATGAGGGCATCAAGCATGAGTTTTTAACTCCTTACACCCCTCAACAAAATGGTGTAGTAGAGAGGAAGAATCGTACACTTCTTGATATGACAAGGACAATGCTAGATGAGTACAAGACGTCGGACCTCTTTTGGAGTGACGCCATCAACATCACTTGCCATGCCATCAACTGCCTCTATTTACACAAGAAACTTAAAAAGACTTCATATGAGCTTCTAACCGGTAACAAACCAAAGGTGTCATACTTTAAAGTGTTTGGGTGCAAATGTTTTATACTTAACAAAAGACCCAAAACCTCTAAATTCGCACCTAAAGTTGATGAAGGTATTCTTCTTGGTTATGGATCAAATGAGCATGCCTATCGCGTCTTCAACAAAACCATGGGTAGAGTTGAAGTCACGGTAGATATGACATTTGATGAATCTAATGGCTCTCAAGTGGAGAAAGTCGATTCAAGTGTTGTAGGAAAGGAGGATCCACCATGTGAAGCAATCAAGCAAATGGCTATAGGCGACATTAGGCCACAAGAAGATCAAGCCATTGATGATGAGGATCCATAGGATATTGCTGCACAAATTTCCACTGACGTACTCCTTCGACAAGGATAGCACTCACCTGCTGAAAATCAGCAGGGCGGCAGTGCCGCCCCATCCACCTCAGCAGCAGCTCCTTCAACTCCTACTCCACCACTTCAAGGGCTCAACCTGGAGCCTATCTTCGAACAAGAAGAAACTAAAGTTCTAGAAGAAGAACAAGGAGGTGTTGAGCATCCAAGGCTACCTCAAACTATACAACGGGATCACCCCATTGACAACATCCTTGGGAGCATTCGAAAGGGGGTAACAACTCATTCACATTTAGTAAGTTTTTGTCAATATTACTTGTTTGTTTCCTCTTTGGAACATCTCAAGGTAGAACAAGCACTTGGAGATCCAGATTGGGTCATGGCCATGCAAGAAGAGCTCAACAACTTCGAGAGAAATCAAGTGTGGAACTTGGTGGAAAGGGCCAATACCAATGTCATTGGTACCAAGTGGGTCTTCCACAACAAGCAAGATGAAAATGGCATGGTGACAAGGAACAAGGCAAGATTGGTGGTCCAAGGCTTCACTCAAGTAGAGGGCTTGGACTTTGAAAAAACATATGCACCGGTGGCAAGACTTAAAGCAATTCGAATGCTTCTAACCTTTGCTGCCCATCATGACTTCAAGCTGTACCAAATGGATGTCAAGAGTGCATTCCTCAATGGCCCAATACAAGAGTTGGTGTATGTGGAGCAGCCACCAGGGTTTGAAGATCCCAAGTTCCCCGACCATGTCTATAAACTCCAAAAGGCGCTCTATGGGCTTAAGCAAGCACCAAGAGCATGGTATGAATGCCTTAAGGAATTCTTGCTCAAACAAGGCTTTGAAATAGGCAAAGCTGATCCTACACTCTTTACTCACAAAGTTGGAAATGATATATTTGTGTGCCAAATATATGTCGATGACATAATATTTGGTAGTACTAACCATGTGTATTGTGATGAGTTTAGTAGGATCATGACTAAGAGATTTGAGATGTCCATGATGGGTGAGCTGAAGTTCTTCCTTGGATTTCAAATCAAGCAAATGAAGGAAGGGACATTCATTAGCCAAACCAAGTACACCCATGATATGCCTAAAAAGTTTGACATGGTGAATGCCAAGTCTATCAAAACTCCCATGCCAACCAATGGACATCTTGATCTAAAAGAAGAAGGAAAAGCCGTGGACATCAAGGTATATCGCTCCATGATCGGCTCTCTACTTTACTTATATGCATCTAGGCCGGACATAATGCTTAGTATGTGCATGTGTGCTAGATTTCAAGCCAACCCGAAAGAGTGCCATTTAGTGGCTGTTAAAAGAATCTTGAGATATTTAGTACACACTCCTAACCTTGGCTTGTGGTATCCCAAGGGCTCCAAGTTCAATCTACTTGGCTATTCGGATTCCAATTATGCCGGTTGCAAGGTAGATAGAAAAAGCACTTCGGGGACGTGACAATTCCTTGGACGGTCCCTAGTGTCTTGGAGTTCAAAGAAGCAAAATTGTGTAGCCCTTTCCACCGCCGAGGCCGAGTATGTTGCAGCCGGTGCATGTTGTGCTCAACTACTTTAGATAAGGCAAACCCTTCGTGATTTCGGATGTCAATTCACCAAAATCCCACTCTTGTATGACAATGAAAGTGCCATAAAGCTTGCAAACAATCCCGTAAGCCACTCAAGAACCAAACATATAGACATCCGACATCACTTCTTGAGAGACCACAAAACCAAAGGAGATATTGAAATTCGTCATGTGAGCACCGAAAAAGAACTAGCCGATATCTTCACTAAGCCTCTCGATGAGTCAAGGTTTTGTGCTTTTCGTAGTGAGCTAAATATACTTGATTCTCTTAACGTGGTTCGAAATATGGCACACCTCTGTTTGACAACCTAGCAACATAGGAAAATGATCTAAAAAGATATTATATTATGTTTCAAAACCATTTCAAAAAGCCAACTAAGTGTCATGACCGTTGTCTGTAATGTTGATTGCTTACTGGTCGTGATATTTAGATAATATATATCCATATCTGAGGTAAAAAAGGTCATAGAGTTTTAGCGTAATCCCTGCAAAATTGGTAGGGCGGCAGTGCCACTCTTAATGGCCGGCAGTGCCGCCCTCTGAAAACTGGGCCGTTTTCTATCGATTTTGGCTCGGTTGCGGGGCCTATTTTCTTCTATCTATTTCATTCTCTGGCCCCCGACCCAACTCTTCCTTTCTCTCCCAACCGACGCCGACGTCCATGCTCCTCTTTCTCTCTCTCTCAAGCACGTGTCGCCGCCATTCCCTATGGTCTGCCACCCCGACAGTGCCGCCCCTGCAGCTAGCCGAGTCTTCCCGTTGCTGGCCCCCCTACAGGAAGCTCCTGGCCGAGCCGTTTCTCCTCCTCTCCCTTCACTCCATCATTTTGGAAACAAGGTGAAACTCTAACCCCATTCGGTCTATGCAATGTGAAGCTTTTAGTCATGGATTTCTGTTTGTAGGGGGAGTATGAAGGGTTTAGAAAGGTTTTTGATGGTTGAATCGAATTGATTTTGAATTTCACCGGTTGGATGATTTTAGGGAGAGCGGCAATGCCGCTCATGGGACCATTAATGGCACCCCTAGTAGATTCCAACTGCTATACTTAATCTCATAAAACCAATGAAGTTTAGAATGGACTTGGAGACAGTGGGGCAGTAGGCTTTCACTCTTCTGGAGCTGAACATAGAGATATTCCTGAGCCATCCAGGGCTGGAGAACAAAAGAAGAAGTCAAAGTGGGGGAAGATGAGTGCATGGATGAAGTCAATCTTTACTTATTGTGCATATGCTTCACAGACTGCTTATGAGGATAGAATGGAAAACAGGGAAGCAGTGAGGCATTCTAGGGAGATGGCAGGGCTGCCACCACTTCCACCAGTGCAGTCACCACCTCAGTTTCCTAACTTGCCTCGCCTTTCTTCCTCTGACGAAGAGCAGGATCTGCCACATGAGCACCATGATGAACAACCAGATGATCAGTAGTATGGGCACTCATATGAGCCATGCAGTTAGTACTACGGGTATCCACAGGGGCAGCATTTTGAGGAGCCCCCAAGGCAGCAGGACCTTGGTGCAGAGATTCACCCTACAGAGGCCGATCCATAGGTTCAGGCAGCCTTGTTTCACACATATTCTAGGAGACCGCGTCCTTCGACGGATGAGCCAGGGCCTTCTACTTCAACTGGGGCAGAACCTCAGCGACATTCAGCACGCTTCACTTCACACATCCACGTCGTCGGATGTGCCCGTGTCGACTCCGACAGTGACGAGTGACTTCTCTTCTCTTTTCTTCTCTTTTTGGTACTTGATGCCAAAGGGGGAGAAAATTAGAGGGGCAACAGATTTTCGACGCACTGAGTTCTTTGCTGCTGCGCTTAATGTCCAGATTCAATGAGAGTGGTTGTTAGATTGTGAGTTTGAGAGTCGCTCAAAACTCTATTTTATGAAATATGCTACTTTGTGACTTAATTTGCTTCGGATATGGACATGTATTCATGGTTACTGTTTTAGCTTGTCATATTCTGAGTTTAGATTGTTTTATATTCATAAAAAGGTGGCCAGACCTAGGTCAAAGAAATTTAAATTCTTTTATATTTTAAAATTGAGTTTAGGGAAAGCCCTACTTTTAAGAGGGATTTTAGGACAGTTGGTCAACTATTGAACCAGATGCTCAAATTCATAGATTTACATCCTCTCACCTAGTTAAAACAGCCAGCCAAATTTCATATCAACTTACCTGTTTTGGCTAGGGCGGCAGTGCCGCCCTTAACCGACCGTTGGACCCAAGGGGTATTTATACCCTTCAGGCCTGGCCCACAACGGTCATCTTCTTCACTCAGTCATTCTGCTCAAAACAAGACAGAACCAAAGCTCACCCTCTCTCCTCCATTGTTGCTCCTCAAGCTCATTCTTGATTCCAACCATCAAAACTTGAGAGAAAAGGCAGCAAAACTCTATTGCAGAGAAGATCCACTGATTCCCAAAGTCTAAGAGCATTTGGTTCTCGTTTGGCCGGTGGTTCTAGGGTTTGTTACTCTTGGAGCTTGCTCCTAGCCGGTCAGGCGTCGCCCTTGTGCTTGCCAACTTGTGTGGCAGCCTTGGGAGGTTTATAACCTCATTCAAAAGCTAAGAAATCACCTCTCACTTCAAGAGTTCACTCTATTGATTTGAGAACGAGGGTAAGGCAAGCCTTTGTGGCAAGCTCAAGCCTTTTGTGGCTTCGTCAACAACGTGGACTTAGGCAAACCTTTGTGGTGAGCTGAACCACGGGATAAATCTTGTGTCTCGCGTGCTTCATCTTATTTACTTGTTGGTTTAACTCATTGCTAGCTGTTGTTAGGGTTTAGTTGCTCGATCCACTCTTATGTGGAGTTTCTGTGGTATTCAGTCTTTGAACTAGATCTTGTATTTCTATTGCAGGAATAAGCAGCTAGTGGGGTCAGGTTCATCTCTGTAAAATCTCAGCTAGTATTAGATTTTTTTTCGTAGAGCGGCAGCGCCGCCCTAAAAGGCCTCAGTGCCGCCCTCTATTCTAACAGAGTTTGAGTTGAATTTTTATAGGCCTATTCACCCAACCCTCTAGGCCTCCTTTATCTTCCAGTAGATCCTACACTCCGGTGTGAGAAGAGGATGATAGGTGCGGCGGACGACGCTGGTTGGGAGAGAAAGAATAGAGGAGACCGACACTGGTGGGAGGATAGGATCATGGCTTCATGTGAGAAGCTGTAGGCCTACATCCCTCTTTAGGCGGGTCCATGCATCCCTCTTTATGTGGGTCCCATGGTCTAAAATAACCTTCTTTGTGGGACAATTTTTAAATGCCAAAATGACCTTCTTTTAGGGACGCAGGTGATAGACTTGACAGGATCACAAGCCATGGATCTAGCATGTAGAACTGACATTTGAATGAAGTAGTAAACCCTAGAACATGGTCTAGTGCGAGAAACGGAGAGAGGGAGAGAGATGCGAGGTGGCAAACCATCGTCCACCTTCGTAGAAGACGAGCTGGCCATCGCTGATGCGAGGTGGAGGTGCAGTGGTGACACGGTGAAGTCCCGACGGTGACACGGTGGAGGCACAGTCGCAGGGCGTCGGTGCAGAGATAGGGTGAATCCGGTGGCGGTGCTTTCCATCGCTGGCAGCGCCCCCTCTTTAGATTAGCTTAGGGTTTGTAGGTGGGGTGTCTGGCGGCTCAGGGGAACCTCATGCCTTGTGCCCCGGCCCCCACCTCCCTTTTTATGGCGTTGTGCGACAAGGGCCCACCAACTATAGTTAGGGTTGGGTGCCCCCGACCAGGGCGCGAATCAAGGCCCAATTGGTCGTTTGGCCAACTAGTGGGACCAATCTAACATTCTCTCTCTTGATCTCACCTTATGACTTAAACTTAACTTACTTACTTTATCTTGTTTCTATTCCATCATAGATCAGTGCATAGAGCGTGCCTCATCGTCACAGTCAGTTGCCGTTATATTAAACAGCTACAATGCACCTCTCTGTTTTGAAACAGAGTCTCAACTTGGCCCTTATGGTCCAAGAATCATAGGCTTTCCCTAAAACCCATGCCGACTAAGTGTTCTCTAAACATGCTGGGTGGTAAGCCTTTTGTAAGCGGATCCACGAGCATCTTTTCTGTTCTTATATGCTCAAGACTAATTATATGTTTCCGGACTTTATCTTTCACAACATAATACTTTATGTCAATGTGTTTGGCAGCACCACTTGACTTATTGTTGTGAGCATAACATACTGCTGGATTATTATCGTAGTATAACTTGAGTGGGTTATGTATGTCGTCTACCACTTTCAACCTAGGCATGAATTTCTTCAGCCAATTCACCTACCCTGTGGCCTCATAAGATGTTACAAACTCGGCATACATTGTGGGCGATGTATCGATGATTTGCTTTGAGCTTTTCCACGATATAGCTCCTCCTGCGAGAGTGAATATATATCCTAACGTGGACTTTCTGTCATCTCCCGCATAATCAGAATCTGTATACCCCTCTATGTGCAAGGAATCAGATCTTCTATACATTAGCATGGGACCCTTCGTACCTTGCAGATAATGCAAAACTTTCTTTACTAATTTCTAGTGTTCTATTCCTGGATTACTCTGATATCTGCCAAGTAACTCGGTAACAAATGCTAAGTCAGGGCAAGTACACACTTGAGCATATTATAAATTTTCGACAACTGAACTATATGGAACCACTTATCTATCGCCCTTGACTATGGAAGCAGGTGGAGACTTACAATTTTGCATACTGTATTTTTTAGAACTTTTTCTAAGTATGCCTTTTGTGATAATCCTAAAACCCCATTTTCTCTATCTCGGTGAATCTCTATTCCTAGGACGAACAAAGCTTCACCGAGATCCTTCATATCAAACTTCGTGGACAAGAACTTCTTTGTTTCTAGTAGTAGATTAACATCACTTCTAGTGAGCAAGATGCCATCCACATACAAGACTAGGAAAATGTATTTCCCATTCTTGAACTTTACATAAACATAATTGTCCTCTATATTTTTTGAAACCCAAACTTTCTTATTGTACCATCAAATTTCAAATACCACTATCTTGAAACTTGTTTTAATCCATAAATGGATTTCTTCAGGCGACATCCCATATGTTCTTTTCCTTCCACAATAAAACCTTTCGGTTGTGCCATGTAAACATTTTCCTCTAGATCTTTATTTAGGGACACCGCCTTTACATCCATCTGATGTAATTCTAAATTGTAATGTGCTATAAGCGCCATTATGATTCTAAAAGAATCCTTACATGAGACTAGAGAAAATGTCTTATTATAATCTATACCTTCTCTTTGCGTGAAGCCTTTCACCACACGTCACGCTTTGAATCTTTCTATATTCCCTTTGGAGTCATGTTTGGTTTTGTAGACCCATTTACAGCCTACTGTTTTGGCTTCTTTAGGAATTGTTTCTAAGTCCCAAACACTGTTGGTTTTCATTGATTTTATTTCATCTTCCATGGCTTCAAGCCACTTTGATGAGTGAGCACTTCTCATGGCTTCTTCAAATGAGGTGGGATCACCCTCCATTTAAAATTCCTCATATTCATAAACTTCATAGTTTTTAGGAATGGCTAATCTCCTAACTCTTTGAGACCTTCTAGGGGCCTCGTTAGATGACGCTTGTTCTATATGAGGTTGTTGTTGCTCCTCCTCATGTGTGACAACGGGTTCTATGGGATCCTAAACGATAGGTTCCTCATGTTCATTCATTATTGTCATAAGAGAGCTAACAACAGGTGATGTTACTATAGTGTCTTGCACTGTTGGTACAACAACAGGTAGCGTGAAGAATGGTTCATGAACCATTGTAGTGGGCACGTATACCTGCTTCTCTTAAAATTAATTTCTCATGCTACCATGCTCCCTCTTATCATATCATCCTCCAAAAACACAACATGTCTTATTTCTACAAACTTTGTTTATCTGTCAGAACAATAGAAGAGATAACCTTTTGACTTTTATGGATAGCCAATGAAATGGCAACTGACTGTCTTGGAGTCTAGCTTCCCTATGTTTGGGTTAAAGACTTTAGCCTCAGTTGGGCAACCCCACATACGTAAATAGTTAAGTGAGGGTTCCTTTCCTGTCCACAACTCATATGGTGTTTTAGGCACCGATTTGCTTGTCACTCGATTAAGAATATTTATGGTGGTTTTAACGCCTCCATCCATAAACTTATCGGTTGGGTAGAGTAACTTATCATGCTTCTCACCATATCTATTAAGGTACGGTTGCGTCTTTCAGCTACTCCATTCTGCTAAGGCTCGTCCGGTGTAGAATACTAGGCAACTATGCCATTTTCTTATAAGAACCTTGAAAAAGGTCTAGGAACTTGATCATATGGGGTGTGTTGACCGTAGTACTCTCCCCCACGGTCGGATCTTATTACCTTAATCTTTAAGTTGTGCTATTTTTCTATTTTAGCCTTAAATATCTTAAATTTATCCAATGCTTCTGATCTTTCCTTAATTGGATAAATATAGCCAAAACGAGAATAATCATCTGTGAATGTTATAAATAAATCATAACCATCCATACTTTTCACAGGAAAATGACCACAAATGTTTGTGTGAACTATTTCTAAAATTCCTACGCTTCGTTTGTCATCTTTCTTTATTTTCTTAACGTACTTTCGCTTTTATGCAATCAATGCATTGCTCTAAATTTGAAAATTCTAAAGGCGGAAGAATTGATTTCTTAATCAATCGCTCTATTCTCCCCTCGAAATATGGCATAAATGACAGTGCCATAATTTCAAATATACATTATGCACTCTCTTCCACTTATTTGTTGCATTCATAGACGAGGAATCATTCTCATTCTCAGTGCTCACAACATTCATATTCTCAAAAAGTGATAACAAATAAAGCTTGTCTTATCGGAAGGCAAGACCAACACACTTATTGTTAATCACAATCCAATATTTGCCATTACCAAAATGACAATCATATCCATCACATCTAATCTTGAAATACTTATCAAGTTTCTACACAAAGAGGGTACATAAAGAATATCTGAAAGCTGAAGTCTAAAACCATTATCTAATTCTAGAGAGAGATCTCCAATGGCTTCAACTTCAGCTTCAACTCCATTTGCAACTTTAATTCTTCTTTCTCCTCTTTGCAGGGTCCTCCTTATATGGAATCCCTATAATGAATTTGCAACATGAACAGTTGTACCTGAATCAATCCACCAAGTAGATTTTGCATAACTTAAATATAAGGACTCATCTATGAATGTAATATGGTCATCACCTCTCTTCAGAAGGCTCTTCAGAAAGTCTGGACAATCACTCTGGTAATGTCCATGCTTTTTGCACCATTTGCACTGATCCTTTTCAACTTGAGCATTGTTGTTCTTCTGATGGTGCTCAGTCTCAGTCTGAGGGGCTTTCCCTTGAGGTTTGGCATTCTTATTAAAGTTCTTCTTCTTGTTGTTCTTCACAAGGTTATCAGAGTCACCCCATGAGCTTTTTAGCCTCTCCTCTTCTTGAACACACATTGCAATGAGCTTCTCTATATCCCATTTATCGGGATGCATGCTGTAGTTCACAACAAAAGTTTTATATTCTTTGGGCAAGAAAGCAAAAAACAAATGAACAAGGAACTCATCCTTGAGCCCCAAATCTATAACATCTCTAATGTTACGAGCTTAAATAGCACCTAGGTTAATGCCTAGAAGAAATTAGCAAAACAAGTTTTTGGGTTTAAAAGTTTAAAGCACGTGGAATTATAAACGAATCTGGTGTGACTTGCTTTCATGAATAAAACAAACAAATAAGTGTCGCTAGTCAACTTGTCTCGGTGGTTAACAACTTTTAAATAAATCTTGTGGACAAAAGTTATTTAGGGCTTGTTTTGGAAAAGTATGAAGAAAGCGCTTAAAAATGTCTGATAGCGAATGGCTTGTTTATTTGATTGAGCATGAAAAACATTTTTTTATAAACAGAAATTTGTTGAAAGTAAAAATTGCTAAATAATAAAACCTTAGAGCTTTAGTTATGCTTGTAAATGCATAGAGTTGTGTTAGAAAATAAATTTTGGAAGTTAGAATAATATAAAATATAAATAGGAAAAATCATATCATCGGCAATATATGAACAGCGTGCATATGTTGATATGCTTGTTCGAGTGTCAATGTGATGTTTGTTAGTTTAAAAAATTAAAACAAAAGTGCCGCTAGCCACTCATATCACCTACCTCGTCGGTTCACGCGCGTGTTATGAGTTAGGACTGAGCCTGCTGGCCTTATCACATACTGCTCTCTCTCTCTATCTCCCTCGTCTGCTCTGCTTAGTGCCGCTACTGTCCTTGCCTCACTGCAGTCCTGGCGCCTGAATACCGTGGTGCATCCCCCCTGCTCTGAATCAATCGATCATCCGATTTATTAGCGTCGTGCCGCGTTGTTGGGTCCCGTCGCCGTGTACGTGGGCTTTCTAGACAGCACCGACTAGGGCAGTGCCACTGCTGCCTCGCTCACCTCACACTGCCCTTCCACTTCCCTTGCCCTTTCTCTGCTTGCCTCACGCTGAACCACCTGGCTACCTTGGCCAGCGCTGGACCACGGCCGTCACCGCCGTCGTCGGTTTCCCCCCAATCTCATGCGAGCACGCGAGTGCGCTGAGTCCGCATGGTCTCACGCTGGACTTGTGGCTCCACTACGCGGCCGCTTCCTTTGGCTACACCATAGTGCGCGCACGAGCACGCTTGGGCCCGTGTTGCCGCGCGCTCCACCTCCGTTACTCGCTGCCCCGCAGCACCTACCAAGGCCACACCCACCGTTGCCGAGCCACTGCATCACCGTGAGCCCGTCCTTTCCATCACCCCATGCCACCGACCCCGATGTGCCCTGCTCTAGGTCTACTCGCTGAGCCGGGTCCATGCCTTGCCATTGACCCATCCTCGTCGACCCCCTCCTACCGCAAGCCGACACCTTGAACTTTGACCTCGCTCCATGTCGCGACCATGGCATCTCAGCGGCAGCGCCAGGACCACGCTCAATCTCTTCACCATGACCTTTGCCCGCACGTCACCCGAGAACGCTGTCGCGCCAAGCCGTGACCCACACGACGCCGCCACCACCGAGCGCATAGCCTGCACTTCGGCGGTTGTCACCAGCGAAGCGCAACCACGATGCCTCCCCGCGCACGCTCTGCCTGCGTCGAGCCTCATTGCCAACGCTGCGGATCATCCCGCCATGGTGCTCTGCTTTTGAGGAGGGAGAGAAGGGTGAGAATTTGAATAGGAGCTTTTTCAGGGGTTCTCAACGTAATTTTCGCGACTCACATGAATAGTGTTCATGTCCTGCGGGTGGATTAAGTAAAAGTACAAGGGCCTCGGCGCAAGTTGGTGTCACTGACGCAGGGTTTCCCACCGTGGGTCTGCCTGTTAGGCCGCTCGCCCTGCACCTCCACGGCCGTGGCTGCTTTCGGCGCCCTTGCCTCGGCCGCCTTGTGCTGCTTTCTGTATGGGCGGGCGGCTTTCATTCACAGCGTGAGTTGGCTTGCTGGGCCACTCACGCATCACACTTTGACCCATGCTTGTATTTGTCTTGCGCCTGGGCCATGTCCGTGTGTTGGCGATTTGGTGGCCACTGGTCCTTTTAGTTTTCTAAAGCAACTATTAATTTAGTTTTGAAAATAAACTTGTAAAATCAATATAAATTTGTGTAGTTGTCCAAAAATCATGAAACCAATTTTGTTAGGCTCCTAAAATCATGATCTATCTATTAACGTATTTAGTTCATCTAGTTTTAAAATGTTTTCAGGGTTGCTCTAATTATTTTAAAATGTTTAATATTGTTAAAATATAAACTTGTAGGAATTCCTGTGATAAATCGGTGATAGTGTTGACTCTAAAAATTTTACAGTAAATTACTAATATTATTAGCTGCTTACTGTAATTTTTATAGCTCCAAAATAATTTGTTTGCTAGATAGATAATGATGCCCTAGTTCGGATAAAGATTAAATCGATAGAACGAAACAACGAAACAATTTGGGTTTGTATAGCTAAAACACTTGTTGGAAAATGATACCTTTCTTGAAGATGTTGATACGTAGATTAGTACGTAGTCATTAGCGCTAGCTTGTTAGTTCGTAGTATGTACTCTATTTTAAGAGTTGTTGTTGCCTGATTAATTAACTGTTGCATCATCTCTGCATCGCATTGCATACCATAATAGGGACGATGATGGATCGTGGAATCATCTAGAGTATCAAAAAAGATGGTGCCAGGGATCAGGACATAAAGATGGAATACTAACTTTTAGTTATATTTTACCCTAGCAAGTCCTAGTGCATAACTCCTACTTTTTACACTTTAAATTATACTTGTGCATTAAGTTTTAAAGAGTTGAATGAAACCCACTTACATATATATATATATCTTTATCCTATGAGTCTTACTAGTATGGCAACAGACCGTGTAGATTGCTATGCTATAAGACTCCGGTAAAAGTCGAGTGATTCCTTGTCACTCGCGAGAGAAAGGAAATATATTACTGTATTATTATCACTTGAAATATATAAATGGTGAAATGAAAAATGAAGACCGGGCAGGGATATGGTTTGGGTATTGGTGGATGTAAGAGGTTGTGTCCTGCGGCAAACGGGGCATAGCTTGGTTACACTGTTTTCCCTGTCTGTGTCGGTTAAGGACCGACCGTTGCATTGGACTCTAGGCAAGTCACAGACTTATTATCCCGAGCACATACTTGGGTATGGGCGCATGGAAGACTTGTTACTCTCTTGTCATGGGTTCTGGCTCTTTTGGATTGAATTTTAGGGTGGTTTTTGGGTGGAGGTCTTTGCACCACACTGAGTCCAGGACTCAGGGGCGGGGGCTTAGAGTCCAAGTTTGGTTGGAGATCTGGACCCTATGACAGGAGGGTAGTGGGTTGGTCTGACTTGTGCCTGGGGTACAAGTAGGGCGTGTGTTTTGGGGTACCTAGATAGGCTCATTGATTCATGAATCGCCGCCGTGTCGGTATGACTTGTCTACAATCTAGCACCGTAGTAAGAACTAAAAGATGAAAGATGATAAAATGATTCTGATTGCTTACCACCTGCTTGAAAGTAGCATATGTGCTTACATAGAATGGTTAGTTAATGAACTAATAATGACTGCTAAGAAAATTAAATATAAGGACGCATGCTTAGTAATGCTTCCTGCAGATGCAATAAACCCACAAGCCAGATAGACTTGCATATCCTTGAAGTCTTTTCTTTTCTCCTATCGGGTAAGTCTTGCTGAGTATAATTGAGTACTCAGGGTTTCATTTCCTCCCTGTTTCAGGTGACAGGCGAATGCTAGAGCTGACTCTTGTGTGTGGATTCCTCCTGATGGGCTCAGAGAGAATTTCCTTTTCGATGTGATTATAGTTTTTATTTAGAACTCTCACTAAATGTTTTACAAATAGAAGTTTTATAATTTGTTGTCATCGTTTATATATGTCAATGCTTCATCATGTCATGAATAGATGTTTATTTCCGCTGTAATTCTATTCATATGTTTATATTCCGTTGTTACATTTAATTGTTCATAACTCTGATAGCATGATCATATTTCGCTAATATAAGTAATAAACATTATACTTTGATGTTGTATTAAAGGTGATGGAAAAATGTGGATTTTTGGGTTCTCCCTTGGGTTGTGCTCGACGGAACTATGTAATTTAGTATTCTCCTTTATGTACTTAGTGTCTAATAGAAGACAAGTACTCCTGTGAGGCATTAGATTAGGCGATTCTGCCACAAAATCCATTGGCTTCAGCTTCGAAGTCGTGTTGCTCATCTTCAGTATGTGCTCTCTGATACCGCCATCAGTGTATTTCTCAATGAACAATTTATTGATCAAAGTACTGGCATAAGCCTTTGAAGAGCCAGTAAACTGACTCTCTACTTTCTTGTTGTATTCTGTGGTGGTGTCCCAATTTAGAATAGACCCCCTTATCGCATCTGAAATTATGGACTTAGCCACCATCAAGCACTTGTGGTTTGAAATATCCCATTTCTTGTGTTCGAGATCATATTTCATCCGTACTTCTGCATGATCTCGCTATAGAGCAGTGAAATCAACATCAGACTCATTTTCTTCCCTCACCGGGTCCACTGGCTCAGTAGGACACGGGGAGATAAGCGCTAGATCATTCTCAGACAGCGCATGTGCTAGGTCATACTTCTCTCGCCATACCCTATAGTTGCCTCATTCAAGAGGCGGTATATGTTCGAGATAAATGCCATTGGGTTTAGTCTTGAAAAACACCGTCAGAGATAGTGAGAAAAAAATAACATAATAATTGCATGTCTTAATTTAACGTTGGTTAAAATTAAAATATACAACCTTCTTATACACTAATTCTACATCACTGTTGAGTAGAAATAGAATAATGCATGGAAAAACTCATGAAATATCATTATAATATTGCTATTATAAACTTTGGTCAGAAAAATAACAATATCATAATTTACTGAATAAAATTTAACTGTTCTTCAAATTAAATTCTCCCGTTGGTTTGAATTTAATTAGAAGATAATAAACTTTAACATTGCAGCGGAAACATGAAAAATTATTTATCTACTTTTCGGAAGCATTTCACTGTAGTCATATACTCTCTAAAAAAATTATCCCGTTGGTTCAAATTTTGATAGAGATTTAAATAAGACAAAAAATCATCAAAATTTGCTTCTGAAAATGAATAAACATGACTCGATATCTATTGTTTATTTTGCCTAGCCCATTGAAACAGTACGCGACCCAGCAGCGAAACATCGCGCGCACGCTCGCGCTCGCGGCCCACCGACAACCCAACACGGAGTGCTTGCCCGCTCCCCCGCGCTCAGGCCGTAACCTAGGCCTAGGCCAGGAATCTCCGATCCTGCCTGGGCCGCTTTCGGCCTGATGCGTTCTGAGCCGTTGATCTACATCCGATGGTCGTCCGCACGTTTCGCTCGGAATAAAAACGGCGACCACGGCATTGCGCCTGAAACCCTAACTCTTCCTCGGCCTTCTCTCTTTGCCGCACACACTGCCGAGCAGTGAAAAGTGCAGCGGTAGCGACGCCGCCGCCGGTCCCCTCATCGGTGTGCGTGCTCTCCCTAGGTGAGTGCGCCACCGTCGAGCAGTCTAGGCGACGGTGCCCCATTCCCCACACGCGCTGCATTGGGCTCGCCCTAAACCCTAGATCTTCCCCTTTCTCCTCAGTGCAACTGTAACAGAACCGACCAATTATATGAAATTAAGTAAGAAAATCATCCGCCAGAGCAGACGATTTAGCAAACTTAAGCCCGTATAACCCGGTAGTCCGTGAAATGGATATGTTTAAATGCAAGGTAGTCAACATCATCCAAGAACATATACTACGAGCACATGTCATCTACTGCATTCTCTTCTACTACTAATATGTTAAGTCAACACATCTTATTGAATGCTTCAAAGATACACCAAAGCTTCACTAATTTCTTAATCACACATAAAACAACACTTGATTAAACCTTAATTAATAATAGGTTTGAATAGCAACATCTATTTTTATTGCTTAGAAAAATCTTAGAAAATTACTACAGCACAGTGCTACCCTAAGTAGTCTACTAACAGATTTTCATGGTATTTGAATGAGTGGATTAGCCTACACAAAAATAACAAACTATGGCATGATTATGAACATAAAAATACTTTGTACTGTGAAAAGTGTCAAACAACAGAGTTAGCATTTTTCCTATGATCTTCATAGCATACAATCACTGTACAAAAATTATCACATGCATGTTTTATACAAAGTTTATCTTGAGCTAAAATAACAAAAATCAAACGTGATTAAAGGCAGAACTACAAAGATAATTTTTCTACAGTACATGCATGACATCACATATTTTCCTAGAAAGTACATTATATATGAAGATTAACAAACTTGGAATCATATTTTTCTAAAGCCTATAGGTTTTTCTACATATTTTCAAGTCCCAAATATCCATGATTAAATAAAGTTCTACAGAGAAGTATCCCAAAATGACATGCAATAATTTTTCCAAGTAGATTTGATGATAAGGAACCTAGAAAAATTTATTTCAACAGATTTGGAGCAAATTTGAGTATCCAAACATTTTCCAAACCATTTCTATTTTCAAATAATAAAGAAAAATTGAAAACAGAGAATCCTCCTATTGCTCTTGGGCCCCCTGAATCACACCTATCTTTTTTACACTTTTCTGCGCGTGTCCGACCAACCATAGTTAGCTGGCAACCATAGTTAAGGCCTCTCGCCCAAGCTTGAGGCGAAGGCCACGGCCAGGCATTGATGTCATGTTATGGCCAACCAATGGGGCCGCGACCATTACCGGCCATGCCAGGGAGCGAGTATATATGCGAGAAGTCGAAGCTAGGCATTTGTAGCATAATGGAGATTTTTGAGGAACCGCCGGCAGAAATAGCAAAATCTATGACGACGAGTGGCGGCGCTTCTCCCCATTCCCCTCAACAATGTCGGCTGCCTTGAGCACCACATGCTTGAGAGCGAGGCGGAGAGCTAAACAAGAGCGCGATTGCTGGCAGAGGTGGAGGAGAGGCGCGAATTTGACCGCAGGGAGAGTGAGCATGCATGATATTCAGAGAGAGAGAAGAAAGATAAGGATGGATCCGGGCGCGATCAGGATGTAGGCGGTGGAGCTGCGTGGGCGCACATCGGATGGTGATCATCAGCATCGGCCGTCGGCAACATCGTAAATATGAATGCTTGCCGCCATGGTTTCGTATTAGATTTAAATATGGATGATTAAATGGATGTGCAATGGTCAGTATTCGCTTTTCAAGTTTATTCTTCATTGTTGTAGGCCGGGTCCGATTCCACATCCGTATCCGACCCAAAATGAAGGAAGCCTTTTTCAATTTATATTTTCAAGAAATTTTTAAATATCCGGAAGTACAAATATCATTTTGAGCAAGAAAATGACATCTTTCTGTACCAAAAATGAAAATTGATTAGAATGTAATTCTCTATAACTTTGCTTTTATGACCAAATTCAAATTCTTGATAGATTTTGAATTCTAAAATTAAAGTAAATCTTAACTCAAAACCCTAATTTTAGAGAATTATTTTTAAAAGCAAAATTTGGCAATAATTCAAATACAAACCTTGCTCCAAAAATTGTGCTAAGTTATTCTAGATGATTTACCATGATAGCCAAACATGTTTTACTAGCCTATAAACATAATCAGTCAAAATAACTTTAAACAAGTGTATGCAACATTGACGTTTCACGAACATGTTTCATATGTTTTTTGTATCATTTTCAATTATTTTTTCATGATTGGGCATGTATGATTAGGATGCTTGATGATGCACGATATGCATGATTTGCTTTAAATTTTGGCATAACACCGTATGTTATATATTTAGAGGAAGAGTATTAAAATCCTCATTGAAGCACGCGCTCCCTAGTGGGTGAGCGCCGCCCCGCCGAGCGGTCTGTGTGTCTTTAAGCCCGCACGCCGTATAAGAGCGTAGCGGCCAATCTCTTCATCCATAACGACGATTATTCTACCGATGTATGCATGGGTGGTGACGCTAAGCGGCGGGAGTCCGGGTAGGTCCTCCCCTCCTTCGTCCTTCCTCTAGGGTAAGGGTTAGGGTTTCGTGTTGGGATCGATCCGCTTGGCAAATCAAGTCACCTCCTTCTGTTTTCTTGTTCTGATCTACTCCAAGAGCTAGATCTACGTCTAGTTAGGTGCTCTGATACCATTGATAGACTTGACATGATCACTAGCCATAGATCTAGCATGTACAACTGATATTTGAATGAAGTAGTAAACCCTAGAACGTGATCTAGTGTGAGAAACAAAGAGAGGGAGAGAGATGCAGGGTGGCAAACCATCGTCCGCCATGAACGAGAAGACCAATGAATCAGATCGTGGTGGAGGTGCGGTGGTGACGCGTGAAGTCCCGACGGTGACGCTGGGAGGAGGCGCAGCTTCAGGATCAAGCCAGGCAGCAAAAGGCGGGTGAAGAATCCGCTGTCGTGCTTCCGTCATTTGGCGGCCCCTCTCAATCGACTTAGGGTTTGTAGGTGGGGTGTCTGGCGGCTCAGGGGAACCTCGTGCCTTGTGCCCCAGCCCCCACCTCCCTTTTTATGGCGCTGTGCGACGGGGCCCACCAACCATAGTTAGTGTTGGGTGTCCCCGATCGAGGCGCAGATCAAGGTCCAATTGACCATTGGGCCAACTGGTGGGATCAATCTAACAGCAGGGAGTATATATGTACTCTGAGCTGGCATTTGTAGCATAATTATTTTTGAAACCGTTCGTAAAATAAATAATCTAGACGCGAGTGCAACTTTTTCTCCCCATTCCCTGACAGAATCAGACGCGAGCACGAGGCGGATAAACAAGAGCAGATTGCACACTGCAGTTGCTGGCACGGGACGAATGCACGCATGATATTCAGAGAGAGCAGTTGAAAATAAGGATGGATCCGGATGTCCAGATATCCGAAACATCCGGTATCCGTATCCGTTTTATCGTAAATATGGATATCCGTATTCGTATTAGATTTAAATATGGATGTTAAATGGATGTATCCGTATTCGTTTTTCAAGTTTATTCTCTATCCGATTCCACATCCGTATCCGACAAAAATATGAAATATCCGATAATATCCATATCTGGGAAGTACAAATTATTTTGAAACCATCTAAATCTTACAATTATGACTATTTAACTATTTAAATGACAATAAATTTAATATAACAGATGATATTTATTATTATTTAAAAGTTATCTAAGGCTAATATAATTTTAATATTATTAACAATATATAAATCTCAAGTGAAATTAATTTTAACATGGCTGATCATATAATTAGTATTTTATTTTATTTTGTATCATTTTCAAATTTATTTTTATTTATCTAAATTCAATAATTAATATATATATAATCTTTAATTTTATTATATTTTATATATTTAATTATTAAAATGTTGATTAAAATATTTTATTTTTGGTAGTTGTCTTTATCCACGGTGTTATATAGCTATATGTTAAATCCCTTCATCCATAATGATTTTATTATACTATGAAACTATCGATAAGAAAATAGATACATGTGATCTTCAAAATCAAGTGAATATCCGAATCCGAATCCGAATTCGCGATATCTGTTTTGTATTAGTATCCGACAATATCCGCATTCGTATTCGTATTTGAATTAAAATGTGGTAGATAGTGCTATCCGAATCCATCCTTAGGGCCTGTTCGTTTAGGCAAGGATTGACCCGGGAATCGTCGGCTGCTGATAGCTCATGTAAATATGGCAAACAATCCGGCCATGAACGGTTCCATACAGCGGTTCCGTGAGAAAGAAACGAACGGAGCCTTAGTTGAAAAGCCAGGGGCAAAAGGCGAAACGAATCCGCTGTCGTTTCCGGCTGCTTACCCAGGTCCAAGTCGAGGATCGCAGCTCACTGCACGCTGGACACTTGATGCTGCTGCTCCTTTTGCCACCCTTTTGGCAGAAAGAACACCGGCTCTGGCTCCGGCTCCGGCTCGGTTGGGTCGTCCTCGTAGTCAGCTACCCCAGGCAGCATCATGTGCTTGTGTATCCGTCCGTCCAATGGACAGCTGCGACATGGCTGCAGCGCAGGCACGGTGTGGAATTGGATGGATGGAATTGGATGGATGGGAGACGTGTCCTCGAATTGGATCCGTTTCTTTTTTTATCTACAATAATATTTTTCTCTCATAAATTTTCTTCAGAATTTTTCCAAACCATCCAAATTCCTGCAGAACCCGAACGGGTTACCTGCCCGTCGGCTCACTCCATCTAATCTTATACTTTGCCTTTCCGCACCCTTAATCATCTTCACCCTAGCTAGTATAGCACAGGCCGCCAGCTTCATTTCTGCGATCCCGTGACGGGGAACAGTGTGGGCTATGGCGTTCCTGGCACTCGCCACTCACATGCCATTGCGACTTTGCGAGTCGCCGAGCCGACGACGTCCTTTCGGAGCGACACCAGACTGTCTCCGAGGAGCAACGTACCCATGCAACGCAATGCATGGTCATCCCATCCATGAGACCATGAGAGAGCCTGTGGGCATGGTGGTTGTTGGCCTATCTATGCCCTCTCACCCCTCAGGATCAAGACCTTGCTCTGTTTCTGCTTCTGCTTCTGCTTCTGCTTCTGCTTCTGGTTCGTCATTGATGTGCACTGTGCAAGGCAGCACTGTACTATACAGCGCAGAAGAGGGCGCCATAGCTCCAAGCAAGTTTTTGTTTTTTGTTTTTTTTTCTCTCCCCCTGCTCACTCTCTCACGTGGCCATGTGGGTCAGGTACTCGAGGTCAGGTCACTAGACAACAGCAGGAGATGGATGGAGGGAATAGTAGTAGCCACTAGCCACAGCCAACCCCCAGCGACCCAGCCCCAACCCCATGTGGCTGGCTGGCACTTGGGCTCTTGTTGGGACACGGCCGAAATTTCCGCGACGAGACCACCTCGCCACTATGGACTGTGGACGGAGTGCCCTGCCGAGATCCATCTCATCTCCCAGCTGGAGTACAGAGAGAGTGTAGACACATCGGTGCTACTGCATACGTACGGGTCTTCTTCACAGCTTCATTCCAAGGAAGCTACGAGTACTTGCCAAGCAAGAAGGAGTACTCAGCATTCATCTCAGCTCACCTGTTCCTGACCGAATTTCTAAACACAGCAGGCCAAGAGTACCAATGATAAGCTTATTGCTCCCATGCAAACTGTCAGTGCACGACGCTAGAATTACTAGAATGAAGGAAAGCTCCATGTCATCATAACCAAATACACTTACCCGATACAGACAGGTGGTTGGCACCGGAGCTGTGGACGGCTTCCAGGTACAGGTGACAGCGGCCCAGGGCCTCCTTGGTCCTTGCATTTGCGAGCTCACCACTAGAGATTACAATATATACACATACTAGAGATGCTTCATTTTGCCATTGTCTATGCTCAAGTGGCAACTTTGGTCGACCTGTATATATAAACTATAACCTGATGAGTCCCTCTATGAGACTATGACCGTACCTTTTTGAATAATACAGAGCGCAACTAAAATAGTGGGATCTGCTCAGGATCATCAGATCATATGGGCCTGTGTGTTCACAAAATATTGCTACTTGTCCATGTCTACAGGCACCAGCCTTAAAAACTCATCAGAAACAGGAAAAGGATGTAAGCTTAGATGACATACGCACACCACTAGCAGCACTAAAAAGCGGCGGGCTAATCATGCTATATGTCAATGCACTTGCTTTTGTCATAACTTAGTTCCACGCTGGCAAGCATTTTAGGACTGATAGGACGTTGAACACATTATAATTACTTAAGTGGCCAAACTTGATGCAAGTTGTGATCTGAATGCTGCAAGTTGCAAAACTGGGAAAGTTACCCTCGGTAAAATATATGTTTTTCAAGATGTAAAGGCTATCCATCGGGAACAAATCTCAATTGGTTTCAGGTCTGCCAGAATTTTACTTTTGTGCCAACAGACCACACATAAGAGTAAGCTGTCAGCAGTCAGCACTTGTCTGATAAGTACTCTGGAGACAGAAGAACGAACCATGAGAGCAACTGCATTGTGTGGCGCTCAATTTTTTTTAGTGTTTTACAGAAAGTTGTGAGAAAGATTTAGTCAAAGAGGAAGTGATGCAAAAAGCCATCCACTTTTCTACTGTTTCTTGTTTCTACGGCAGCTCTACTGGACAACTCGGCAGAAGGAGATTTAGACGGCCTTGATATCAAAGGGCGTCTTTCGGTTCCCTTTTTATCTTCCCCAGGGTAAGGTAGCCTTATTTCAAGGATCATGATTCAAGAAAAGAAACAAGTATCCAATGTATATCTATCCCAGTGATGAGTGGGTCTGGCATTTGTCAGTCCTATTGCTGGAGCAAGATGGGAAGCCTTTTGATGCTCCTTTACACGAGCGGGGAACTAGCATAAGCAATTCAGAGATATGTAAAACAGTCCTGTGGCTAAACAATTGTGTGCACAGAGAATTGTTTGTTTGATCACCATCCACTGGGCAAGCAAAAAGGTAGGTAGTACATGCAGCTAAAGTGGGTTATTAGTGGTACCAGGAAACAAAGAGTGCATTGGTCTTCGATATTATTTCACACTTTGTTCAGTAGCACTTCCCTACAGAGTTTAGAAATTTTTTAGTCCATTCGTACCTTGAAAACACCTCAGAGTTCTGTTCCATTCTTGGAATTTCTCTCCACCTCCATCCCTACCAAAGTCGACCAAAGGACCAGTTGGGCCAGGCCATGGAGGCCCAGGATAGCAGCAAAGATTTGACCTGAAAACAGAAACTCCTCCGTTTCAAATTATAAGTAGTTTTGACTTTTTTGTTTATCCATTTTGCTACGTATTTAGACATATTATTATATGTAGATGCATAACAAAATGGATGTACCAAAAAAGTCAAAACGACTTATAGGCCCCATTCGCTTCGCTGGAAAAATAAACCAAAACACTATTCCGGCTGATTTGTTGTGAGAAAAAAACACTGTTCCAGCTAAAAAGATAAACTAAAAAATACGAATTATAAGAGAAACGAACAGGGCTATAATTTGGAACGGAGTGAGTAGCAACGAACACTAGTGTTAACCACCAATGATTTCCTTTTCGGCACCAGCAGACTATGGGCGTAGGAGATACCCAGAAGTGACACCTTACCTGCCAATAGATCACACACTTGGAACGAGGGTCCATCTTTGTACGCTGTACGTGTGATCGGATGTAGCCGGCCGTAGCTTCATCAAAAGTCCCCACCTTTGGTTGCTTCATGACCAAGTTTTCAGGGAAGCTACAAGTCCTGAAAACAGTGCAGCTTTGGGCTTTTCTAACTTTGTCACTGCCTAGGAATGATGATAGAATGAAGAGCTAAGAACAAATAGTTTTTTTTGCAAGGAAAAGAGAGGCTTTCTTATTACTCAGGAAAGTTGTTACAATCCTGAGCTATAATTTGCTTGATACAACCGGCACCGCAGACTGCCAAATGGCAGAATGACCCGTTCTTAATGCTAGTTGTGCGAGCTCTTCTCGTGTGGACTAATCTCCACTCAGCTAATAGACTCCTAGTCTGAACCACTTCATCTAAAATGAACCGGACTCTGGAACGATCTCCAAACGGCCGTTGTAGCATCAAACAGACCCCCGTGCTCATCAGCAGCAAGGCGAAACCCTCCTGTCGCCGCCATTGCTTCCACCTCCTCCGCGTTCCTCGCCACATTCACTGCTGCAATGCAACTAAGAGGGCCGCACCTTTGTCATCCCTAATAACCACGCCAATGCCACCCTTGCCTGTTTCGCTGTTCAACGCCCCATACATCCACGTTCACCTTGCGCCATCCTGGATCCAGCTTCCTCCAGCAGCAGGGATATTAAACTATTTGTCATCCTTACGCATGTCACCTCTCCGTTTACCAGCTTTAGACGTGCTCCTACAGATTTGCTAGGATAAACAGTAAACCTCCTACGCTTTTGCCACCTTTGCGATGTGGCACACCTTGTTGGCAAGCCAGCGCGACAGCACACCTAGGAACCCCAACTTGGCATAGAAAAAGACCTATTGAAAGGTCCTAAATGACTAGAGGGGGTGAATAGCCTATAAAAATTTCTCTACAAATTACTAGAGCAATTGATTAGATAGCTAAATGGCGAAATTGCTTTTTGCTCTAGCTCTAATAGGGTTGCAAGCCACTTATCCACAATTCTAGTTGGAATATGATCTCTAGGCACATAAGAGCTAAGTCACAACTCTCTAAACTAGTGACCTAGCAAGAACTAATTACTTCTAACAAGACAACTAGCTAGCTAACTATTTCTACACTACACAAGAGAGCTATACTAACTACCTCCATGCAAGATAAAAGAATGTAAATACAATGAGAGGTAGAGAGTGATATACCAAACGAGGCAAGTGACAATATATGATCACCAAGTGAAGACCAAAGAGCCAATTGACACACAGTTTGTCCCGAGGTTCACTTGCTTGTCGACAAGCTACGTCCTGGTTGTGACGGCCGATTCACTTAGTGGTTCGTGAGCCACTAGATGCTCAAACTAGAATCACTCCCAATCTCACTTGGATGATGAATCAATGAAAGAGATGAGTGGAGGTGATTGGCTTATAGCTCACAAGGATGTATCAATGATCAAAATGTCCAAGAGAGTGAGCCCAAACCGGCCAACATCTATTTATAGAGCTGACAAGTCACACATACCCATTGCCCCCCTTCATGTGATGTCTGCGCACCGACTGGACGCACTACACGGGTGCACCGGATGCGTTCGGTGTGCCACGTGTGAAAGGTCCTAAATGGCTAGACGGGGGTGAATAGCCTATAAAAATCTCTACAAATTCACTAAAGCACAAGATTAGTAACCTAAATGGCAAAATACAATTTTGCTCTAGCTTTACAAGGGTTGCAAGCCACCTACACCAACAATTCTAGTTGCTATGATCTCTAGGTTCACACAAATATTATGTCACTACTCTCTAAGCTAGTGTGCTCTCAAAGACTAACTAAAGAGCCTCACTAACCAAACTAACAAGCTCTCAAAGACTAACTACATTAAAGAGCTTGACTAGGCAAGAACGAAGATAAAGTAAATACAAGAGAGTGTGTAGGAAGATTATACCGCCGTGGCAAGAGAGATGAACCAATCACAATGAATATGCAATCAATCACCGGAAGAATACCAATCACAATGGACACAAGATTTTTCTCCTGATGTTCACGTGATTGCCGGCACGCTAGTCCTTATTGTGTCGACCAACACTTGGTGGTTCGGCGGCTAATAGGTATCTGACACCTAGCCAACACTTGGTGCCGCAAGAACCTATCCACAAGTGAGGTAACTCAATGACATGAGCAATCCACTAGAGTTACCTTTCGGCTCTCCACCGGAGAAGGTACAACACCCCTCACAATCACTGGGAGATGGCCACGGACAATCACCAACTCGTGCCAATGCTTCTCCGCTGCTCCAAGCTGTCTAGGTGTCGAAAAACACCAAGAGTAACAAGAAATCCGCAGCCACAACGATCCTCAAGTGCCACTAGATGAAATCACTCAAGCAAATGCACTAGGAATCACTTTCAATCTCACTATGATGATAAATCAATGATAGAGATGAGTGGGAGGTGTTTGCTTAGGCTCACAAGGATGTATCACTGGAGAAAACATCCAAGAGAGTGAGCCCAAGGCGCCCCAAGTGTATTTATAGAGGTCCAAGACCTCCACTAGTCGTTACACACTCGGGGCCGACCAGACCCTATGACCGGACCCAAAGTCCGGACCATCTATAGGGTGGATACAGTTCTTGGATTCATGCCACATGTCTCTCCTTTGAATCTCCCTCATTGGATCTCAAAGGTCACTTACGCGTGCACTTAGGACCTCCAGACCGGACCTAGAGGACAACAACCGGACCCAGCGCCTCCCCGGGCCTGGATCTGCACATAGAGCATCCAGAGAGGAAATTATCCTCCAGACTGAGTCTGCTTCTGGCTTTCGGACCACGCACAGTGTGGGTCCGGTTCTTCTCCTTGCGCCACATCGCCTCGCTACCGAGCGCACCATAGCCGGACTCATGTGTGCCTAAGTCTGGACCTGCGCCACACCTAGGTCTAGAGCAGCTGCGCCCCAGCGCTGCTCTCAGCCTTCTCTGCTCGGTCCAATCGGACCCGTGGGATATGGTTCGGAACTACTACCGAGCAGGGTCCGGTTCACCTGCAGTCGCCCGAAGGGTAGGGTATGAGTCCAGACCGGACTCACCCCTAGGTCCGAACCCCCTACGCTAGCAAGGTTCGATTCTCACCTCCTTCTCCTTTTCTTTTTCTATCTCTTCAACCGCTTTACCCTTGCTTCCAAGATGCTAACCACATAGTGTAGAGCTTATGTTCCCGTGTGTTAGCATTTTTTAAAGCATTTTTCAAGGGTCAATTGTTAGCACACTAGGTCTCTAATGCATATGCAAGAATTATGTCACCTAATGGCACTCGATTACCCCTTAGCCAAAGATTTTCCTTCTTTATAGTATGATTATCGATCCTAAACACACTCACACCCTCTATGGTGTCTTGAGTGCCAAAATAAAAACCGATTTGATAACTTTACCTTGATCAACACTTGGTTTTTGTTTTTCTCTTTCTTCTTTTCCAAGTTGGAGCACTTGACTTCAAGTTTGGCCACCACCATAACCATGGCCATCATCTAGCTCCACAACTTGGTGTGTACCAACCTTGCACAAATTAACACTCATGACAAAGGTTAGTACTTAGGTTTCATCAATTATCCAAAACCAAACTAGGGCTTTCAACATGTCAGCGCTGCGTCAATCGACCGTTTGAAAGAGCCGTTGGTGCACTACTACAGATTGACTTATCACTATCGCCACTTTCACTGCCGTAGCGATAGAAGCGACGGTGTGATACCTCCACCGTTGGTTGACCGATAGCGAGGCCTCATAAAGAAGAAAACCGATAGTAGAAGCTGCTACCACCGACGGGTTAACGGTAGATGCGGCAGTGGTATTGGGGTTGCATTTGTTTTGTCGTATGAAATGCTAGGCCAACTGGGATACACGTTTTGGCCGGCGGTCCAAAACTAGCATTTGGTCAACTGGCGATAAAAACTCAGCGTGAGTGTTGAATGCCCTCAACTTCCAAGGCCGTCAAATCACCATTACTTCTGTAGCCTGAAGCCAAAGAGTCATACCTACTGCTCTACATATTCTTTGTGGCAAAACCTCCTAAATTATAGGACCCACATGCACCTGTCACTGTCTAATGACCTCTGACGACCATGCATATGTTCCCGGTAACTTAAGAAGACTGTCGGGTGTCCTCGGGAAACCCGAATCATCCATAATTTTTCCAAGCAGGATCCCATTACAGAGTCATTGCAGTATTACAATAGTTTATTCAAATATATACATCAGAGTAATATAGAGGAAGTCTTACAATAACTTAGTTTACAAAACAGTTGTTTCAAACCTTACAAACTAAGTATGATTATTATTACAAACCATAGTAGTGGAGTGGCATTAGTAACATAATACAAAACACACAATTAAGATGCCCTGCTCAAGGGCCACACATTTACTTGTCATCGTCGATTTGAAAAACAGTCATGCAGCACGGTCCAAAGCAGACCTGCTCATGAGGCTCACCTGCAACAAGGGTTAACGAACCCTGAGTACAAAGGTACTCAACAAGACTTAACTGAAATAAAAACTGAGAAGACTCAGGAATGCAGGCTCAGGGATTCAAGGTAAAGCTTTAGCAATAAACAAAGTTCTTTTGCACAAAAGCTCTCTAACAAGATTCTTTATTTCAACATATAAAACTTCATCAAGATCATATATAAAGCTGACATGATCCATAATGAGATCATGAAACTCCATATCAAACTCTTTCTCAAATCTTATTCAAGTTCCATTTATTTACTACGATGATAAACAGTGAGTTGAGTCTCCATAATCGAGGAGCAACGACGATTCGAACCGATAATGACCCAGCTGGGGATTCCCAACCACACGACATATGCAGGTCCCTAACCTACATATACCAACCTACACTCAGATCCTCTAAAACAAGAATGGGTCCGCGCCACCCGAGAGCACAGTACTCCACCTATCCAGCCCATTGCCACGTGGGTACACGCTACTCCCGCCATCTCTCCACTCCCAGTGCGCGAGTAGCCATTCTCGTAAAAGAATAGCCGAGTTAAGGCTTACCGGAGTATGTGGCTAGTACTACAAAGTCTCACCTCATGCAAGTCAACAACGGATGGTTCTTAATCGACACAGGCGGAAAGAACCCACTCACAAGACATCCATGTCTTGTGGCTCTCACACACCGAGTCCGCCCAGTCTAGATTTATTACTCCACATGTTGATATCTCATGATAACATAAAATAACCGACCGTATCCAAAAACCCTTTTATATCTCACAGGTGACAGGTAATCACCCGACCTTTATCTGTCTAAGCATAGCTAAACATAACTAGGCATTCTCTAATTAAAACCGGTAGCAAGGTTGATATGGAGAAACAAGGTTGGTAATGCACCAATTAGGTTTCCACTCAACTCCTAATCACTTAATGCAATATAAAAAGCAAAAGCGATATAAATTTGTAAAACACAAGGTAGGTTTAAATGCATCCGGGGCTTGCCTTGATTGTCGGAAAAGTCAGGTTTTGGAGATGTTCCACAGATATCAAACCCGACCTGAACGGATGGATTAAGTTCCTCAACAACTTGATTGACTACCACGTTCTCACTTTCGTTCACTATATGAAGTAATAATGCCATGTTCAATATGATGCGAGATATAAAACATGATGATTGACGATGGATGCAAAAGTCAGTAACTTGAATACAACTTTCCTTCGCGGTACAGTTACAAGCCAACAACTAACTAAACCTTTTTCATAAATTCCAACACTTACATTAAGTACCAAGGATTATTTTATACTAATGACCCAAGGTCATCACTCAATCCAAAATTCAAACAAAATCTAAATCATTAAGGTTTACTATTTGCTTTTATGAATTAATTATTTAATTAAAAATTATGAAATAAATCAACTTTCTCCAAATGAGCTCAAAATTTTTTGTGAAGACTCATCACATGATAACTAAGTGGCAAAACAATTTTTATAATTTTTGGATACTTATTTAAGCCTAGAAAAATTCATGGAAACTCATTTATTAATTAATTGAGTAATTTTTATCACATTCAAAAAGTTCTGAAAATTAAAATTTAATATTTTTCCTAAATAGTTTACATCTCAAAGAGGTTACACAAAAATTTTCATAATTTTTGGAGCTCTAATTATTTCTACACAAAAATAACAAAACACAGCACTATTTAAATAATTCCGCAAAATAGAAAAACTCAATTTCAATCAACGGTCACTGACAGCGGGGTCCCACTGTTAGCCCGCGCTGACCACGGCGGCGATGCTCGCTGACCGGCGATTTCTCGCTGACGGTGAGGTCTCCGACCACGGCGACGGTACCATCATGCTCCCCACATCACAACGCATCGATTGGAGGTACAAGCTAGACCAATTACGGCGGGGTCCGAGCTCGACGCCGGCCACGACAGCGCGGTTGTGCTACGCCGGCGAAATGAGGCCGGTAGTGGTTAAACAAAATGCTTGGGAGGACTCAAGAGCTCACCCCAAACACGCTCGAGCTAAAAGAAGAATCGGAGGAGCAGCAGAGGAGCTCGTCGTCGATCAAGGCAGACACGGCGACTCCGTAGGTGTCGACGGCGGCGTTCCGACGTCTGTAGTGGAGGAATGGATCAATCAAAGGGCCACAGAGCACCAGAGCAACATGGTGAAGCTGAAGGTATGCTTAGCAAGGGCAGGGACAGACCGTAGAGCGCTGGCCACGGTGAAGCGAGGTCGACGGCGATGCTGCCGGCCGCGAGGAAGAACTACGGCGTGCTTCAAAACTCGGCGAAGTCAGGCACCTAGGACCGGTCGGCTGGGTTCGCAAGGAGTAGGCAGAGCTGTGACAAGCTTTGCTGAGACAGGGAAGGCACTACAGCGACGGCACGAGCTCGACGGAGCAGCGACGGCTCGACGGGAAAACAAAGGAAGGAGAAACGGAGGAGAACGGCGATGGCGTAGGCTTTATAGCGCGGCCAAGGACACAGAGACAATGTGCAGCAGCTTCTCCATTCCAGCGTGAAGCCAGAGGTGGCCACGGGCGCGACTGGAACGCGGTGGAAGCTCACCGACGGTGAGGTGTCGCCCGATGACACTGTTCAAGGAAATTATCGAATTGCCACTCGATCCATTTCTCAAATTACTCCCAAATTTGCATGGTAACTCAAAAATCTCCAAAAATAAAAGTTGCTCCAAATTTAAAGTTCTACAACTTTGTTTTAATAACTATACTCTAATTCAGTCTATATTTTGAAATGCAAGTTTAAAATCAAAAGGGGACACTGTAAGAATTTATCCCTTTTCAAATTACTTCAAATTCTTCATAACAACTTTGAAAACTCTAAAAACCAACTTTGTACACATTGACAAGCTCTACACTTTCTCTTTTAGGCTCAACCCCAAAATGTGCTTAGATTTTGAATTAGGTTTTCCAGGGTAGAATTAAAATGCTGGAAATTCGGGTTTTTGAAATCCAATTCAAAACAAAGGTTATGAACTCGATTCATCCATACAATTCAACACATATAAGCATAAAAATAAACTTGTTTTAGTGAATACATATCAAAGTTTTCACTAACACAAGAATGATGTGCAATGCGTATGATGACATGACATGTTTTAGGGTTTAAAACACCAGAGGTGTTACATTCTTCAAGCCTGGTGCCCTTTGAAACCACCCCTCTTCTTCATCCATCATCCCCTTCTCTTCCAATCTACAAAGAAAATGTCGGACAACCCCATCATGTTTCCAAGCAGCCCATCGTCCAGGAAGGACGACTTGCCAGCCCACCAGCCCTCCGAGGAGGACATCTCCTCCGACGATTAGATGCCTTCTAATTATAGTCCTCCATGGAGCTCTGAGAAGGAGGACCCAAAGGAGGAGGATGAGGACAAGGATGACGAGGACGACGCCGACGACGTTGACGATGACTCCGACTCTAACTCTGATTTTGACTCGCCTCCTCCCAAGCTAGCGAGGCGATCATGACCCTCTCTGCGAGAGGATCATATTTAGATTAAGTAGTTTATAGTTAGTATAAGTAGTTTTAGTAGTTTTTGTTAGTTATTATGTTTTCAGACGAGTACAATCGTATACTTGTCCAAATTGTATTTATCTGTATATGCAATGAATCAATGAAAAAAAGTTCTTTGAAATATTATGTTTCCTACTGCTGTTCTTGTTATCTATCTTTGATCCTTGCTATATTCCAGGAGATATTGCTATGCAATGAATGTTTTTTTCTTTTTTTGTATATCTATGAATGCAAAGTAAAAACTATCATGTACGGTACCGGTTCTAGGAGAATCTAATAGCAGTTCAACTGCTGACAATTGCTGTATTATAGTGTTAGATTAACGTGGCAATGGTCGGCTTAATACGGATACTGTTTACCTTATCCAGTGCCGTCTCTTCTCGCTGCCGATCAATCTGGACCGTCCATTTGGAAAAGAAACCTAGAACTGTCCGGTTCGTTCCCCAACTCCCCTCAGCCCTATCGGCACATTGGCGGCTATTGGAACCAATAAAAAACCCCAATATGAAGCCATTAGTTCTCCCCACCCGTTGCTTCATCTTCATTCTCTCTATCAGTTGCTTCATTTTCATTCTCCCCACCAGTTACTTCATCTTCATTGTCCCCACCCGCCTTTGCTTGCCCTGCCTCGAGCGTCTTGCATTGTCATCGTGGACAACGCCCCATGAAGGTTAGATGGATTCGGTCACCCCCCCCCCCCGCTATTTGCATTTGGTTCCAATTGGTTTTGGGTTCGGTATCCGTTTTGTTCATATTAGGAAATTCTTCATTGCCATAGATGTCTTACTTCGGAAGAAGCCATTACAATGCGAGCAACCTTGCCTTTTGGCGGCTAGGGGTGGCACCAGGACCCCAGATGATGTTGTTTGCTACTTGGGGACGGAGCATTCACCCGGACCAACTTGTGATTGTTGAAGCCGTTGTTCGTCACCTCCTCAGACCAGAAAATTTGACAAAAATCGTTCATGACCCTATTTGTTGAGAGATTTTTGTGCTTTGTAGGACTGGACAGGTGAAAGGTCCTTGTTGGTTTTGGTAATTGAGTGACAACCTAGGTGGACTAATTGTGTTTATGTGAGATACATAGGTGATTAGTCCACAGGTACATATGTATGAGCAACATATGCCATGGAGGTGAAAATGGCTTGGAGATGTTGCAAAGCTCACACATGTGATGATGAAGGAGCTTATTGCACATGAGACATGACATTGAGTCATGTGATCAAGGTGGAGAAGATCAAGACAAGACTTGGCTTGATGGATCGGTTGCAAGCGTGAAGGGCAAGTCAAAGGCTTTGGAGTGATGGACCGCGTGGCGGTGAAGCTTGAGCAAGACTTGGCGCCGATGGACGATAGCAACGGTGAAGAGCAAGTAGAGTCAAGATCGATGAACCAATATGATCATGTGATGATATGAAGTGGATCATATCATTGTTGATCGTGTTGGTGCATGTGTTGCATCGACATTGAAGGAGATGGAATGGAATGCGCAAGGCAAAGGTATAACCTAGGGCATTTCATTTCACCGGTCATAGGTGTGTAGAGAAGTTTATGACCGGGTTTAGTATAGATGGCCGTACTATCAAGAGGGGCAAACTTGTTTGCATATCGGTCATCTAGTGCCACTCGAGTGATCTAACTTTGCATTGTCGCTAGGATCGAGTGGCGTGGCAAGTTGAGTGGCTAACATCCTTTGGGAAATGATTGTGAAAATGCTAACACACATACACATGGTGGTGTACACTTGGTGCTGTTGGCACATTTACAAAGGAGGTGGTGTTTTCGGCGCTTTCGGGAAAATAGAATGCCTATTTTCTATTGCGCCGGATGCAAGTTCTTGTGGTTAGCACATTGGAGCAAGGGTGATGAAGTTAGAAGTGAAAACGAGTTAGTCGCGAAGATGCTGGCGTCGGTCAACTGACCGGACGCTGGATCTGAATGCACCGGACGCTGGCAGGCTGCGTCCGGTCAGGCTGACGTACGATGATGCAGAAGCTGGAGTGTGACCGGACGCTGGCTGCTTCCGATCAAGTGTGATCGGACGCGTCCGGTCGAGGTCGGTACCTTACTGGAAACGATCGGACGCTGGGGGTTCAGCGTCCGGTCAGTTGAAGCTGCTGCGTCCGGTCAGGTCAAGTGACCGTTGGAATCAGGACACGTGGCCGTCTGTGGGCGACCGGACGCTGAGGTCCAGCGTCCGGTCAACACGACCGGAGCGTCCGGTCGGCCCGACCGTTACCCAGTGAAGGGGTAACGGCTAGTTTAGCCCTTGGGGCTATAAATAGAAGTGGCCTTCGGCCATGGCTGGTGCTGAGCACCTCAAGGGACTTAGTGTCCAAGTTTGTGAGTGCTTGGGAGCCCTCCATCACACATATACTTGATAGTGATCATTCGATTGTGTGAGTGAGCGATTCTAGTGCGATTGCATCGTGAGGTTGCATCGAGTGGCACTAGGTGGTTGTGTTGCAAGCCGGTGGTGCTGGTTACTCTTGGAGGTTGCCACCTCCTAGACGGCTTGGTGGTGGTCTCCATCGAAGCCTGCAAGAAGCTTGTGCGGCGCTCCGGAGAAGTGCTTGTGAGGGGTACTTGTGCTCGCCCCGCGGGAGTTGCGAAGAGCAACTTTAGTAAAGCGTGTCATTGAGCTACCCTCACTCAAGGGGTAGGTTCTTGCGGTGCCCGACGTGCGGGCTTAGCGGGTGATGCTAATTAGCCGCCGAACCACCAAGTGAGCGGTCGACACAACGGGGACTAGCGTGTTGGCAAACACGTGAACCTCGGGAGAAAAATCATCGTGTCAACCTTGTTCTTCCCGTTGGTTTGCATCCCCATTACACAAGCTTGCAATTACTTATATATATATCTTAAGCTTGTGTAGTTGCTCTTGTAATTAGATAGCTTGTGTAGCTAGCTAATTACCTTCTTGGTTGTGTAGCATAGAAGTAGCTCCCTTGCGTGACTAATTTGGTTTTAGTAACCTTGTTAGTCACATTGCTTAGTTTGTGTAGCTAAGTATTTGCGCTCTCTAATTAGGTGTTGGTTGCCTTGTTATTGAGCATTGCTAGAGAGCTTAGTTAGCTTTGTGCTTTTGCTTACTAGCATGTGTAGGAGCTCCCTTGTTACTTAAAGTACTAGTGGCATAGGTTTGTGTGACCTTGCTCCTAGAATTGTTTAGGAGAGCTCTAGCTAGCCCGGCACCTTAGTTGCTTTATTAGTATCTTTGCAAGGTGCTAGTGAACATATATAGAGGGGTGTAGTCTTGGCTAGACCGATTGTTTTAATTCCGCATTTATATCGGTTAGCCGACGCGATTAATTTTAGAAAAGACTATTCACCCCCCCTCTAGTCCGCCATCTCGGACCTTACAACAGGAAGTAAACATACTTTATGGATATAATGTGTCTGTGGACGGAGATGCTGTTATCTTCGCTATGGTTCACTACCTCTGGCTTTTGGGACCGCATCAACCAATTGAGTACCTTAGCAACTGCCTACCCATCCGACATTAAGCCTTCGAATTTGTGAAACTTTTATGTTAATAAAGTTTATATGTACTGATGAAACCTCTGGATTAATATATATGAGTACTGCATAATCGTTGAACTATTACTTCGGTTGAACTGTTAATTGAATCAGTTGATCTTGATTGTGGTCTAGATGTACACCTCAATGTAAGCACAAAGGATCCAAAACAAGCCTTCTTCTATAGGCGGATATTACCCTGAACCGGCGGTGACACAACATTTCATCTTGGCAGGAGTCCAAGGGTTTTGAAGGACATTTTGGCCCCTTGGCGAGAGGCAAAAGCGAAGACAAAAGGCCTAGGCCGACCTCTTCACTCAGAGTGTGCAACACTTTGAACCATGACTGCTCCATGGCTGCATCTAGCTCCAACTCCTCCCAATGATCGGCACCATCCCAAGGCACCATCGCAAGAAGAACATTGGCTTCCAGCAGAGGAGGCTACAACGGGAGGGGGACCGCCCATCCCGTGCCATGTCGAGAACCACCCCTACGCATACCAGCCATCACTCTTGTGTCGCTGCGGCTTGAAGACGCCTCGGTGGATTTTGTGGAGTGATGGAAACCCAGGACATCGGTACCACAGATGTTGTAGGACAAATAATCTAACTCGATTTCTTTTTTGTTCATTCTATTTTCGCAATGCAAATGCTGAAATCCTGCTATGCTTATGGTAATTTGGTTTTTTCTAGCCTGACTTAGATTGTGGGTTCTTTAAGTCGCACGATCCCTAATATGAAAAATTTCTGAGGACTTTGATTTTGGATTTACATAACAAGATTTGGTAGCTAAAGGCGGAGGCCAATGTTACAACAAATAAAGAACATTTGCAGGAGGAGGAAGAGATTATGCCACAGATTGAAGAAATGGCCAGGGTTCCAACGAAGATGATGGAAGATTTCGTACCTTTGAGAAAGAAATGTACTTCCTATTCTTCTTTCACCTATTTTGTACTTACCTTAGTTCTTGGCATGTTCATTGGCAAATTGCTTAGTTCACCACAGTAGATTCAAGTATCAATTTATGATGTATCGGACTAGAATCTGTCACTTTTGTACAACTATTGTTAAACTAAATGCAAGGTGATTATCCAAGTGTTCAATTTATTGAAATATAAATGCTAGTACATCCAAGTATCAATTGATGTGTCGGACTGAAATCTATCACTATTATACAACTATTGTTGAACTAAATGTAAGGTGATTAATCATGTATTCAATTTATTGAACTGTAAATGATAGTAGATCCAAATATCAATTGACGTGTTGGAGGCATCCTACTTCCCTAGACACTGGGCCCTGGTACAGGGGCAACCAATTTATTGAACTGTATATACACTCCTATGGTCCTACCAAACCTTCCTCCCATCCATTCCCCACTCTGCTCCCTTGCTCTGCTTCACCATGCTAGCGTCGGACGAAAGGCAGCCTCTCACGTGCTCACTACTCCTTCACCTCCAACCTCACCGGTGCACAAATCTTCAGCGCGCTGTCCCTGCTTCTGTGCTCCATCCGGATCTAAGGTAACTGCACTGCAACTGCTCCTTCACCGGATTCTATATTCCTTTTTATTGCTCTCTCGTGCTCTCTGCTCCTTCACCTCCAATCTAGCTACAGTAATTTTGTTGGATCTGTAGATGAAAATGCATCTTCTCTTTCTAGAGTTTGTGGCCTTGTACATCCGTGGAGTGCAGCTTGTGAGCCTTATTGTCCTCAGTATTGGTTCACCGAATCAGTGCTTTGTGAACAAAGTCGATGAATTAAATAAAAGTGTGCCAATGGATGTGGACATGGTTGTAGTGGTCAAGGCTTGGGATGACATGGAGATTGACAACGATCCCGTGGAGGTCGACAACGATCTGCAGGATATTATGGAGATTCACAACGATCCCATGGAGGTCGACTAGGATCTTCATGGAGAATAATTAATTATGCAATCAATGATATACATATGAAGGCCTTTTAACTTTTGCATAGTGTCGGCCTAATTAGTATCCTGCATTTTAGCTTTCGGCATGCTTGTTAGCTTGTTAGTGTCCACCTACTTATTCGGTATGAATATATAGAACTCAAGTTGGATTCCTTTCAATCCGAGAGTACTAGCATTGTGCTTTCCTTATGTTTTCTAAGTGCGCAGTTTGGCTTTCTTTCAATGTAAATATGTGTGCCTTATTATTCACCATCGAACTCAAGTTGGCTTCCTTTCAATCTGAGTACTAGAATTGTGCTTTTCTTAGTTTTCTAAGTGCGCAGTTTTGCTTTGTTTCAATGCCAAATGTTAAGATTGTGTGCCTTAGTGTTCATCACTGTATCATATGATGATAATAGGACCTAGCCGCCGGTGATGGTACTGTGCATTCACCGCCGCTTAGTTGCAAAATTTCCAATCCCACGTTTGAACCCTCCCGCGCGAAACTGATGAAAGTTCGATTCCCGCATGACGTAAAAGTTACTCAGAGAGCAAGCAACCCCTGCCCCAACATCCCCCCCTAACCCTCCCCCCTCGCTCCCTCCCCCCACACAGCTTTTTTTTGTCCTTGTTGTTGCTGTTCGTCATCATCATTCCTGCTCATCACCACTGCTCGGCTCTTGCTCCACGCCGGTGCACATCGCCGGCTGTTGGCATTTCTTAGCGTAATCACCAAGTGATGAGGTGTTAAGTCCATCACTGGCAATGGCACCATAAATGTCTGTTGGTATTTCTTAACACCATTACTAAGATTGAGTTAATCTTAGCAATGCCGCCAAGAAACACCAACTACGATAGTTCTTAACGATTACAGAAAATATCCGCAAGCACATGGATCTATCGTTTTATCATTTCACCCAAAAGTTTTTAGGGTATCATTATTTATATTTTCCCAAAGGAGGGCAAGGTATGCAGAGTCTAGCATGAGCATGACAAGATTACATACTTTCATAAGTAAACCAATAGTTCATGATAGGGGTAAAAACGGTATATCAAGGATAGTGGACACACATCTGGGTCAACCTCAAGGATAAATTGAAAATAAAGAATAAAAGAATATCTCTACATGGAGCCGGCATGATCTAATATAGCTGTGCAAAGAACAGTTAATGATCATACAAGTTATATGATTAGAGTTAGAGCTAAGTTTAAGATGGACGAGGAGATCTCTGAGCACTGGTTTGCCAGCAAGCGCGAGAGACTTTAAGACTCCTACACAATACCCGAACGTGGGGGATTACAAGGGATGAACAGGGCTATCACCACCTACCGCCTACCCCTCAACCATGGGATACCATCATATCCGAAGGTTCTCGTGAACCCGAGCACCATGCCTATGTATAAGGAAACTACCTATATCCCCCCGGGACTCCAACCCTACGGATTGACAAGCAAGAATATAGGCAACCCCGAAGGAACGACGAACCGCCACCTCAACCCTAGTTCTACTTCTACTCATACAATTCATATGAATGATTAACCATAAAGTTGGACATGTTAAGATCATAACACACAAACTATATGCTAGTTCATATATCATGATTATAACATGAAAACTATACTCTAGTTCATATGCACTACTATATAAAATGATATGAGAGCATGAATATGGAAGAACTCTTCATAGTATTATTCATACCAAAGTTGCTCTTCTTCCAAGGAGACAAGCTCTCCAAGTAGCTTTGCTAGCTCCAAATACTACAAAGAACTAAAGCTAAAAGAGTACAAGAGTAGGGTAGTGAGTTGTAGCTCCAAACGATGTGTGTTTTGAGAATAAGTTCCTCCTCTTCTTATATAGTGAAGCATGGTCGATTTGGCACTGATAAATAAGAAAACCGACCAAAACAGCCTATGCATGGAGGCATGCAACCGTCGGAGGAGCGTGGGCCCAAGAGGCGGTGGTGGGGGTGCGGGCGCACCTAGGGTGCGGCCGCACCCTGGCTGGCCCTACTCGCCACCGTCTTGCTCCTGTGGGCTCAAATTTGGCGGTTGGATGGGTCTTTTCTTGACTCCTTGGTGTATGATCTGCATTACGCTTTCTCTGATGGCGTATTTCGACTATAATTCCATTGTATTCCAATATAAGTCCTACAAAATATATTTCTTTCGATACAAGTGGAACTATGTCAAAGTAAAAGTATATGTGTACAAGTTTGCTTAATTTCTCCTATTTTGGATAGTAATTGGTGGTCGAATTTTATCGTTAGTGACCACCAACACCGGCTTGCCCGCATAGATCCACCAGTGCACGAACTGCTGCTGTCACCGACATTGGCACTCGTGCTCACCACCACTAGATCCAAAGGCAAGTGTAATAAGGCCTTACATGCATCGTCGTCACTCCTCCTCGAAACTCATCTCCTTACTAATGTTTATTGATGTAATTCCATGGCAGGGTGACCTCATCTCTTTGGCTGCTAGTGTCCTTCCAGATGAAGGAGGCCCGCAATATGAGGAACGCAGTGGACAACCTCTCAGACGATGTGCTTGTCGACATCTTCAGCTACCTCCCCGCTCGGTCCTTGTGCTGCTGCAAGTGTGTCTATCGCTCCTGGAGACGCGTCATCTCCGACTCCTATCAACGTAAGAAGCTTTCACAGACTGTCGTCGGCTTCTTCTATGGCAGCTGGTGGAAGGGCAATCACCACTTCACCAGCATCACCGATCAATGGCCCTCCTTATCCTTCTTGTCCTTCCCCCTTAAAAAAGTTCTAGCCTCAGATTGTTGCAGCAGCCTTGTCCTTTGCTAGTGTGCTGGGCCTGATGGATTACGTCGCTATGTTATCTGCAATCCGGCGACCCACAAATGACATGTACTGTCGCATAGCATCCGTTTTGTTGGTCTGGCTCGCTTAGGTTTTGACCCAACATCCTCGCACTTCCATGTGATTGAATTTGTTGAGGTGGAGGGTGCGTGCATAGGTGTAGAGATCTACCCATCTAAAACTACAGCATGGATCTTTAAGGAATCTGAATGGGGCAAGGGTAGTATTGTTATACGTTCGAAATAGAGAAGTATTTTTCTTAATGGTTTGTACACATGGTTGAGTACTCTGTGATAGTTGTTGTGGATATGGAGGGAGAGACATGAAGGACAATTCGTAAACCAGGTGGTGCTGAAATGTTCATCCATCAAGCTCAGGGTCACGTTTGTGTTGTGCTGATTTTCACAATAGGTCTTGGCTTTTAGTGTAGAAACTTGAACACTATGGTACTGATAACTGAATTTTGAAGCATGTTGTGAACACGGAGGAACTGTTTGGATGCATGAATATTAAAGTTGGTTCTGAGCTTTGTGATGAGGAGTACAGAGTGATTAAAGTTCACCCAGAATGGAATTTCATTTTTCTTGTTGAAAAGGATAGAACATTGATTGCATATGACATGGATCGCAGAAAGGTTCATATCATCCATGCATGTGTCATCCGCTTTAGTAGATCAAGAGGACGTTTCTATATGAACAAGCATTACTATCTTCCTTATGTTCCCTTGTTCATAGAATCTTTAGCAGAACAGTAAAGATGCATTTCCTGCATTTCATCGTCACCATAGTCATAGTCTTTGTTCAGCTAGAGCGCGTGGAACGCCTGTGTACGGCTGAAACACGCCAACGCGTACGCCTTCGATGACGGCGGTGATGTCGTTGTAGGCTGCTGCACAACAGCGGTGCTACGCTAACGTAAGGCCAGCGCGGCTTCGGGACCGGATCCACGTACGATGCTCTACGCCATTGTCTCCACTCTCAAAAAAAAAAAACCTTCAGGTCATCATCGCAATGTATGCCTGTTGCAGGATGCAACAACGAGGGATGACCCCAAGGTGTTCGACGAAATGCATGTTCGGAGCGCAGTAATTTGGATATGTCCCTCGTTTGCTTTGCCTCCGCCTCCGCTTGCTTGGACAACGTGCTCACGCTGCTGCGCTCAACCACAAGCATCGGCATGGGCATCTGCGACCACACCAAGTTTGCCACGCTCATGACCATTCCATCGGCATGCTCAGCGAAGGACACAAGTATAGCGATGCACTGAGGATAATTGCTCGTGGTAGCGGCATCCATTGTGCTCGTCAAAGCTGTTTCGACTCTCTGTTAGCTGGCGTGGCCATTGATAATGCTTAGGAGTCTTGGACAATTTAAGTATTAATTACCATTATCATAATATAGGCTATATGAATCATCCTGGCACTAGAAATTAGGATATGATTACTCTTTTGTAGCTCTATGTCCTATAGCATTACTTGTTTGTGCTTGCAAGTTCATAGAATTTAAGCCGACGTGCCTTAATCTTAGTTAGATAACTGGTGATTTTTACTAAATCTAGCAAGAGGTCATAAGATGCAGCCTTACTAAATGTAGCAAGAATCGATGACTTTGACTAGTATCAAAGCAGGCAAGAGGTCAAACGATCTAGCCTTACGAGATTAAACACGAGTCGGTTTGATTAATACCAAATCAAGCAAGAAATCAAAATAAGCAATAAATCAAAAATAATGCAGCCTTACAAGATCAGATACAAATCGGTAATGACGATACTTATAAGCAAACCGGAGATTGAAATCGATGCAGCCCTGCTCATTAAGAACTCGTCGAGATCTACGTTACTCCTAGGGGCGGATCTAGGGCCCGGGCTGCTCGGGCTGTAGCCCGGGGCGAGTCCATGTAGCCCCTTTAATATATGTGGTGTTTAGCCTAAAAAACTATGATCTTAATTAGACAAAAGGAGGCCTAGGAAGCAAGATCAGACTGTTTTGAACGTGAATCAGCAGCTCAGCCTGGGGCTAAAAAACTATGATCTTAATTAGACAAAAGGAGGCCTAGGAAGCAAGATCAGACTGTTTTGAACGTGAATCAGCAGCTCAGCCCGGGGCGCAGCCCCATTCTGGATCCGCCTCTGGTTACTCCTACTCTAAGGTTTGACGTTGAGCCGAAAAGTTTTATTGATTGTGTGTATATGTGATCCTAATTATATGACACGAGTCCTAAACAAACACAACTAGACTGTTATTGAATAAAAAGAAATAATCTACTTCACATAAATTGGACTCCGCGATTCCCTTTACGATGCAGTCCGACTCTATCACACCTTGGCCGATGCCGCCTCAGGGCCTGTTTGATATGGAGCCGTGGAGTGTCCCTGCGCTCCTGGCCTGCAACCTCGCATGTTTGATATCCTGGGCCCAGTCACGAGCCAGGCCGGTCTGGTGCAAAAACACACACACACTCTCTCTCTTGGCTCCCAGCAAACGAAGATGAAGGCCGTTTTTTTGGCAGCCCGGCTCGCTTCGGCGAGGAAGCGCGAGTTCGACTCACCTCCCGCATCGCGTGTCTCTCTCACCGCTCGAACTCGCTCGCGTAAACCAAAGAGATGAAGTCGCTTTGCTGCTTGACGTCGAAGAGGGAGACGAAGTAGACGAGCGCGAGGAGGTCCTGGACTGACGAATCTGAGTCAGAGGAGGAAGCGGCGGCGGCGGGACAGGGGCGGGAGGAGAGCTCCTCCGCGACGGCGGATGCGAGCGGGGGGCGGAGGCGCTCGAGGTCGTCGATCAGAGCGGCGACGACGGGCCAGGAGATCGGCGTCGGGACTGATCCCGGCCAGGGGAGCTGACGACGGCGGAGATGGAGGGCCGCTCGATTCCGGTAAGAAGGTTGTATGCGGCAGGGGAACAACGGCTCCATGTGGCGGTGCTCGATTCCGTTGGGCCGTGCTGGAGAAGCTGCCCACCTACGACGACCGCGTCCGCCGCGCCATCGTCCCGCGCTCAGCCTCGTCGACGTGCTCAGCCTCGGCCCGCGCGAGAGGCGGGCGCTGCTGAAGCGCCTCGTCCGCGTCGCCGACGAGGACAACGAGCGGTTCCTGCTCAAGCTCAAGGCCAGGGGCGCTGACGCCGGCGGTGGTGCTCGCATTGGTGCTGGGTTCACCTGGGCGGTAAGTGCTCGATGGAATGCCAAGTAGAGACAGAGAAGGGTAACGCTACCTTTTCTAGGTGCAAGGTGATCAAATCGATCTGTCATCGTATCAAACACAACCTTAACTCAGCTTGGCTCAATAGGAACATAAGAATCAAACACGAGAGGTTGCAGCATGGGAGCCAGGCTAGAGCTGGCCACAGCCAGGCCAGCCGGCCGGGCCACCCCGGCGCCCCAAATCAAACAGGCCCTCTTGCCACGCCAGGCCGATTGCGGTTCCTTCCATGTCCTGTGAAGCCTGCTGACGCCGTGGTCACCAAAATCCGGTGCAAACACCGCTGCAACGCCATCTTGAGGATACAAATTCCAGATAGTACAAACCTGGCAAGGAGACCGCAGCAGATGTTCACCTGACACACAAATCAGCATATACGGCTGGCTAGCTTTAAACCATGCTGAGATTCAGATTCTGCTTTGCTGTCGCTGGATTGTATTCATAGATCGATAGCTCAGACCAACAATGTCAGCTGGATCATACATACAACATACTGTCTCCGTCTGTCGCAATATGCTCCAAAGTATGACGCACGGACAATATAGTTTAGCTCACAAAATCAGCTTTCAGCAACCAACGCGATTACGCAAGCTTATCTCCATCGTCTGTACCCTGCCCTCTTCGCACACCTCTAATAATAACCTATAGTAATATAATAAGATATAGTCCCAGTCCCATTGTGCAACGCAAGCAGGCAACCACATCCACATAGGCACCAAGACAAAATTTGCACTACATACTCGTCTATTTATTCATTGTTGAAAACAATAGCTTTGCCTTGGCCGTCATCTATCATACACGGCATCGACTAAACAGCCACACACCATCACATATCAAAACATCACACATGAAGGACCATCATAAGTTTTATCTTGTTTACCGTTTTCATCGTTCAGCTATGAAGCTAATAAACTTGACAGCTCCTCATCCGTCAGCACCGAGGGAGCAACTTTCACCTTCTGTACTGCAAAGCCGGCCTCCTGGCAAGCCTTGCGGAGATGCTCCACCTGCGTATCCCCATCTGGGCACAGCGCAACCACTGCGCCTCCGCTGCCAGTGAACTTGGATGCCGCACCCACGCTGCGTGCCACCTCCACCATCCTTATGTTCACTGAACCAAGTACATCATCCCCAAACATTTCCCTACAATCACGTAACCAATAACCACATGTAACTCTGTCTTACCTTGCCATTCCAAGCATGCGTCCAAGAAGACACATTAATCTTACCTTCGCAGATCAAAATTCTTATTCATAAGCCTCGCTAGCTCAGTATAATCCTTCTGCAACAAAGCCTTGTGACCATTAAATGCTACCTGCGCTACTTCCTTCATACGTGATATTATAAACGCATCACCATCAAGCCATCTTTGTCTAACACTGCTGTGGACCTACGTTAACATAGATGGCTGTTAACTAGCAGGACTCAAACATCTCAATATTACTCTGTGGCATGTGACAACATTAAAGGATGACTTGCAGTTTATAGATTTAACTTAGCAAGAACCTTGCCAGAATCACTGGGGTTCTGTGCATAGATGAGGTATAGAGGAGGAAGCAGATTCACGTCCAATGGCATGTATATGCCATGACCCAGCTTGTCCATATGCTCCTTGCTAAAATCCTGAGTAATACACAAACTGAAACGTTAACAAAGAGAGTTCAAACTAGCTAGCAATACTTATGCAACAACTTATTAATGAAACAGAGTTCACACTAGCTAGACTACAAGTATGTTTGCAAGAACATAACTGCCAATAATGAATGTTTGCATCACGTACCATATAAACCAGTCCACCATAAACCTGTGCCACTCGGTCCTGAAGTCCAGCAACAATTCCAAGCTCTTTCTCAGCGTTAAGAATTAGATTAGGTCTCATTTCAACTTTTATTAGATGTCTGACATCATAGAAGTCAAGAAGGCAGCTTAGAGCAGCACAGACAATCGCGCTCGAACCAGACAGCCCAGCCTACAGAACAAAAGAATCAAGATAATATGCTTTAATCTCCAACTCATCATCATATCAAGAAAATGTTATAGCAAGGATTATAGAGCTGCCAATATGTAATGCAAGTATAAGAGGGAAACAACTGAAGTGGATTGCAGCTAGTTACCTGCCGAGGAATATTAGTATCATACGATAAGGTGAAATTTTCAGCTTTTAAACTGATATTATTTTCAATACAATGGTTGTAGAAAACTTTACAGATAGCCATCAGCAGCCGGACGCCTCCATAATATCCTTCACTTTGCAAACGACTCACCTAAACAAAAAGGGAAAAAAATAATACCAACATAGGCTATTTGTTCAAATAATGGTAGCGATAGTTAAATGCCTTGAAACTTGGCATATCTCAATATAATGTTCAGGTTGGCAATCGCCTGCCGTAGTTCCTCTAAAAATATAGTGAAATGCCTTGATGTTTCAGCAAGATTGTTCGTCTCTGAACATATTTCTTCCTAGCCAAAACGCAACCTGATTCAATTGTTTTGCCTATGGCTCATTTGTATTGGAAACAGTTCAAGAAGAATTTTCCTTGTGCCAAAATTTTCGGGAAGACCTTTTTTTCCTGTATTGTAAGCTCTGATTCTTTTCTTCTTTGATTGACGTACAAGGGTTGGTTGTCCTGAATTCATAATTCATATGGAAAATTAGATATATCAGTGTGCAACTTGTTCCTTCTTGGCTCATATGGATCCCACAGATTGAAAATGTGCACATAAGAGAGATGCAGAAATACATTGTATGATTGGGTTTGCTCAACAGAATAGCAGCGCTTATCTTTAAAAAAACAGAATTGCAGTGCTTGATTCATTGCAATGATGCATGATGGTCATCATTGGGAGGGAACAGAAGAATGTTAAATGTAGCATGTTTCAGGCTGGATGACATGGCCATCTTGTTTGATATGGTGAAAAGAGGACTAAATAAGATAAGAGAAACATGAGAATATATTCGTTAATTATATAGGTTTTATGGAATGGAGTGGAATCAAATCAAATCCCACCGTGCAAGTTATTTATTAACTCCGTCCGTTTGTTCAGTATAAAGTAATTGCGAAAGAAGAAAAGATTCTTATTTTAGATTAGAAAAGGAGAGGAAGGTGGGGTGGAAAAGAAGAGGCACGCTTATCCTCGAGTTAGTGCCCTTTTAAATAAAGCACTGGATATATGACGAATTGAGGTCTTGAGAGAACATTTAATTCAGTGAATGTAGCAGGAATACATTGCCAATAAAATGCAACCCCCCCCCCCCCTTTGTTGAAGGCAGTAGCTGTTTCGCCATCCGGATCGACCTAGCCTCGGAGCTGGAGTTAATATACTGTAATAAACACTAAAGACTCGAACTCTTGGTGCTTCCTCAGTTTTATTGTTCTTCTGTTCTGTATATGCTATTGCTTCCTTGCTCAGTTATCTTGTTGTTTTGGATTTATTTAAACGATGTGACTAGTTGAATGGATTAGGAACGCACTTGTATTTTTGGACAGTACTGATAGAACTATCAGCGAATAGGGTGATGATAGATGGGTCGACAGAAAGAACTTAAAGAGAGCAGTGGTTTGTGCTTACAAGTTGACTGAGGGAGGGGAAGGCGACAAGATCGTGGTATGGGTGCGGCTGGATGAGCAGCTCGGGCGAAGGGCGGAGGCGGACCGTGGCAAAGAAGTCGGCGATGGTGAAGGACAGCGCCCTACCGCCGTATAGGTCGCTGGGGTTGCCGAGGAGCCCTATCCGCGCGTACGCCCGCCGCTCGAACCCCATCTCCGCTGCCGCCATGTCCTTCACAGCCACAGATGAGGCGAGGTTAGTCGTTACTTGGGAACCATCATCTGTATGCCACATATTTGCCAGCAACTGAACGAACCTGCAAGCAGCTAAAGTCCACTCTTCTAATATTAAGAATTGAACATTTGTCGATTGGGACAAACCTAGGAAATGATTCAACAATAGGGAAGCATAACTTATCTAATATTCAACCATTCTTTCAAGGCTTCATCAAGGCACTCTGAAGATTTACAACACTCAGCTCCAGAACCAGTTGACCCACAGGCAACTTGGTCTGCACTAAAAAGGAAAAACAATCTGCTTCCATATGTGTTTATTTTGTAACTCGAAAATGTTCAATGTGATGTGCTCTCTGCTTTAGTATGAGTAGTAAGTAAAAGCCTTGCTGGGACTGCACAATGTTTCGGTCTGATCTTTCCTAGGAACGAAATAAGGAATTTCTTTGAGAAATTTTAGTAGTCCTATAACAAATGAGAACGCCAAAGTAGTAGCTATTAGTATCTCCCAAGCAATCCAATCCAGCCTGGTGAAGCAACTGGCTACAACACCAGGTGCTCCGAGTTAGGCATGCAGGGGAGGATCTGGACAAGTGAGCCAACGACTGAAAAGGATCATATCTTAGCTACTTCTTGTTTCTAGAGAAAACAAATTAGTCTAGAGAAAAATTACATATGAACACATCAGCAAAGGGCCTGGCCCCAGAGCAGCCACCAGCCAGTGGCAGGAGGTCCACCTGCAGCGGCTCAAGGCCTAGCCCAAGGACGGCGGCCGTCATCCTTGACGCTGGGGACGTCCACGCCCAGGGCCGCCAGGTAGAAGACGCCACCAGCTGAGACGACTGTTCTGGTCAAGGAGGTGGGCCGACACACCATCCAAGCAAGGGAAAAGGACGCACGCACATGTTCTTGGGTGTTTTTAGTAACTTATTTGATATATACTTTTCCTACATTGTGGATCTCAAGAATTTGGTTTTATCTAAAAATATAAGAATAAATTCTATCAGGAAGCTAGAGCAGACTTCAGTTTAGCATAAAAGGAATGTGATTGCTGGAACGTGATAAGAATTTCAAGTATCGCATTCAAGTGATTATCACAAGTAGTTACTTGAAATCATAGGGCTGTAAAGTAGATGTAAATAAACAAGTGCTAAGTGTGCTGCAGTGCTTTTCAAGCGCTAGCCAACTTCTCCCACAGTCTTCTTAAGAGCAAAATTAGGGGATCTTTCTACCCTAGTTGAGTTTTTTTTTTCAAGCACTAATGGTTGGTTAGTTATTTCTAATGCAAAATTTACCGTGTCTGCAATCTCCTTACTTCTGACCACTCATTGTCTACATCTGAGGCAGAAGGAATTTCTGGCATCTACAGACTTGTGTTATGAACAGTAGAACAAGAACAGTATGGAGAGTAGGGATACCATTTGCAACATGATTACTGTCCAGCAAAGCCTATAGGTAATTTTAGAGGTTGATTCAATGAGAGATATTTTCAATCATTATTTGCAAAAGAAACATTTCCATCATACTGAGTGAAAATCATAGGAGTGAAAGGCAAACAATATGTGCAACCAATTGAACCTCCTGAAGCTCCATCATGCTGCTCAAAGTTTGCTTCGATTTTTTTTAGGTAATAAAAGGAAAACAATATGGCTTCTGCGTTCACACAAGAATGCATATAGCCAAAAAGTCTCCTTCGATAAATTTAACAGATCATCATAAGCTTGGTGTATGTTTATCATGGTTGCAAAAGCAAAACCAACCTTGTTCTGATGGGTTCCTGCAAGAGCACAATAAATAAAAAACTGGAGTTTAGAATTCAACTTAGCCACAATCCTGCCTCAAAAGGGGAACAATTAAGACGAACCAAGGGACCGAGACCGTGGTGCGGATGATGAACCGGAGGCCCTTGATCACTCGCCTGGTCCGGATCCGAGCCCTGCTGGCCGAGAGAGAACCAATGGGTGGAGGGTGCCGGTGCGCCGCCGCCGGTTCCGAGGGATGGGGCCGAGTGTCGCCGGTGAGGAGGGAGGGGACCGAGCGTGTCACCGCCGTCGACCGGGGGAAGGGGGCCGAGCGCCGCTGCGCGTGGGGGTGGATCGCAGATCGGAAGGGAGGAGAGGGCAGCGGAGCAGGAAACAGGGATCAGGGGGCGACGGGCGAGGCGAGCGTGGGGTGGGACGCGGAGGACAGCCTGGATGGGCAACGGTGACCTTGGGGAGGGGCGGGCCCGGGCCGAGAGCCCGGGGATTATTAACTTTTTTATACAGGCAAAATTTGCTCCAGGACCACCTCCCTTTGCGGCTGGACGTCGAAAACGAAGCGATTCACTGGGATACCAATTCTGGGCATATTTGCTGGTTGACAATTTAATTCTCGATAAATATCATTTATGATAATTGTGTTACTTAACTCATTTTTTTCCATAATGTTATAGTAAATCACTTAGTAAGGAGTTACTGTAATCTCGTGGCTACAGAATAAGCTATTCTATGGCTAGCTGCAGAACAGTAGTTTTCTGGGCATATTTGTTGGTCGACAATTTAATTCTCGATAAATATTATTTTTGCCCTTACCCTTTTTTTCTTCCTCACTCCTAGTTCTTATCCCCTTATGCCATGCCCATGCCAGCAGTGGAGCAGTCCCTCCACGCAGAGATGAGCGATCATAGGACGAGCACGCAGGAGGCATGGGTGTGGGCACATGGCTGCCACATCACCGGCCATGAAAGCATGCAGGAGGCCACCACGCCTGATGTGAGGCACCAACGTCAACTGCCGAGAGGTCAATTTCTACGTGAGCTCTGAGACGATTTCTGCTCACGGATCCATGCGTCGCTCCACCTTAGCTGGTGGTGGTTGGCGGCCGGCCGTAGGGGCAGAGGGTGGCAGTGCACGGGGCAGGCCGAGGGCGGCTTGTGAAGTGAGGATGAGAGGTCTCAGAGGGGGAGTGGAGGTTAGGGATGCTAACCATGGCCTTGGATTGGAGGGAGCAGCCTTACGTGCCTAGCGGCGGCCATGTTGGCGGGCGGTGAGAGCTCGGTGGGGGCGGAAGGAGGCAGAATTGGTTAAGGGGAAAGGTGGAGGAGGGGCTAGAGGTGCTTTTTGCGTGTGCTTGAGGTCGGAGAGGTCGGTTGAGCTCCATGGGCGGAAGTGAGAGTAGAGGGCTCGCGCTAGGGTAGAAGAAAGGGGAAGGGGCAAAAGGATATTTCACTACATTTCTCTCTCCTCAAAAGCCAGAAATGAATATTTTATTGGACAAAATGTCCACCAATAAATTTGCCAAGAATCAAAGTGTCTTTCAGCAAATCGCTCCATTTTCGGTGTCCAGCAGCAAAGGGAGGTTACAAAGCAAATTTTGCCTTTCATTTACTACTAACAAATACGTCCGAGCGTTGCAAGGGGAGAAAAAAATTATCGTACGTTAATAGAAAATGAGGACAAAAATGTTATATATCTATTTATATTTTACCTTTTCTATAAATTTTAATGGCTATAATTTATTTTATAATGATCCTGACGTCCATAATAAAGTAAATCTTCCGAAATCTCCATATCGAGCTCCACCAGACGGATATCACTGCACTCTCTCCTTCACCTCTCACCCGCTCCTTCGCGGCTATAAGGCAAAAAAATATTTAGTCGCAAAATATATCAAAACTTTAGTTTTCATATTATCCATCTGGTGATAGAGTTACTATTAGTATTAAGTTCCACGACTTCTTTTGAGTTTTGAGAACCCATAAAGAAGATTTGCCTCTTTAATACTAGAATATAGATACATACAACTAAATATATATCTTTTGTTTCCGTGATGGACGGACACGGACAGGCACGTGGCCGTGGGCAATAATGAGGACGTACCTGAACACGACGTTCCCCGCGATGCAAAACATCCAGGCGGCGCTGGTGAAGATCGGCCTGGGCGACAAGGTAAAGTGACGGTGCCGCTGAACGCCGACGTGTACCAGTCACCGACGGGGAAGCCGTCGGATGGCGACTTCCGTACGGACATCCACGGCCTGATGCTCACAATCGTGCAGTTCCTGGCGTCCACGGGCGTGCCGTTCACGGACCCCAACTGCTTCCTGCTGGACTACGCCTTCTTCCAGGGCTCCTCGTCGCCGGTGGTCGATGGCGGCGTCACCTATACAAGAACACCTTCGACGCCAGCCACGACACGCTCGTGACCGCACTTCCTCGGAATGGCTTCGGAAACGTGTCCGTCGTCGTGGGTGAGTTGGGCTGGCCCGACGACGACGACGCCAATGCCAACCTGGACTGGACTACGCGCGGCGGTTCAACAAGGGCTTCCTCTACCGCACGCCTCCGGCCAGGGCACGCCGCTATGCCGGGGCCCGTCGACGCCTACCTCTTCACCCTCATCCACGAGGACCGCAAGATCATCCAGCCGAGCAACTTCGAGCGCCGCTGGGTCGATCGATCTACTACGACGGCACGCCCAAGTACCCGTTCAGCCTCGTCGGCGGCAACGGCTCGCCTCCACGCTGAAGCCGGCCAGGGGCGTCAAGTACCTGGCCAGGAAGTCATGGGTGCTCGGACCGTCGGCTAACCTCACCGACCAGAAGGTGGGCGACAGCGTCAGCTACGTGTGCAGCCTCGCCCACTGCACCAACCTCGCCTACAGGACCTTCTGCGTTGGCCTCGACGCCAAGGGCAACATCTCCAACGGCTAAGACATCTACTACCAGACAATGGACCAGGACGACCACGCCTGCGACTTCTACGGCCTCGCCACCACCACCTCCATATATCGACCCATCCACCTGGACATGCCGCTTCATCATCGAGATCGACGTCGGCGCCCTGCCCCGCTCAGCCATGGGCATCGTGGCCTGCCCGGGCAGCAGGCGTGCTCGCGGCCTTCATGCTGTCCGTATTCACTACTGGACTCGCATGCTTAGAACCAGAAACCCTCAGCAAAGACTTTTCCGAGGGCTGCCCTCGGCAAAGACCCCTCGGGGAATTTTTAGACGGTGAAACGGTCTTTGCCGAGGGCCAGGACGGCTCTCGGCAAAGAAAAGAACCCGTCATGCGCCGGCGCCGTTGGCGGTTTCTTTGCCGAAGGCCGACCCTCGGCAAAGAAGTGGTTTTTTTTTTTTTTAACGAAGGCGGCCTCGGCAAAGAATTTTTTTCTTTGTCGAGGGCCTTTTTAAAAAAATTTTCTTTTTCCAAAAAAAAACTTCCTCTATTGCAAGGCCCCGGCGGTTTTTTTAAATGAAATAGTTAGTTTTTTTGAAATTTTTTTTAAAAAACCTTTGCCGAGGGCCTGCTCCGTGGCCCTTGGCAAAGAAATTTTCAGGATTTTTAAAAAAATCTTTGCCGAGGGCTATTGCTAGGGCCCTTGGCAAAGGACCCTTCTTTGCCGAGGGCCTTGGTCATTGCCCTCGGCAAAGAGACAGAAATTTAAATTTTTTGTTTGTTTTTTGTATTCCATCGACACAAGCATTTCATATATATATACATATATATATCACACAGAACTCATTTTCTCACAATATATCACAACCATAATTGTGAACCACAAATCACAATATATTACAATGACAAGTCACATGTTCATCATCATTCACATATTTATTACGACAAGTTAATGAAATCAAGCACAAGTCACAACCATAAATCACAAATCATGCTAAAGTCCAACCACATCACCTAGCACGAGTCCTCATCAAACTAGCCTATGAGAGCGATGATGAAGGAAAAAGCAGGATCACCCGGTGGCGCACTAGCGGGTTGATTGGAACCCGCAGACGGAAGTTTTACACAAAGGAGCAAAGATGGCATGTGTGAGTAATCCGGGAAACAATTTTGAAACTTAGAGATTGCATCTAGTAATCTAGGAATACAAAAGATTAGACTCAATTGAAAATTTTGGCGGCACCTCCTCGCACGGGGGAGGTTTTCAAAACTCTGCAAGAAACGACGACCTGAACGTCGACATCCACAACGACAACCTAACGCCGACATCCACAACAACACGAAGGTCGACATACATGCAAAGCACAAGCGGAAAGTGAACTTTCATACTTATAGGAGTAGGTGCAGGAGTAGGAGGTGGAGGAGCTGAAAAGCTGCTGCAGTACACTCGATGCTTGCCCAAGACTTTGCATGATCACCATCATCTCCGCCATCATCCGCCTGCTGGCGGCCTCGAACGCGACCTTCGGGGCCTGCAGCTGTGCGGTCAGCTCCGCGTTCTGCTCTTGACTTTGCCTTTTTGTTTCTTGCAACTCGACCTGTAATATTTCACTCAATGTATCGATAATGCAAATCTAATTTAGGTGTGTAAATATATCGTCTGACGAGTAAAGCGAGAATTACAGGTGTGCTTGGACCTGCTTGCAGTCTTTGGAGAAGGCCGTGGACGTATGGGTTGGCCGGAGCTCGTGTCTCGTGCTCGGATAGCGTCGAGGAGAGGGAACAGTGGTGGAGTCAATGATGCCGTCTGCAATCCACAGCCGACCGTGCTTCTTGCCTCCTCCGAGCCTCATGATCGCCTCAGCATCAATAGGCTCAGTGCGCATATTGTAATCTTCCCCATAGATCTCCCTTACCGCTTGACGTGTACTCTTGGACTTTAGTGTACACGTTCGAGTCGAAATACGCTGCTGAAGGCGGGCAGCCGGGTCGAAGGAGACAGAGGACGACGCCCTGCCCATGTGGGACATAGCCCACGCAGAGAACTCTGAGACCTCCTCGCCCGGGTGCGCAGCCTCCTGCGAGAAAGATGGTGAGAAATCAAGCATAATTGAGCGTCAAAATAAATGAAAGAAATCACTTACGTATACTTGTTTGTATCCGGGAGGCTACGGCTGCCTTGATGGTGAGTTGGACCTTGCCTCATCGGGGACGTTGTTCCAGCGCCTCTCGTGCGTGTCAACAAAGTCCTATGATAACCACTTGTCCACGATCATGGTCCAAAGACTTCGGGATATGATCGGCACCACCGAGAATCACCTACAAGTCATCGAGTATTTGACATATAAGAAGATGAAATTGAACCTACTTAATATCAAAACGAATCATTATGAATGTTATTCGCCTACCTCAAGGTAATCTTGGTCCCGGTCGGCGAAATCCGTCTTGCTTGAGGCTTGGGGAGGGGCCCCTAAGTACCGACCTGTAGTAGTCTATGTGGGCGTGGGCCGGCGCCCATGGTGGTGCATCTCGGTGACGTACTTCCTACAAGTTCGGCATTTTACCGATCCGCTTTGGGCCTCAAGTCCTTCTTCGACCTTGAAATATTTCTACATACAAAACCGATGTATCCATTCATTATTTCAATAAAAGATTTAACCAATGAATGCGATGTATTAAGCAATGTTGTCGAGAGAGACTTACCCAAAACTCCGCCAATACTCGCTCTCCTTGCTTGTTGCGGTAAGTGTCATCGATGACCGGTAGCATTACTGTCGATTGGAGGCCTCCCGCACCACCGGCTCTTGAACGACAGTTTGCACAATGCCAGGTACCATTTCACCTGCACAAAACACGAAGGATGCTCGCGGGTGCGTCTTTGGAGTACCCGACAAAACCAACCAGCCCACACAAGTGATTAAGAAAATTTATCAGTTTCTCTTAAGATTTCCAACATATCTTATGAAGTAGTTGTGATAACATCCATAGTTACTTACCTCTTTGCCATAGGCCAAATCACTAGGCGGTTGTGAGGAAGCGGAACCCAAGGGAGGCTCATGGACCTCGCTTCGTAGAGAGTCCAGTGGCGGTACCCTCTCCTCGCCTCGATCGCCTCGCCTCCCTCGCCTCGGCCTGTCTTGATGACCCTCTCGTCCTCCGACGAGGATGAGGCCGTGGCCGTCACGTCACATGCTCCTCCTCCAAAGACTCGTCACGTGTCGAGGGAGGAGACATTGCCTCTGGAATCTGGCGGCTAGCCCTGATCCTCCTCTCGTCACCTCCTCCTCGAGCCTTGACGAGATCCTCTAGTTTGGTTTTGGTTAATTGATGAAACCCTAAGTGCTAACCTAGTTTATCAAGATGTTTATGAGATAGGTAGCACTACTCCAAGTGATGAAGCAATGACGAAGATCATGACAATGGTGATAGCATGGTGATGATCAAATACTTGAACTTGGAAAAGAAGAAAGAGAAAAAAAACAAAAGGCTCAAGGCAAAGGTATAAAATATAGGAGCCATTTTGTTTTAGTGATCAAGACACTTAGTGAGTGTGATCACATTTAGGATAGATAGCCGTACTATTAAGAGGAGTACTCTCAACATCGAAATCACGGTTATCAAAGTGTCACTAGATGCTCTAACTCATTGCATATGCATTTAGGATCTAGTGGAGTGCTAACACCCTTGAAAATGTTTGTGAAAATATGCTAACACATGTGCACAAGGTGTTTGCGAGGGGTTGAGATGGGTTTGGGTCCTCTCTCCCTCCCTTTGAGCTTGCTTAGAGGCTCGGGATTCAACGCTTTTGGAAAAATGAAATGTCTATTTTCTATTGCTGTGATGCAAAATTCTTGGTGGTTGGCACATTTGAGCAAGGGTGAAGAAGTTAGAGTTGAAATGGAGTTGGTCGAAATGATCTCAAGCGTCAGTCTGTGGACCGACGCCGAATCAAGCACCGGACGACCTGATTTTAATTTCACCGTCACCGCACTTCTTGACCTAGACTGTTTCATTTATTTATGGATTGGAAGCCTCTAGGTTGAGCACCGGACGGTCTGGTCTGCGTCCGGTCAAGGTGGACCCAGACGCGTCCGGTCAAGAAATACCTCGGGGAGCTTCTTCCCCACTATCTTCCTTCATAAAACGACCGGACGCCGGGAAGCTTCATTGTCCCTAAATAGGGATGTGCGACGATTTTTGACCGGAAAGCGTCCGGTCATGACTGAACGTGAGCCGTTGAAATCGATTTTCTTCTCTCCCTTTGTTCCAACAAAGGTTTGAAAAGTCGGTGACGCGTAAGCGTCCATCGGGCGACGGACGCTGAGGGCCAACTTTTGTCCGATCGGTATGACCGGAAGTCCGGTCGAAGCGTGTTTTGCCCAATGAAGGGTACAACGGCTCTATTTGATGGGGGCTCTATTTATAGCCCCATGGCGAAAACTCAAGGGTAGACTCTTGCACATTTTCATTGACATAGCAACCTTGTGA